>CM037786.1:18863240-18900740 GCA_021229015.1 Solen grandis
ACTTCAAAGGATTGATCACCAGCACTCAAATTTTGATACTTAAGATTTCATTGCAATTTTGCCTAATATGTGCAATGGGCCTTCAATCAATTAAACAATTGCTGTAT
Organism: Solen grandis; assembly: GCA_021229015.1. Lineage (NCBI taxonomy): Eukaryota > Metazoa > Mollusca > Bivalvia > Adapedonta > Solenidae > Solen > Solen grandis. The sequence goes on from CM037786.1 coordinate 18,863,348, forward strand.
TGCACATACCTGTACATGTATCTCTAAAGCTGTATGAGCAAATCACAATTTTACAAGAATTTTCACCAGCATATGAAATGGAGCTTCTTCATAAGGGGCATTAATTTTGTGTTCTTTGATATATTTTTATAGTTGAAACGTTGCATGAATATAGTTGAGGGCAGTGACTGTAAAACTGTTTCTCTATATGTACTCTATATGTACTTAAAATAATTTTTCAGTCCACACTCAGTATATGGACAGTGTAATGATACATGCCCTTAAATTTTCACGTTCACAATATTCAATCTTTCTGAGTCATATTGCAGGTTTGGACATGTATATTTTATAACAAGTTTTCAATCATTTTTTAGTCCCCTACCAGTGTTTACACCGGAGGGGACTTTAGGTTTGCCCTCTGTCTGAATAGATGGTAGTATGGAGATTCTGCATGTCACTTTTTTTTTCTCGAAACAAAATTCTGGTTCCTATGGTAATGGAAAAATTATGCATCTCACTGGTAGGGGACTCATGTGTTGCATGCAACACCAGTTTATTGTTTTTTAGCTCACCAGAGCACGAAGTGCTCAGGGTGAGCTATTGGGATCACCTGTCGTCGTCTGTCGTCAACAATTTGCTTTAAAAGACATCTTCTCTGAAACCGCTGGACAGAATTTGATAAAACTTGGCATGTATGATCCTTGGGTGGGCCTCTACAAAAATTGCTCAAATACAGTTGATCCATGAAGAACTCTGGTTGCCATGGCAACAAATAGAAAAATAATTGAAAACTTTGAAAATCATCTCCTCTGAAACCGCTGGACAGAATTTGATAAAACTTGGCATGTATGATCCTTGGGTGGGCCTCTACAAAACTTGCTCAAATAAAGTTGATCCATGAAGAACTCTGGTTGCCATGGCAACAAATAGAAAAAATAATTGAAAACTGTGAAAATCATCTCCTCTGAAACAAATGGTCAGAATTTATTTTCCTTTGGCACAAATATTCACCTCATGAATGTCTACCATAATTGCTAAAATAAAGTTGATCCCTTGAAAAATGAGGCCCCTAGGGGGTTGGCTATATCTATATAGAAAACATCAAAATACTTTTTTTATGAAGCCAGCTGTGAGAATTTAATTTCCTTTGGCCCAAATGGTTACCTCATGATTGTATACCAATTTGGCTAAAATAAAGTTAATTCCTAAAAAAATGAGGTCCCTAGGGGGTTGGCTAATTCCCTTATACAGTCGAACTTGTCTTAGCGGTCACGTGTATTAAGCGGTCACCATGCCGTAAGCGGTCACTTCAGGTCCCCCCGAGAAATTTGTTCTTTAATTGTCGTGTAATCAGCGGTCACGTGTCTTCTGCGGCCAGCGGTCACCTTTGATGGTCAAATCCTTCTTTAATTGACTCCTAATTAGCGGTCATCAGCACCCAATCGACAGATGCAGGTGCAGACGGTCAATAGTTGTCTCGCGCCGTACACTTAACCGCTAATTGCATACCCCCCACCCACTGTCATGATTGTTCCATTCATAGAGTGTGCAAACAAAGTACGGTGTGAATTGGTGTTTGACACGTTATTTGATGAATGACCCATCAGCCAATGCCCAGTGTTTTAATTACCTTCGATAGCTCTTGATGTAATCACAGTTTGGGCAAAACAATCAGTAAACAGAAAGCTGACTCGATTTGCGTACGCTCCATTGAAGATCGCCGAAACTGTTCGTGTTTTGAGTTTGAATAATTAAATTCGGACATGTTTCATCTTTGTTAGTATAAAGAATGAATAATTGAAGTCGAATAATTATAGAAATTTAACAAAAAATAATGTTTAAATCAATAAATCATTGGCGGTATTAAATGGAATTTCTAGAACAATTCCGCATTATGACTGTGTATGCCAGGATGTCGAAACGAAAATGCCTAACGTTAGAAGAGCGAATGAAAGTAGTGAAGCTTCTGGGTGCTGGAAAAAGCTCAAGAATCGTATATATCGTTGTTTTATGCCCATCTATAAATTTATTTCATTAAAAATGAACTTTATTTATGTTCTTTTTTCTATTGTTTAAAAGATGAGAGGATAGGATGAGAGAAAGAAAAAAAAAGATAATGGTGTGATAAGAGAAAAATATAGAGAGACGGAGAGGAAGAGGGAAGGAAAATAGACAAGAGAGAAAGAAAGAGTGGTATTAATTATAAAAAAAAAAAATAACTCAACAAACATACACACATACAGAAGACATTATTTATAAAGACAATAACAAACATGCACACATACATAAGTACATATAAGTACATATACATTATATAGGTGCGCCTAAAATATGGCTGAAGTCATATTTTGTCTTAAGCAGCCAACTTGTCTTAAGCAGCCAATCTCGGGTCGTCCCTTAGGTGGCTGCTTAAGACAAGTTGGACTGTATACTCTTTATAGAAAACATCAAAATTCTTCTTCTGTGCAAAGGCCAATTTGGGGCCAAAATTTGGCCCCATTCCCATCCGTAAAAGTATTTTTAGTATTTTGCAAAATAGATTCACAATTTTCTCTGACCATGTAAATAAAATTAATAACCAAAAAAGCTTTGCATTTCTAAATGTCATCAGTTTTCGCGGATTTACTTTCTCTTTTGACAACTTGTAAATAAAAGGAATCTGAAACGATATTAAAGAATTTTCGAAATATTTTGTTACAGATTGTTATTTAAAAGTTTAATCATGTTATGCAAAAGTTAAATCAACCATTTTAACGAACTGCTTTCATTTTCTTCCCATACAAAAAGCCCTGTGTCTTTCAAACTATCATGATAAATTCTGCTAGTTTATTTTTCAAACACCATTCACATCGTGTAACTGCAACTGATAATACAATATATTATATTATCTTCAATTAATAAATTTCAGAATTTTACTTCCATGAAATTAATGGTCAGGATTGATTTCATGAATGTCTGCCATGATTGCTAAAATGAAGTTGATCTCTGGTTTGTCATTTGATTTCCTTATAGAAAAAATCATCTTGAATATGCTGATTTACACTGGTGAGCGTTTATGGCCCTTGGGCCTCTTGTCATGTAATTTGGGGATATCACTTTTATGAATTTGCTTGTTATTTTAGTTAGGGTTGATACATACTTTCACTATAACAAACCCAAAACCTAACTTACTTACATTGTATAGTCGAAATGTACCTACTTAGTGGACAAAATGAACCCATGTTTAAGACCATCTATTTAACTTTACTTTCAAAGTGATCAATTTAAAAAGAAATGCCCATGTCATATCAAACAATGATTAAATAATATGTGATCATGTAATTTGTCCAGAAAAACTCCCCTAAGATCATAAAAACTAAAACAAAGATGATTTCTCTTAGAATGGAGCTTCCTGTATGTGTGATTGTGGTGGTCCTATGTGAATACTAATAATATCTTATTGTTAAGTCTTGAATCAGGTTGCAATGGTTTAACCCCAAGTGAACTTCATAGTTTTATTTAGGTTGATTGGGTGATAAAGGTGAAACTATTACCAGGCTTCTTGTTAAATATGTTCTTTTTGGTTACAGCTTGTACCCTGCCAGAAGAAAAAGAGCAAGATTATGACGCTGGCCTTGATCCGGAGGATGTATATGTATTAATACAGTTATTGGCAAAACATGAGCTTCAACGTATGGTTCAACCTGTGAAAATAAGCATCAGCAGAGATGGTCATATCAGTCTTCATGGGTATGCAAGCAAAGTGGGTGATGCCAGTGAAACATTACACCAAATGGTCAAAAAGGTTATCACACAGAATATTCCATTTCCTGATCAGAGATATCAATTACTTCACTGCAAAGAAGTTCAAAGTTTGTTGCATGAAATGATAAAAGAATATGATATTCATTGCCATATGAAGTTTGGGGAAAGATTTGTAACATTACATTCTCTGTGCGAAAATGACATAGAAAAGGTCAAAGATCTGATTGATCAAAGCTTATGTGAGAGAAGGTTTTCAGAAGACCGAGCTTTCTTGGAATCAGACAAGTTTAAGGAGCTGCTTGTGAACAATTCCGGAAAATTGATCAAGATGGACCAAAGAGGTGCCTGTTTGATCATTTACACTTCTGACTTAGATAATAATGTTACAGAAGCATTTGAGGAATTCTACAGAAATGTTGCTGATCTAAAGCAAGGTTCAAAATTGGGTAATGTGAGGGAAAAGAGGAAAGAAGTTGGGACAAAACAGTTAGGTAAGACATAATACTTTTAATGTAAGTGGAGTTGATTGTTCACTACTTAGTGTTACAGTCATGAAATTATTCTTTCATGCATCATTGTGTCAAGATTTTCATTGTCAGGCTCACAGTAGTGGTGTTCAGGTTGTACCCAGCGAAATTCCTTAAATCTTCATGTATAGGTCTTGTTTACCAATCTTATCAAATTTTGATACAATGTTAATGATTATAATGTCTCTGAAAATTTATGATTTGAGAACATTTATTTGTACTTTTTTCTTGAATTTACTATTTCAAATTTTGGAAGGGCTATGCAGGTTGAGTGATAATTTAAGGAATTTTACACCCCTGTCTACAGAATCTCAGGTGATCACTCTGGCTTTATTTTTAGCCTAATTATCCTGAACATATCTCTTTGTTGTTTGCATTGTTTACACTGTGAGAGCTTTTAAAAAATATTATTAATTCATGTGGTAAAAATAATGGTTATATATGGTAGGTAATCTAAGCTCTCTTGTTCAATATTAATTTTATTTTATCATATGAGTTTCAAAAAGCAAAAACAAAAATGACATAATGGATTAGATTTTCTGTAAAAGCATTGACACTAAAATGAGTTGGACAATCTGTCTCTTTTATTTAGTTTTCCTTTAATACATTCTTCTTGGTTTAAGATGGTACCCTGCCAGAAGAAAGAGAGGAAGATTGTGATGTTGGCCTTGATCCGGGGGATGTATCTGTATTGATACAGTTATTACCAGAACATAAGCTTCAACGTATGGTTCAACCTGTGAAAATAAGCATCAGCGGAGATTGTCATATCAGTCTTCATGGGCATGCAAGCAAAGTGGGTGAGGCCAGTGAAAAGTTACATCAACTGGTGAAAAAGATTATCACACAGAATATTCCATTTCCTGATCAGAGATATCAGTTACTTCACTGCAAAGAAGTTCAAAGTTTATTGCATGAAATGGTGAAAGAAAGGAAAATTCAGTGTCAAATGAAGTTCGGTGAGAAATCTGTTACATTACATACTTTTCGTGAAAATGTTATAGAAAATGTCAAAACTCTTATTGATCAAAGCTTATGTGAGAGAAGGTTTTCAAAAGACCAAGCTTTCTTGGAATCAGACAAATTTAAGGAGCTGCTTGTGAACAATTCCGGAAAATTGATCAAGATGGACCAAAGAGGTGCCTGTTTGATCATTTACACTTCTGACTTAGATAATAATGTTACAGAAGCATTTGAGGAATTCTACAGAAATGTTGCTGATCTAAAGCAAGGTTCAAAATTGGGTAATGTGCAGGAAAAGAGGAAAGAAGTTGGGACAAAACAGTTAGGTAAGACACCATACTTTTAATGTAAGTGGAGTAGATTGGTCACTACTTAGTGTTGCAGTCAAGTAATTATTCTTTCATGCATCCATTGTGTCAAGACTTTCATTGACAGGGTCACAGTAATTGTGTTCAGGTTGTACCCGGCGAGATTCCTTAAATCTTCATGAATAGGTCTTGTTTACCAATCCTATCAAATATTGGTACAACGTAAATGATCATAATGTGTCTGAAAATTTATAATTTGAGAATATTTATTTGTACCTTTTTCTTGAATTTACTTTTCCAAATTTTGGAAGGGCTAGGCAGGGTGAGTGATAATTTAAGGAATTTTATTTTATCATATGAGTTTTCAAAAAGCAAAAACCAAAATGACATAATAGATTAGATTTTCTGTAAAAGCATTGATACTAAAATGAGTTGGACAATCTGTCTCTTTTCTTTAGTTTTCCTTTAATACATTATTCTTGGTTAAAGATGGTACCCTGCCAGAAGAAAGAGAGGAAGATTGTGATGTTGGCCTTGATCCGGAGGATGTATATGTATTGATACAGTTATTGCCAGAACATGAGCTTCAACGTATGGTTCAACCTGTGAAAATAAGCATCAGCGGAGATTGTCATATCAGTCTTCATGGGCATGCAAGCAAAGTGGGTGATGCCAGTAAAAAGTTACATCAACTGGTGAAGAAGGTTATCACAATGAATATTCCATTTCCTGATCAGAGATATCAGTTACTTCACTGCAAAGAAGTTCAAAGTTTATTGCATGAAATGGTGAAAGAAAGGAAAATTCAGTGTCAAATGAAGTTCGGTGAGAAATCTGTTACATTACATTCTTTTCGTGAAAATGTTATAGAAAATGTCAAAACTCTTATAGATCAAAGCTTATGTGAGAGAAGGTTTTCAGAAGACCGAGCTTTCTTGGAATCAGACAAATTTAAGGAGCTGCTTGTGAACAATTCCGGAAAATTGATCAAGATTGATCAAAAAGGGGCCTGTTTGATTATTTACACTTCTGACTTAGATAATAATGTTACAGAAGCATTTGAGGAATTCTACAGAAATGTTGCTGATCTAAAGCAAGGTTCAAAATTGGGTAATGTGAGGGAAAAGAGGAAAGAAGTTGGGACAAAACAGTTAGGTAAGACATAATACTTTTAATGTAAGTGGAGTTGATTGTTCACTACTTAGTGTTACAGTCATGAAATTATTCTTTCATGCATCATTGTGTCAAGATTTTCATTGTCAGGCTCACAGTAGTGGTGTTCAGGTTGTACCTGGCGAAATTCCTTAAATCTTCATGTATAGGTCTTGTTTACCAATCTTATCAAATTTTGATACAATGTTAATGATTATAATGTCTCTGAAAATTTATGATTTGAGAACATTTATTTGTACTTTTCTGATCGCCTTTTGTCCGGCGTCCGTGCGTGCGTCCGGCGTCAACAATTGCTTCAAACAACATCTCCTCCTAAACGGCTTGGCCAATTTGAAAAATATTTTGCAGGACTGTTCCTTGGATGAAGCTCTACTAAAGTTGTATAAATGGTTCTGGTCCATTGCATAATTAGGTCACAAGAGCTAAAAATAGATTATAAAAATGCAAACTTTAAAAATCTTCTTCTGCAAAACTGCAGGGTCTAGAGCTTAGAAATTTAATGTGAAGCATTGTCTAGTGGATGCCTACCAAGATTGTACAAATCATAGCCCAATGGTGATAAATGACCCCGCACCAGGGGTCACTTGTTTTACATAGAGTTATATAGGAAAATCTTAAAAAAATCTTCTTCTATGAATCCATAAGGCCTAGAGCTTAGATATTTGGTGTGTAGCATCATCTTATGGGCCACTACCAAGATTGTACAAATCATAGCCCAATGGTGATAAATGACCCCGCACCAGGGGTCACTTGTTTTACATATAGTTATATAGGTAAATCTTAAAAAATCTTCTTCTATGAATCCATTAGGCCTAGAGCTTAGATATTTGGTATGTAGCATCATCTTATGGGCCACTACCAAGATTGTACAAATCATAGCCCTATCGTGATAAATGACCCCGCACCAGGGGTCACTTGTTTTACATAGAGTTATATAGGAAAATCTTAAAAAATCTTCTTCCATGAATCCATAATGCCTAGAGCTTAGATATTTGGTATGAAGCATCATCTTATGGGCCACCACCAAGATTGTACAAATCATAGCCCTACGGTTATAAATGACCCAGCACCAGGGGTCACTTGTTTTACATAGAGTTAATAGGAAAATCTTAAAAAATCTTTTCATGAATCCATAAGCCTAGAGGTTAGATATTTGGTATGTAGCATCATCTTATGGGCCACTACCAAGATTGTACAAATCATAGCCCAATGGTGATAAATGACCCCACACCAGGGGTCACTTGTTTTACATAGAGTTAAATAGGAAAATCTTAAAAAATCTTCTTCTATGAATCAGTAAGGCCTAGAGCTAAGATTTTTGGTATGTAGTAGCATCTAATGGTTCATTACAAGATTTTCAAAGTCTTGGCCCTACGGTGATAAATGACCCTGCACCCAAGTCTTCTCTGAAACCATATGGCCCATTGGTTAGATATTTGGTGTGTAGTATTGTCAGGGGTAAAATGTTTTAGATTAAGTTATATCAGAATCCTTGTCTGTTTAAAAACCTTGACATCAGTTGAAGCAATGGTACTGAGATCAGGTGAGCGATTCAGGGCCATCATGGCCCTCTTGTTCTTGAATTTACTATTTCAAATTTTGGAAGGGCTATGCAGGTTGAGTGATAATTTAAGGAATTTTGCACTCCTGTCTACAGAATCTCAGGTGATCACTCTGGCTTTATTTTTAGCCTAATTATCCTGAACATATCTCTTTATTGTTTGCATTGTTTACACTGTCAGAGCTTTTAAAAATATTATTAATTCATGTGGTAAAAATAATGGTCATAATGGTTATATATGGTAGGTAATCTAAGCTCTCTTGTTCAACATTAATTTTTAGCTTGACTATTCGAAGAATATGTCTCAATAATCTCAATAACCATTTATGGTATTGACTTGAAAGTTTATAAATATTTTCAGGGGCATCAGACAACCAAGGTAGATAACTCTTGACTGAATTTAATATGAATTATGGCCCCTTTTTAACATAGAAATTTTGGTTAAAGTTTTGCATGCAATAGAAACTTTGGTTAAAGTTTAACGTGCAAGCTACTATCTAGTTTGTATCTCAATAACCATTCATGGTATTGACTTGAAAGTTTATGAATATGTTTAGGGGTATCAGACAACCAAGGTAGATAACTCTTGATGGAATATATTACAAATTATAGCCCCTTTTTAACTTAAAAATTTTGGTTAAAGTTTTGCATGCAAGGTACTTTCATGCTAATATATCAGTATCCAGGCATGGAATTGATTTGAAACATATTTAATATGTTTAGGGGTATCATACTTTCATGGTAGATAACTCCTGATGGAATATGTTACAAAGTATTGCCCTTTTTAACTTAGAAATTTTGGTTAAATTTTTGCATGCAATGTACTTTCATGCTTATATCTCAAGAGTCCAGGCATGGAATTGATTTGAAACATCTTTAATATGTTTAGGGGTTCCATACTATAAAGGAAGATAACACTTTATGGAATATATTAAAAATTATGACCCCCCTTTTAACTTAGAATTTTGCTTAATTTTTTGCATTCAAGCTGCTATCCAGCTTATATATCAGAAATTGCTTGTGGAATTGACTAGAAAGTTAAGGAGTGTCTTCAAGGGCATCAGAAAACTAAGGAGGATAACTTTTGGACTGATGCAAATCATGGCCCTTTCTAACTTGGATTTTTGGTTAAAGTTTTGCATGCACAGTGTTATTGTGCTTATGTCTCAGTAACTAGGCATGGGATTGATTTTAGACATCATAAAAATATTAAGGGGTATCAGACTATCAAAGTATATCATTTTTGACTATTATTATGTACATTATGTACAGGGTATGTGAAGGGCAAGAATTGAAATAGATTTCATTTGATTTACCAACAAGCATTTTGAATAGTCGAGCGTGCTGTCCTCTGACAGCTCTTGTATTTTATCTTATGGGTTTCAAAAACAAAAATGACATAATGGATTAGATTTTCTGTAAAAGCAATGACACTAAAATGAGTTAGACAATCTTTCCTTTTATTTAGTTTTCCTTTAATACATTCTTCTTGGTTAAAGATGGTACCCTGCCAGAAGAAAGAGAGGAAGATTGTGATGTTGGCCTTGATCCGGAGGATGTATATGTATTGTTACAGTTATTACCAGAACATGAGCTTCAACGTATGGTTCAACCTGTGAAAATAAGCATAAGCGGAGATTGTCATATCAGTCTTCATGGGCATGCAAGCAAAGTGGGTGAGGCCAGAGAAAAGTTACATCAACTGGTGAAGAAGGTTATCACACAAAATATTCCATTTCCTGATCAGAGATATCAGTTACTTCACTGCAAAGAAGTTCAAAGTTTATTGCATAAAATGGTGAAAGAATATGATATTCATTGTCATATGAATTTTGGGGAAAGATGTGTAACATTACATTCTCTGTGCGAAAAAGACATAGAAAAGGTCAAAAATCTGATTGATCGAAGCTTATGTGAGAGGAGGTTTTCAAAAGACCGAGCTTTCTTGGAATCAGACAAATTTAAGGAGCTGCTTGTGAACAATTCCGGAAAATTGATCAAGATTGATCAAAAAGGTGCCTGTTTGATCATTTACACTTCTGACTTACATAATAATGTTACAGAAGGATTTGAGGAATTCAACAGAAATGTTGCTGATCTAAAGCAAGGTTCAAAATTGGGTAATGTGCAGGAAAAGAGGAAAGAAGTTGGGACAAAACAGTTAGGTAAGACACCATACTTTTAATGTAAGTGGAGTAGATTGGTCACTACTTAGTGTTGCAGTCAAGTAATTATTCTTTCATGCATCCATTGTGTCAAGACTTCCATTGACAGGGTCACAGTAGTACCCGGCGAAATTCCATAACTCTACATGTATAGGTCTTGTTTACAATCCTATCAAACTTTGATTCAACGTTAATGATTATAATGTCTCTGAAAATTTATAACTTGAGAACATTTATTTGTACTTTTTTCTTGAATTTACTATTTCAAATTTTGGAAGGGCTATGCAGGGTGAATGATAATTTAAGGAATTTTACACCCCTGTCTACAGAATCTCAGGTGATCACTCTGGCTTTATATTTGGCCTAATTATCCTGAACATATCTCTTTGTTGTTTGCATTGTTTACACTGTGAGAGCTTTCAAAAATATTATTAATTCATGTGGTAAAAATAATGGTCATAATGGTTATATATGGTAGGTAATCTAAGCTCTCTTGTTCAATATTAATTTTATTTTATCTTATGAGTTTCAAAAAGCAAAAACAAAAATGACATAATGGATAAGATTTTCTGTAAAAGCATTGACACTTAAATGAGTTGGACAATCTGTCTCTTTTCTTTAGTTTTCTTTTAATACATTCTTCTTGGTTTAAGATGGTACCCTGCTAGAAGAAAGAGAGGAAGATTGTGATGTTGGCCTTGATCCGGAGGATGTATATGTATTGTTACAGTTATTACCAGAACATGAGCTTCAACGTATGGTTCAACCTGTGAAAATAAGCATAAGCGGAGATTGTCATATCAGTCTTCATGGGCATGCAAGCAAAGTGGGTGAGGCCAGAGAAAAGTTACATCAACTGGTGAAGAAGGTTATCACACAAAATATTCCATTTCCTGATCAGAGATATCAGTTACTTCACTGCAAAGAAGTTCAAAGTTTATTGCATGAAATGGTTAAAGAATATGATATTCATTGCCATATGAAATTTGGGGAAAGATTTGTAACATTATATTCTCTGTGCGAAAAAGACATAGAAAAGATCAAAGATCTGATTGATCAAAGCTTATGTGAGAGGAGGTTTTCAAAAGACCAAGCTTTCTTGGAATCAGACAAGTTTAAGGAGCTGCTTGTGAACAATTCCGGAAAATTGATCAAGATTGATCAAAAAGGTGCCTGTTTGATCATTTACACTTCTGACTTACATAATAATGTTACAGAAGGATTTGAGGAATTCAACAGAAATGTTGCTGATCTAAAGCAAGGTTCAAAATTGGGTAATGTGCAGGAAAAGAGGAAAGAAGTTGGGACAAAACAGTTAGGTAAGACATAATACTTTTAATGTAAGTGGAGTTGATTGGTCACTACTTAGTGATGAAGTCAAGTAATTATTCTTTCATGCATCCATTGTGTCAAGACTTTCATTGACAGGGTCACAGTAATTGTGTTCAGGTTGTACCCGGCGAGATTCCTTTAATCTTCATGTATAGGTCTTGTTTACCAATCCTATCAAACTTTGATACAACGTTAATGATCATAATGTCTCTGAAAATTTATAATTTGAGAACATTCATTCGTACGTATTTTTGAATTTACAATTTCAAATTTTGGAAGGGTTAGGCAGGGTGAGTGATAATTTAAGGAATTTTACACCCCTGTCTACAGAATCTCAGGTGATCACTCTGGCTTTATTTTTAGCCTAATTATCCTGAACTCTTTGTTGTTTGCATTGTTTACAATGTGAGAGCTTTCAAAAATATTATTAATTCATGTGGTAAAAATAATGGTCATAATGGTAAGCTTGGTCAGATGTCATTTGCTGAAGATCAAGCGTTGATTTTCCAAATATATGCCATAATTACCTATATCCATACAAAATCATTTCATTATCTAACAGAACAGGTCTAGATTAATGAAAATTATGAGACATTCGTTAAATTGAAACCTTTGATTTTTATACCCCCACAAATGAAATTTGGGGGGGTATATACCTGTACGAAATTTTACAACCGTAAAGTAGACGGAAATTTGTCAACATTTACGCACGTAAAAACGAATTTAGGCTTTGTGGACTTAAAACTATAGTGGAATTTACGGCCGTAAAATCATTTTACGTGTGCAAATTTACGTACGTAAAATCTTAAAGTTACGTACATAAAAGTTAAATAATTTAAGTACGTAAAAGTAAAAATTTACATACGTAAAACTAAAATAATTTACGTACGTAAAAAAAATTTGTGGGCCAGTTTACACCTGTAAAAGTAGTAGGTAATAAATACATGTATGCCTATGAATAATTACCTGGGTGCGTTGAATATGTTGACAAAATACATATATTTAAACATTTAATAATAACTGTGAAACATAAAAGAAATACATCCAATAAGTGTCATTCAATTTTAAATCAGTTCACTGTTTCCTTGTGTAAGACTGTGTGACCCTCTCTGTGATCTATAGCAGTATTTAATTCCAACACCTGTCAGTCAGCTTCCTACCCTCAGCTTTGCACCAGGTCACTCCATAATCTGTAAGAAAAATAGTATTCACTTTAATACTGCATCATTAAAAAAATTCTAAATATTTAAGAAAGTTTTGTTTGGCTGAATCAATTTTTCAGTCATACCAGAGGGGAAATTTCCTTTTAATTCTTGGGAAGGACCAGTACTACACTCCTGGTATTGTAGGTAAAGCAAAGCTGACAAAGGGATAATGAAATATTTCATGTGGTGAGCGATCTCTTATATATGCATTCTGTGTCACAAGCTACTACAATGAACTGCTGTAGAATTATTTTTAAATGTTTTTAGCTCACCTGAGCACTTGTGCTCGGGTGAGCTTTTGTGATCGCCTTTTGTCCGTCGTGCGTCGTCAGTCGTCCGTCGTCAACAATTGCTTGTGAACACTCTAGAGGCCACAGTTTTGGCCCAATCTTGATGAAACTTGGTCAGGATGTTTGTCTACATGATATCTTGGATGAGTTCGAAAATGGGTAAGGTGGGGTCAAAAACTAGGTCACCAGGTCAAATCTTAGAAAAACCTTGTGAACACTCTACAGGCCATAGTTTTGGCCCAATCTTCATAAAATTTGGTCAGGATGTTTGTCTACATGATATCTCGATGAGTTCGAAATTGGGTCATGGGGTCAAAACTAGGTCACCAGGAAATCTTAGAAAAACCTTGCAACACTCTAGAGGCCACAGTTTTAGCCCAATCTTCATGAAAAATGGTCAGGGTGTTTGTCTATATGATATCTTGGATGAGTTCGAAAATGGGTAAGGTGGGGTCAAAAACTAGGTCACCAGGTCAAATCTTAGAAAAACCTTGTGAACACTCTACAGGCCACAGTTATGGCCAATCTTCATGAATCTTGGTCAGGATGTTTGTCTACATGATATCTCGGATGAGTTCGAAATTGGGTCAGTGGGGTCAAAACTAGGTCACTAGGTCAAATCTTAGAAAAAACCTTGTGAACTCTCTAGAGGCCACAGTTTTAGCCCAATCTTCAATAGATTTGGTCAGGATGTTTGTCTAATTGATATATAGGATGAGTTTGAAAATGAGTCACATGAGGTCAATATGTAGGTCACTTAGTCAAATGTTAGAAAAACACTTTTAGATGCTAGATTTTTTGTCATTATGCCTAACACAGCCATCTTACTCAGGTGAGCGACACAGGGCCATCTTGGCCCTCTTGTTTTTATCAAATTATCCATGTTCCAGGAGTGTAGTACATACACTTCTTTACCTCATAAGGAGCCATGATCCATAGAGTTTTGAGTGAATATATGCGATAGTGTTGATGTTATGCTATGGACATTTAAAAAAAATCATCTAAAAGCAGACAATTCAAGAATTAGATAATTAGAGTTATGGTTCATGTGCACTGCACTTCTACACTATCCATTTAGCTCTGGAGCTGTCTGATCTGGACCTGCCCTGTTTTCCAATGCATCAAAATGATACTATATGAAGTAAAGGGTTAAGGAAAAACAGCAATTCTACCCCCAGTTTTAAAACTTAATGGGCACACTGATTTAATAAGCAAAAGATTACATTAAGCAAGCAAACTTACCTCCAGTTTGAGCAATACTTCTGGCAAATGTTTCCCTTTTTCCACATGTAACTCGATCTCCATGGCATTTCAACTTGATGTCTCTTTTCAAATTTTGTTTAAATTGATAAATCCATCTTCCTTTAACAACTGTCAAAGTAGCATCCTTTTGGAATAAACACAGACAAACATGGTTCTATATTTTTAGCTCACATGAGCACAACGTGCTCAAGGTGAGCTTTTCTGATCGCCTTTTGTCCGGCGTCCGTCGTCCGTGCGTCCGTCCGTGCGTGCGTCCGGCGTCAACAATTGCTTCAAACAACATCTCCTCCTAAACGGCTTGGCCAATTTGAAAAATATTTTGCAGGAATGTTCCTTGGATGAAGCTCTACTAAAGTTGTATAAATGGTTCTGGTCCATCGCATAATTAGGTCACAGGAGCTAAAAATAGATTTTAAAAATGAAAATTTAAAAAATCTTCTTCTCTGAAACCACAAGGCCTAGCCTTTTGATTTTTGGTATGTAGCATGATCTTATGACTGTCTACCAGGATTGTACAAATTATGACCCTGGGGTCAAAATTGGCCCCGCCCCAGGGGTCACTTGATTTCACATAGGCTAATATAGGAAAAACTTGAAAAAATCTTCTTCTCCGAAACCACAAGGCCTAGCCTTTTGATTTTTGGTATGTAGCATCATCTTATGGGCCACTACCAAGATTGTACGAATCATAGCCCTATGGTGATAAATGACCCCCCACCAGGGGTCACTTGTTTTACACAGAGTTATATAGGAAAATCTTAAAAAATCTTCTTCTATGAATCCATAAGGCCTAGAGCTTAAATATTTAGTATGTAGCATCATCTTATGGGCCACTACCAAGATTGTACAAATCATAGCCCTATGGTGATAAATGACCCCACACCAGGGGTCACTTGTTTTACATAGAGTTAAATAGGAAAATCTTAAAAAATCTTCTTCTATGAATCAATAAGGCCTAGATCTAAGATTTTTGGTATGTAGTAGCATCTAATGGTTCATTACAAAGATTTTCAAAGTCTTGGCCCTACGGTGATAAATGACCCTGCGCCCAAGTCTTCTCTGAAACCATATGGCCCATTGCTTAGATATTTGGTGTGTAGTATTGTCAGGGGTAAAATGTTTTAGATTAAGTTATATCAGAATCCTTGTCTGTTTAAAAACCTTGACATCAGTTGAAGCAATGGTACTCAGGTGAGCGATTCAGGGCCATCATGGCCCTCTTGTTGTAAAAGAGTACTGACCAGAGTTCCTTCTTACTGTATCTCTGAATTTGAAAACTGGGAGCTCCAATACTGCTGTGACTGAAATGGGGCCTGTTAGGGAAATCCTTGGCACATAAGAAAGAATTCTAGCAGAAAACTGCCTGTAGTTAACCTCTTGATGCCCCATTAAGCCGGGGGTGGCTTTTCAGTATCCAGGTCAGCGCCGTTCAGAGATGTTATCTGACCAGTCTTGAAGGCTATAAAAACTGACCTTCTAAATGTTCGCCCTGATGCTGATACTAGCATGGAAACAAATTTGCTTAAGAGTCATTCAAATTGTTTAATATCTATATATATAATTGCATTAAATATCTTTTTGAAATGAAATCATCTTACTCTTGTACTTTGTAAAATTCAAGTTACATAACTTGACAGCTGCTTGAATTGCTTTTTTGCTGTTGTTGGTTTCATCGAAAAAAAATTCATTCATAACTAATTTATATTAAAATTATTCATAAAAGGATTAACAAGTTGGTAATTTTTAAAAAGATTTAGTACTCTGTTTTCCATTTATAGCTCTATTTTTTATTTGCGCACATCTGAAACATTCAGAATGTTGACTAAAACAGTTCTTTGAAAATTTATCAGTTTCTTTTCATATTATACTCATTTTACAGTTGTAAAATAGATTGTAGATTTTTGTTTAAAATTTTAATAAACCAAGAAAAGTCTAAGTCCATTTTACGTACGTAAAATTGGACTTATGTTTTTCAAGGCACATTTTTAAACATGAAAAATTTCTAAGTTAAATTCTACGGGCGTAAAAATATTACGGCCGTAAAAAGTTAACATTTACGTACGTAATTTTCTATTTTTTCTGGTTCTGAACAAATTACGTCTGTTTTACATACGTAAAAGTCACTTTACTTCTCATTTCCGTCTATTTTCCTGCTATTTTATGGTTAGAATTTTCGTACGGGTAGGAGTCACCCTGTCGGTCGGTCCGGCAGTCCGGCGGTTGGAAATTTCTTACATGACCTACATAATTTTCTATTTTTTCGGTACTGAAAAAACTCTGTTGTTTCTCCAAAACTACTGTACCTATGGTGATGAAACTTCATAGGTAGATAGACCTTGATGAGAGGAAGTGCGGTGCATAAGAACCATAACTCTGCATGTATTTTGAAAGGAGTTATTGCCCTTTGTCATTTTTAATCTTTTGATTTGTCCGGACCATAACTCCAATACTAAAGTAGCTAGGTTGATGAAACTTCATATGTAGATTGATCTTGATGAAAGGAAGTGCAGTGCACAAGAACCATAACTCTGCATGTATTTTGAAAGGAGTTATTGCCCTTTGTCATTTTTATACGCCCGAAGGGCTGTATTATGTTATGCCGCTGGTCGTCCGTCCGTCTGTCCGTCCGTCCGTCTGTCCGTCCGTCTGTCCGTCCGTCCGTTAGCAATTTCGTGTCCGCTCTGTATCTTTTGAACCACTTAATATAAATGAAAACTATTTGGCAGAAGTATCACCCAGAGTGAGAGGATGTGCAGAACATAGGTTTCAGATGGCTAGGTTCAAGGTCAAGGTCACAATTCAAGGTCAAATATCTTAACTGGTGCAAAATTAGTATTTTTGTGTCCGCTCTTTTTGACCTGCTGGATGTAAATGGAAACTATTTGGCAGAAGTATCACCCACAGTAAGAGGATGTGCAGAACATAGGTTTCAGATGGCTAGGTTCAAGGTCAAGGTCACAATTCAAGGTCAAATATCTTAACTGGAGCAAAGTAAGTATATTTGTGTCCGCTCTGTATCTTTTGACCCGCTGGATGTAAATGGAAACTATTTGGCAGAAGTATCACCCACAGTAAGAGGATGTGCAGAACATAGGTTTCAGATGGCTAGGTTCAAGGTCAAGGTCACAATTCAAGGTCAAATATCTTAACTGGTGCAAAATTAGTATTTTTGTGTCCGCTCTGTATCTTTTGACCTGCTGGATGTAAATGGAAACTATTTGGCAGAAGTATCACCCACAGTAAGAGGATGTGCAGAACATAGGTTTCAGATGGCTAGGTTCAAGGTCAAGGTCACAATTCAAGGTCAAATATCTTAACTGGAGCAAAGTAAGTATATTTGTGTCCGCTCTGTATCTTTTGACCCGCTGGATGTAAATGGAAACTATTTGGCAGAAGTATCACCCAGAGTGAGAGGATGTGCAGAACATAGCTTTCAGATGGCTAGGTTTAAGGTCAAGGTCACAATTTAAGGTCAAATATCTTAACTGGTGCTAAGTTAGTATTTTTGTTTGTGTCCGCTTCAAACAGATCATGACAGGTCCAACCACAGATAATAACTCCACAATTGACCTCATATTCACCAACATTGAAGACTGTATATGTGGAACCAAAGAAGCATATTACACTGACCATAAACTATGTTGGGTTAGCTGGTAATGAGGTAACTCTTGATTAAAGCACTATTCACATAATAAGAAACATGAAAAACCTATTTGTAGCCACTGTTATAATAAAGCCCTTGAAGATTAACATTGCCAATCCTTCTTGTTGAAATAATACTTTATATATACATGTTTGTGCTTATCCTTTTTGTCTTAGGATATTCCCTGACAATACATACCTTCGGGCGTATATTGCCCCGCTGTCAGCGGAGCTCTTGTTAATCTTTTGATTTTGTCCGGAGCATAACTCCAATACTAAAGTAGCTAGGTTGATGAAACTTCATATGTAGATTGATCTTGATGAGAGGAAGTGCAGTGCCTAAGAACCATAATTCTACATGTTTTTTTAAAGGAGTTATTCCCCTTTGTTAATTTTTGTCTTTTGATTTTGTCCGGAGCATTTCTCCAAAACTACTGTACTTATGTTGATCAAACTTCATATGTAGATAGACCTCATATGTAGATAAACCTTCATGAGAGGAAATGCAGTGCCTAAGAACCATAACTCTGCATGTATTTTGAAAGGAGTTATTGCCCTTTGTCATTTTTAATCTTTTGATTTTGTCCGGACCATAACTCCAATACTAAAGTAGCTAGGTTGATGAAACTTCATATACATGTAGATTGATCTTGATGAGACGAAGTGCAGTGCACAAGAACCATAACTCTGCATGTATTTTGAAAGGAGTTTTTGCCCTTTGTCATTTTTAATCTTTTGATTTTGTCCGGAGCATAACTCCAATACTAAAGTAGCTAGGTTGATGAAACTTCATATGTAGATTGATCTTGATGAGAGGAAGTGCAGTGCATAAGAAAACCACAATGTAAATTCTTAAAGACAGGTTTTTGCAAACAATAAATATGGATGTGAACCATAATTAGACTGCATTTTTATTCTCCTCAGCTACAGATCTTGGGGGCAAATTGTTTTCTTCTGTGTGTCTGTATGTGTGTCTCTCTGTCTATCTGTCTGTCTGTCAAAACTTTTTAGCATTGTCCAAAACTTTTGAACCATTGCTCACACTAACTTTAAACCTTACATACATGTAGTCTTTCACTCACGCAAACTTTTGAAACTGTATTCCTACACATGACAGACTTCCGGTGTGGGTATTGATCACCTTTAGTGATGATTTTTTTTTTGGTATGCTTATAGACCCAAATCCTGTGTGAACATTCGTTTTATGTGTCATGTGAATACATCCTGTGTCAAAGATGGGGGTGGGGGGTATGAATCACCTTCAGTGATAGTTCTAGTTGTATAAGGTCTGTCAGATACTGTAAACACGCGTTTATTGTGCACATTTCTATGACTTCAATTTCGATTTCCGAGAAGAGGTGCGCAAAATACATGAGAATTCAGTTTTTTCTTAGTGTTTCCAAACATTTATCCCACCCACCAGGAAGACATATCGGCGATTGGCGAAGTCTATATGAAAGTAGTTACATTTTAAGTTGGTATTAAAGCTTTATCGTATATATATACTTGCCAGAAAATTGTTGTCTGTTTGTGATTTCTTCAATATGATTGTGAAATAAATGCTTACGAAATCATTGTTCTCGTTTGTTTATATCCTGGGAATTACCCAGGACTCGTTTAGTACTATACTGTACTTTACATAATAATTCATTGACGACATAAAGCCAAATGCAATATTCGCATCGTCATTAATGAGACAAACCATGACTGTCATTATGTTATGATTATACAATCAGTTGATTGTTTTTATTACATTCAGATGATATTCTACCTAGCTAGTTCCATTTTGGACAGAACAGTTTGGTTAAAATAATTGTGTACTTCAAATTCCAATCGGAAAGGAACTTGCGACAAACAAGCAACAAGGTGTCAACATTTCAAGACAATTACTCGAACTATTGGCCATTATGAACAATACATAACAATGCAAGCTGAATGTAGATACTAGAGGTGGAGGTGTGAATTATAATCATCGCCTGACTGACTTTCGGAAGCAGTAGAACTTTTGTTACCTGTAGTTCAATAGAATATCTGCAAAACATAATGGCGGCCTCCTCTATGTACAAGGAATGAGTGCGCATTATAGAAGGGAAATAGATTTTTATCAAGGTTTTGAACCTCAAACTTGAGATGCGCACTAAACATGGGTGCACACAATACATGCGTGTTTACGGTAAAGAAATAGTTTATCAATTGACTTTGAATAATTAAGTAAATTATTCAGTCATGCTGTTTACATTTTGAGAAGACTTCTGTCTCAAGTTTGGCAATGTCTGACTGAATGAAATTGGTATTACTCACTGCAGCCTTTGTTTTTTTGAAAGGTTATCTTTACCAAGTTTAAAGTCACCATAGCCTTTATTCCATCAAGTTATTAACTCTTTGATCTCAGATTCAGTTAAAAAAAGAAATTCTATTCCTGAATAGAATGACACTGCATAATTATTTAGAACTTACGTTTTTACCCCACATTAGACAGATTGTGTTGATTAGTTTTGTACCATGAATACAGTAGTCTGGACTTATTATTTAAAACGTCTTTTCTATACAACCTTCATGTGCTTTTTTTTAGCTAGACTATTCGAAGAATATGTGAGCTATTGTAGTCGCCCTGGCGTCGGCGTTGGCGTTGCAGCTTTTGGTTAAAGTTTTGCGTGCAACTTACTATCAACCTTATATCTCAATAACCATTTATGGTATTGACTTGAAAGTTTATAAATATGTTCAGGGGTATCAGACAACCAAGGTAGATAACTCTTGATGGAATTTATATGAATTATGGCCCCTTTTTAACTTAGAAATTTTGGTTAAAGTTTTGCATGCAATAGAATATTTGGTTAAAGTTTTGCGTGCAAGCTACTATCTAGTTTGTATCTCAATAACCATTCATTGTATTGACTTGAAAGTTTATGAATATGTTTAGGGGTATCATACTTTCATGGTAGATAACTCTTAATGGAATATGTTACAAATTATTGCCCTTTTTAACTTAGAAATTTGAATAAAGTTTTTAAGGCTTTGCTTATATCTCAGAGTCCAGGCAGGGATTGATTTGAAACATCTTTAATTGTTTAGGGGTATCATACTATAAAGGAAGATAACACTTGATGGAATATATTAAAAATTATGTGACCCACCTTTTAACTTAAAGTTTTGATTAAATTTTTGCATTCAAGCTACTATCCAGCTTATATCTTAGAAATTGCTTGTGGGATTGACTAGAAAGTTAAGGAGTGTCTTCAGGGGCTTCAGAAAACTAAGGAGGATAACTTTTGGACTGAATTTTATACAAATTATGGCCCTTTTCTAACTTGGATTTTTGGTTAAAGTTTTGCATGCACAGTGTTATTGTGCTTATGTCTCAGTAACTAGGCATGGGATTGATTCTAGACATCATAAAAATATTAAGGGGTATCAGACAATCAAGGTATATCATTTTTGACTATTATTATGTACAGGGTATGTGAAAGGCAAGAATTGAAATAGATTTCATTTGATTTACTAACAAGCATTTTGAATAGTCGAGCGTGCTGTCCTCTGACAGCTCTTGTTTTACATAAACCATTAACTAAATTGCATGGTTGTAGACAGTGACTCAGCTTCTCTCATGAACACTTTATCTTTCAGTGAAATCAATATCTTGAACGATATCTAAATAATAATTTATTTTACAGATTCATCACAACACTATGAAGATGCATACATATACATGGATATACATATTGCAAATTACATTTTCATGAAGTATACTGATGAAATAAATGAAAAGGGAAGAATGGGAATTCGTTTCTCTCATCATGATGGTAAAATAACAATCACTGTTAATAAGGATTTAAAGGTTCAGGAAGCTATTTGTTTTATTGAAAAACTTGCTGCTGCTGTGAATATGCAAAGTTTGTTCTTTCCTGGATTGATGGCAGAAACATATTTTGATGCAAAATATGCAACAGAGGAAATAGACCGTGTACAGCAGAAAGGCTGTGGTGTATGGAAGGAAGATGTAAGAAAGAATTTATTTTCATCATTTCTGCTCAGTGATATTGACGTAGAATTCTACATAGGATCTGCATGCTGTATGGAGGTGGATGCAGTTGTTTGTCCAATCAATAAGTCTCACCAAGCATCATGTGTGGAAACAGAACTGCTCTTTAGTAAAGGTATGTTTTGTTTATGTATTGAAACATTGTTCACTCATTGTGTAGATGATATCATTATGTTTCATTGTTTTTGTTCATCAGTTGTAAATTGAATTATGACAGTTAGTCTTTTTGTGGTTAATATGATCCCCATAGATTCTGATAGTTTTACAAAGTTCCCTGTTCTAAATGATTATGCTTCCCATTCTCAGTAACAGATAACAGGTCCACAAACATTATGTATGTAACTTTATGCTGGTTGGCTAAAACATCGTATTGGTCCCCAAAGGTGTTTCACGAGGCAAAAAATGAAGTAATGAATAGGGCACTTAAAAATTGTTACTTTATACAGTCAACATCGTACATGCGACCACCTGTATTAAACGACTTTTTTATTAAACGACCGTTATAAATCCCGCCCGAACGTTTTTACTATATCAATTTAACCCATTTAGCGACCTTTTTATTATGCGACCAGCGACCACATAAACCAAGTCCCAGCACGTAAGATTATGCACAAAATCAACTTTATTGAGCGACCGTGTTTGATTCCGTTGCTAATTATCGTGTACGCTGGAGCATGTGTACATATTCATCTTTAACACATCCGAACAAACAAACAATTATCCCGATCATAAGTGCTCACCTGAAACCAATTTGTTTTGACCACGCATGACTGCACCATGTGCAACTAAATTCTAAATATAGTTCCTGGTTCCCGTTTCAAAAGTTACTATGCATAACATAGGTGAAACCATCCCTCCAAATGCCGAATGCTTCGGATTTTGGTAAAAGAAAATTTGGGAATGAGGTAAATTAATACTTCCGGATGCAATGCGTAACATCAATAATTCGTAACTATAAGTATATACTTTGCGTTTTATGATACTCGACGAGGGCGCACGGTTGAAATAAATTTATCGGGGGTTTCTGGATTTATGTTAGACAGAGACATAAAGAAGCTCATTGCTAAATAATATTTTTCTTGAAATTGTCCGAATCAATACATGAATTCGATGTCAAATGTTGTGTTTTTCCACCGAATACCAAATGCAAACCTCAGCCAATGATCCAAGGTATTATTCCAACAAAACAGCTAAAAAATCGTAAGATATGACAAAAATAAACATGATGATGTTTATTGGTATAAAATAACAAAACATTGTGTAGTTTACATCGTATTTATGTTGTAATATAATCTAACGTTATGATACAATTTAGCTTACAGTTTGTATATTTATGACTTGTTTGCCTGGATTTCCAAACAAAATCTATTAAGAGACCATTTCATTAAGCGACCACTTTTTGGCAGTCCCTTGAGCGGTCTCTTAATACAATGTCGACTGTACATTGCTTATGGCATATCAGCTCTTAAACTTGACTTTGTTTAAACATGCAATAAAAGATCAAAAGACTTAATAGCTTTCTTTTTCTGAGGTATCAGTAGGAGAATAATGATAACATTTTAAGAGGGAAAAACTAGAAGAAACACATATGTCTTCCCTTTACAACAACTGTTAAACTCAGTTTTGTATATCAATGCTTTAAAGACATTTTCTGAATAAAATAAACCATACTGAAAGACATCTAAGTAATTTTAATAATCTAGAAGGTCAACTTTTTCATAAATATCCATTGCAAGAATGCAGGTCTTATTCACGTAGTGTCCGTAACCTTTTCCCATGCAACATTTTCATTCATATTGATTTGCATGAAGATGAAAATGCATATTTGATATTTACGTTTAAAGACATAGAACAGAGACAAGAAATTATTTTGAGATGCTTTATCTTGAAGATTTTGCTTTTTCAGTAATGAGTTTAAAGCATTGGGGTAGCATAGAAAGGTATTTTTGTTACCGTTGTTTTTTGATGAGATTATGATCAACTTTATAAATATATCTTTTTATTGTCATGCTAGAATTATATATACTCTGTCCTTTTAGCAGTTTTAAGAAAAAGGAAATGACATTAGGAATTTGATATGAAAATTCATAATTTTCTTTAATTTATGTTCAGAATGTACAGTAAACGTGTTTCTTTTAGACTGCACACAGTTTTAAAACATTTTTCAAGATGAAAGGAGAATTATTAGTCCCCTACCGGTGTTCACACCGGAGGGGACTATAGGTTTGCCCTCCGTCTGTCCGTCCGTCTGTCTGTCAGTCTGTCCGTCTGTCCGCTCAAATCTGGATCCCGCGATAACTTAATAACTAAGCAAGCTAACTTGATGAAACTTGGTATATGACTAGATGGCAATGTGTAGATTATGCACGTCATTTTATTTTTGTTCTTCGACTAAAATTGTGGTTGCTATGGTAACGGAAATAGTGAAAATATGGCAAAAATGGGATCCCGCGATAACTAAGCAAGCTAACTTGATGAAACTTGGTATATGACTAGATGGCAATGTGTAGATTATGCACTCATTTTATTTTTGTTCTTGACTAAAATTGTGGTTGCTATGGTAACGGAAATAGTGAAAATATGGCAAAAATGGGATCCCGCGATAACTAAGCAAGCTTACTTGATGAAACTTGGTATATGACTAGATGGCAATGTGTAGATTATGCACGTCATTTTATTTTTGTTCTTCGACTAAAATTGTGGTTGCTATGGTAACGGAAATAGTGAAAATATGGCAAAAAATGGGATCCCGCGATAACTAAGCAAGCAAACTTGATGAAACTTGGTATATGACTAGATGGCAATGTGTAGATTATGCACGTCATTTTATTTTCGTTCTTCGACTGAAATTGTGGTTGCTATGGTAATGGAAATAGTGAAAATATGGCAAAAAATGGGATTGATTACCATATTGAGTCAAGGTGGAGCCGGTAGGGGACTTTATGTGTTGCATACAACACCAGTTACATGTTTGACTAAAGTCAATGTTTTTCAAAGTGTGAAAGTAAAAGGCTTAAAAATATCATTAATGGAGCTTATACTAGATATGAACAGGCAATGTTAGCAAATTGAAATATTTAGAGAAACAAGATCTGTCATTGCCATAGTATACAGAGTTCCTTTTGTCCCATAGTTTTTTCTATATCTTATAACATAAGAAATTGAAATTTGCACAAAGACACTAAACCGTGTTTTAGCCAAGATTTCAAACCTATATACCCTAATTTTGGAAGGTCAACCGATGTAGAGCTTGAAACATAACTTTATTGGCTGAGACAAAGCCAGTCAGTCATAGAGTAAATTGCTATATGCTGAAAAATATTTCACAGTATTACTCATAAACCATCTTGGTCCCCTAATCAGCTGATATCAACATTGATGACAGTGTAAATTAATGTGCAGTAGGATTATGATTGCACCAAAATAATTAGTTCCAAGTTAGAATTGATAATTGAAGTTGTCAACAAGAATGAAAATATATGTATACATGAACAAGCTTTAACAGCACATACTAATCTCTCTTTATGTTCCTTGTTTTGACCAGTAATTTTCACTCAGATGTCAATTTAATATTGTTTCTACAGCTAGCTGCTATTTCATTATAAATTCATAATAATATTAAATGTTGACGAGCGCTATTGACTGGTAGTTAAACAGTGATGACATGTGACATGTATGAAGTTACGAACAAAACAATCATAATATTAAAATTAGGCAATCTGTTTCTTAATCTAAATTGTGTTTCCCTAAATATTGATACTGGATCCTTATGCGTAAGGCTTTTATCTAAAATAGTCCAAGGTCAAGACTTTCCGATCCTAATATCCCCCTTTTTAGCTCGACTGTTCGGAGAATATGAGAGCTATTCTACTCGCCCCGGCGTCGGCGTTGGCAGTCATATCTAAGAAACCAGTAGGTGTATTGCAATCAATCTTCACACAAGTCTTTTTAGGCACAAAACAAACCTAGAGAACCAAGAGGGACAACTTTTGATTGAATTTTACTCAAATTATGGGCCTTTTTCAACTTAGAAATTTGCGTTAACATTTTTGGTTAAAGTTTTTTGCAACTAAATTAATGTCATTACTCAGTAACCCCTTGGTGTATTGGATTTAAACTTCACACAAGTCTTCCTAGACATGAAATGGACCTGCAGAACCAAGATGAACAACACTTGCTAGAATTTTACTCAAATTATGGGCCTTTTTCGACTTAGAAATTTGTGTTAACATTTTTGGTTAAAGTTTTTTGCAACTAATTAATTTATTACTCAGTAACACTTGGTGTATTGGATTTAAACTTCACACAAGTCTTCCTAAACAGGAAATGGACCTGCAGAACCATGATGAACAACTCTTGCTAGAATTTTACTCAAATTATGGGCCTTTTTCGACATAGAAATTTGCGTTAACATTTTTGGTTAAAGTTTTTCTGCAACTAAATTAATGTTATTACTACCAAAAAAATGGATCTATTTCACAATGTGAATAAGATGCTGTAGTTTTGAACATCCATATATAGCAATATATATAGTTGTCAGATAAGGGAGTATATTTAGTGAACAATTATCACTAGCAGGACTGACAAAATGTGTCTGATAATACAGAATATCATTACGAACAGATGTCTTTACGGTCAGGTTTTACAGTATGTGAAAAAGTACTGCAATTTCTGAAGTATGCTTTAATACAAATCTTTGTAGGAAAAAATTACCTATTTTGGTCTTGAACAGATAATTTAAACTAATATTGAATAAATATATTAATGTTCAACCAATTTCCAAATATAAAAATTAAACTAATATTATCCTGTAAAAGTTGAGTATTTTTTTAAATGTCAAAATTGAATGTTAATAGTCGAGTATACTGTTTATGGGACAGCTCTTGGAACTAAACAGTTACATATCAGTGACCACAATATAAATTGACTTGAATGTAACCACGTACTGTACTGGATTTATACTTCACATATTAATTCATCCAAAATATGAGACAACCAACATATCAAAGATGAACTTTTCCTTAATTTTTTTTTTCGAATTATGACCTGAGTTTTACTGAGAATTAAAGAGAACATGCTGCTATATTGAGTCACATAAATTATTTTAATACTGCTTTAATACAATGGTATTGCGTCACTATCAAATACCAGAATAGTCGAGCATGCTGTCTTTTGGACAGCTCTTGTTTTTTTTTATTTCATCATAAAAAGCTTGCAAAAAGAACAGTATTTTGCTTAAACCTATTTTAAAGAACTCTAGGCTTCATATTTTATTTCTGTATATAACTGACTATAACAACTGTTATGTTTTATAATAAATAGGGAAAATCTACCAGGATAACATCGCAAACTGCTTTAAGAGAGCCAGTAATGGTGGAAGTGTTGGAGTGACCCAAATTCTGCAAAACATAGGTGAATACAAGTGTGTCGGTGTAATCATGGTTGACGACTGGTATGGTCAAGGACGTAGCTTGTCATCGAAATTGTCTGTGCGTCTAGAGAACATTTTCCAAAACTGTAGCTTAAAAGGACTTCAGTCAATTGCAGTTCCTCTAGAGATGGGAGATAGGATTCCTCCTCGTTTTGTCTGTAAAGCAGCAGCTGAAGCCATCAAGAACTTCTCATCTAAGCAGAAGAGTAACTCCTCTTTAAAGGCCATTAAACTTTGTGCCCTTGATAAAAGGAACATTGCTGAAGATGTTTGGAAGAATGAAATTATTGTGCCTAACGGAGATTATTTCGAAGGAGGAACCTTTGGTAAGAAAAACACTTATTTATAATGTATACGGTAGTGGTATTTTAATTTTATGTCCTGATTCACTACCTAGATTTTGAAAATTAACTCTGCACAAAATGTCAACTACAGTCAGTGGATGTGCAGAGTGAAAATGTTCAGTCAGTCATGTATCTTCTAAGTCTAGGTCACACGGATAGTTTAACATTCACTGCAGCAGTTTTACGTGTGCTCTCTATCACATGACCCTTCTGTAAGATCTTGATAAACTTTGCACACATGTCACCTAAGTTTATTAAATTATGTATATGTTTTTCTGTGATACTAATTTTATTAGCTGACCTAACGGAAACTGGTTGAGGTGAAGAAGTGAGAAACTGCTGTCTTATTTTTACTCTAAGATATCAGCATTATTGTTCAATTATATGAAAATTTCATTTTTTAGAAGACTATCATTCATTGTAATCATTAGGAATTAGGAATATGTTGGTTTCCACCATATCTAGCACCTGACATACATCAGAAAGTGAAAACTGTGTCCCACTTATCTTGAATAAGTGAACGAAAGGTTTACATAACATGGAATTTTCTTAGCTCCATCTTTTATGTCACCTTTACTGTCATTCATTTTATTAAAGTTACCTGTACGTTCAAGCTGGGCTAGTTTTTACACACATGGATATTTTTGGGTAAATAATGGAAGTTGATACAGAACTGGCATAATTTTTACACACATGTAGGATTTTGGGTAAATGGGGATGTTGATAAAGAAATGTCAGCCCTTAGCAATTGAGAAAATAGCCATATATAGAATGAATTTTGAACATGTAGGAAAACATAATGCCATTATAGGATGGAGCCACTGTAGAGAATATCTGATTAATGAAGGGAGTATTGTATTGTGAAACACATTCATCTCTGTAGCATTTGGCCAGATTTCAAAATATTTCAGCATAGCTGTTCCTTTGCTTTACCCTCTACCATTATTATTCAAATTATTTGCATCCATCAACAAACATTGTGACAGGTATATTGCCAGATGCTCCTATAATTATGGAAACTTACTCAGTTTCTTCTTCTTCTTTCTCACACCAGCAACTTTGTATGCGCCATATCTCATAGGCCACTTGTCCTGTCTTTACTAAACTTCACAAACTTATAGTCCTCAATGAGTAGCGGTGCTTCCTTGATTTTTGTAAATGGGGGTCCCTAGGTGTCAGGCCCCACCCCCTGAATGATGGATTTTTGCATAATAATAGTATTTTGATTAAATATTTCAAATCATATATTCTTTTGTTCCTCATATTAATGAGAAGAATTGAATAGTACTACTTTGGTGTCCCCCGAGGTCACCCAGAGGTCAGGCCCCACCCCCTCAATTTTACTTATGACCTTATACCTCAAAAACTGTTCATATCCCCACCCCTAAATCATATATAGTCTTGTTCCTCTTGATGAGACAGATTGAATGGTACTTCTTTAGTGTTCGAGGTGGGGGGGGGGGCTGCTCCTCCCCGTCAGTTTCACTTCTTACCTTTATTTCAAAAACCCACCATCCCACCATGGAGATCCCAAACCCACCCATAAACTATATATATTCTTGTTCCTCATGATCAGATGGATTGAACTCCTTTGATCTTCGCATGGGTCACCAAGGGGTCTGGCCCCACCCCCTCAATTTACTTATTTCTCAAAAAACATTTGTGTTTGATTGTCCAAGGAGAAACTTTGTTTGGGAAACTTTGTAACA
Source organism: Solen grandis (assembly GCA_021229015.1). Taxonomy (NCBI): domain Eukaryota; kingdom Metazoa; phylum Mollusca; class Bivalvia; order Adapedonta; family Solenidae; genus Solen; species Solen grandis. The sequence continues at coordinate 18,893,026 of CM037786.1, forward strand.
GTTCACTGTTACAATTATTACTTTTTATGTATACATATAGTAAAAGATAATTTTCTACTTTTTTCAAGTTTCAAAAGTATTTTTCGCTATAACCATATATAAATTAACTGGTCCCAGTTGCTGAGTGTTGAGAGCATCCGCCCCTGAATTTGGAGGTCATGGGTTCGATTCCTGGCTGTGAAGTATCAAAGTCATAGTAATGGTAATGGTATAACTCCCTTGCTTGGCAATCAGCATAAAATAGTAGTTCCAGGAATGATTGGTCTGGGGTCAGGATATGTTAATGGGTTTTCTATCTTGCTACTTGTTTATTGTATGCTATGGCAGTGTGGCACCACTAAATCTGTCTCATGTAGACAAAAGTCCCCAATGACTGAAATATTGTCGATAGCACGCTAAATATATATAAAAAAAATTCAGATAATAAGGATTTTACAGGAGTGGGGCCAGTTCTTCTTACACTGAAAATTTTAATGAACTTCTTTATAAATACTCGCCTGATTTGAATTTGCCACACCAGTGTTTCTTGGCTGACTCTCCACATTGTTCAATAAAAACGTTCAATACAAAAAATATCTGCATTAAAATATTGTATGAGTGATTCGGGGCGTTTACATGGCTCTGTATTTTTTATACTGCATTAGATAAGACACATATTAAGGGAAAGGTTTAGTGTCTTGAGAGATGGATACTTCATGTATGTGTGTGGTGTCAAGAACGTTTCATAATACACATATTTTGTTTTTCAGATATCCAAAATGTAAAGGTGAAGGTGCTGGAGGGGTCGTTGTTAGAAGAACAGGTAATTGTATTGACAAAAGTAGCAGGGTTTTTCTACTAAGAGATCTCATTAAGTCATTGGTTTTAACTTGACCTTTTTTCTCATGCCCAATGTCAATGTTCGTCAGTTGTCCTTCAGCAAATATTTCTTGAAATGACATCACCTTGTATAATACTGGACCAATTTTGATAAACTTTACAGGGGCATTCTTCAGATGGTCATTTTCTATTTTAAAGACTTTGATTCCATGCCAAAAAAATGGTTTCCATGGCTTATAATTGAGCATTTGCACATTGTTTCTTCTATAAAACTACCGGCCAGATTTCATCTTTTCATGTTCCTTTACAAATATTCAAATGATTAGGATCCATAGAAAATTTGGTCACCATGAGTGGAGCCAGTTTTCCTTATGAGGTTATGTATTTTGCAAACTTTTAAAAGAAAAACATCCAAAAAATAGTTGAACAGATTTGAAAATGTATTTGCACAGTGTCCCTTTAGAAACCCTCAACCAAGTTGTCTAAATTATATGACATGGATCTCAGGATTCTCAAGTAAATTGGCAGTAACGATATCACCAACGTGATCTGTCGTTCACATGCGATCCCTACCTCCAAGGTCTCACTTAGAGTTGAAAGGTCATTGTGCTGGATTTACTTGCTATACCCCCCCCACACACACACACACAATCCTGGGGTGTGGGGAGGGGATTATATAGGAATCACTTTGTCCGTCCATCTGTCCGACCCAAATTATTTTTCCAGGCTCTAACTTTAAATTCATTGCTGGATTTTCAAATGGTTTGGCACAAATGTTTACCATATTAGATGGAGTGTTGCGCGAAAGAACCAGATTGCTAGCTCAAGGTCATATTTAGAGGTCAAAAATAGAAAATCGATGCCAATATGCTTGTCCGGGCTCCAACTTGACATAGATTTGCTGGATTTCAAATGGTTTGGCACAAAATGTGTCGTGCGAAAGAACCAGATTGCTAGCTCAAAGGTCAAGGTCATGCTTAGAGGTCAACAATAAAAAAATCAATGCTTATATACTTATCCGGGCTTTAACTTAACAATGCCTCACTGGATTTCCAAATATGCCTGTCTGTGTTGTAACTTAACAGTAGTACCCTGCTGGATTTCCAAATGGTTTGGTACAAACCAGGTTGCTCGCTAAATTGTCAAGGTCATACTTCGGGGTCAACAATATCAAATCAATGCAATATGCTTTTCTGGGCTGTAACTTTACAGGATCGCTGGATTTCAAAATAGTTTGGTACAAATGTTTACCCTATTAAGACTGAGTGCCAGGTTGCTCGCTCAAAAGTCAAGGTTATACTTAGAGGTCAACAACAATAAAAAAAATGTCAATATGCTTATTACGGATGATTACTCATTATGTATTGATAGTTGCTTGTCTTCTTCCCATCATCATCTTAAAATAAATTAAAGACCCTTATATGTTTATTTATAGAAGAATTATAAACTACCTCTAAAATTATCAAACTTCAAAGGTTACAGGCTACTTCTCTACTGCATGTTTGGATCACATTTTTGCAACAGACTTTGATGGGTTTATCAGCTGGAAAATAATATTAACATGTTACTGACTGACAAATAGCAGGGTAGTGGGGGTATTATCCCTTTGGTGATAGATCTAGTCAGGGCTGTAACTTATCTCTGGATTATATGATTCTTAAATAAATTTGGCAGCAGGATTTGCATTAATGGGACAATGTGCCACACACAAGAGTTTGATCCCTAGCTCAAAGGTAAAGGTCACAATTAGGAAAAAAATCATGATGTCCAAGTAGTAAATTTGAAATGGATTGTAGGATTCTCAAATAATATGGCAGTGAGATTTGTTTCAATGAGACAATATGTCATTCAAAAGAGTATGGATTGATTATTTAAATGATGTGAACCTTAAATTGCACATAGACTGTAAATGAAACATTTAAACTTATACACATACATATCGGATCCTCTTCAAAATCATAATTCATAACCCACATTTATCCTAAGAATACCTAGGATTTCCATTGAAATATTCACACAGTATTTTTTTATCCTAAACTATTATGTCAAGTTATAACAGTAAATTCAAGAATTGGCTGAAAAATTGGCATGTAGATATCAGAAAGAAAATACTCTTGATTTTTACATTTCCTGTAGCGTATATAAGCATTAAAATGATACGAGTTTGGGAAAGTTCTGTCATAAAGGCATCTTGATATACTAATTTACGAAAGCAACAGTTCTCTATTTTTTACACTTTAAAAGCCAAATAAAGATCACGTGATTCTACACATATTGCTAAAGGTTGAAATTATTTAATGAACAGTTAAAATTCTTTGTTTTAGAAACAAATCATAAAAGTATGTATAGACAGCTTAAAAGATCAAGTTTCTCTTTAACCCTAAAATTCTGCTTGTGTTGAATGATCTAGTTTCAATGGAAGATTCATATGCATATGTACATATGTATGTGTAAAACATGGTTCATATATGTTGCATGAATTATGTGATATTTGTACAGGTTGATGCCATAGTAATAGCAATAGATCGAAGTCTTGATTTAAGGAGAGGGAGATTCCAAGAAACAGTTCTTAAGCAAGGAGGCCAAGAGATCCAAGAAGAGTTAAAGAAGAAAAAAAGCAAAGGAATTGGACCAAGTGAAGTAGTGACAGTCAGTTCAGGTCAATTGAAGAATTGCGGATTGCTAATTTTTGGAAATTTGCCAAGGAAAAAAGACGGCTACGATATTGTTGCGGTAATAGTTATTGTAAAATAATGTGTCATCTACTGTCATGTGAAGGCCCATAATTTTCATCTAAACATTCTGCATGGCTTTCTTTTTGTATTTAGTTTGCCCTTTCTCTATATAGTGTACTATAAAACCCGTGCATTTCGTGCATCTTAAGTATACCCGACTGGAAGGTGTATGGGCTTAAACTTCTGTTGTATACTACTGACCATATCTACTTGGCAAAACTATCTGTAATTTCTTGACACATTTCTTTAAGAAGAAAAAAATCACCATATCGATGCATTTAAAAGAAGTGTCTTTAAATGTAATTTGATATGCAGGACATACGAGCATTTTTTAGCTCACCTGAGCACAAAGTGCTCAAGGTGAGCTTTTGTGATCGCCCTTCGTCCGGCGTCTGTCGTCGTTAGTTGTGCGTCGTCCGTCGTCAAGAATTTGCTTTAAACGACATCTCCTCTGAAACCGCTGGACAGAATTTAATGAAACTTGGCAGGTATGTTCCTTGGGTGAGGCTCTACAAAAGTTGCTAAAATAAAGTTGATCCATGAAGAACTCTGGTTGCCATGGCAACAAAAAGAAAAATAATTTGAAAACTTTAAAAATCATCTCCTTCAAAACTACTGGCCAGATTTCAAAATTATTTGGTACAGATGTTCCTTGGGTCAACCTCTACCAAAGTTGCTAAAATTATTCCGATCCGTAAAAAAACATGGCCGCCAGGGGTGGGGCTTATTTGCCTTATATGTATATAGAGAAACCTTTAAACAACATCTCCTCTGAAACCACTGGACATAATTTGATTAAACTTGGCAGGGATGATCCTTGGGTCAACCTTCACAAAAGTTGCTAAAATAAACTTGATCCATATAGAACTCTGGTTGCCATGGCAACAAAAAGGAAAAAAAATGAAAACTTTAAAAATCATCTTCTTCAAAACTACTGGCCAGATTTTAAAATAAAATGGTACAGATGTTCCTTGGGTCAACCTCTACCAAAGTTGCTAAAATTATTCCGATCCGTAAAAAACATGGCCGCCAGGGGCGGGGCTTATTTGCCTTATATGTATATAGGGAAAACTTTAATCAACATTTCCTCTGAAACCACTGGACAGAATTTGATTAAACTTTACAGGAATGATCCTTGGGTCAACCTTCACAAAAGTTGCTAAAATAAACTTGATCCATATAGAACTCTGGTTGCCATGGCAACAAAAAGAAAAAAAATATGAAAACTTTAAAAATCATCTTCTTCAAAACTACTGGCCAGATTTTAAAATAAATTGGTACAGATGTTCCTTGGGTCAACCTATTTATCTCAGGTGAGCGATTTAGGGCCATCATGGGCCTCTTGTTTATATGAAGTTTCAATCTAGAGATAAAGGATGTATTGGATTTGAGCCAAAAAATCATTAAAAAGTAAAATTGTAAATTGTTTTTAACAAAAGTAAGAATAACCTGTAATTTCATTTACTTTAAGAATTGTCTTGGTGTGCAAAAGATATGAGCCAGTTTCGTTCAACGTTTCCAGTATTCTTATCATCATAGGAAATTGTTCATCTTGTGATCCATTTCTTAATTAACCAGTTCAGAGAAAATTAATGGCACTTGACTTAGTAGAAATTTCATATAATTGGGGCATCTGTGCAGTAGACACATTTTTAGGTTTGAAAGTACACGATCCAAATACCACAGGCCTGGTCGTACAATTTTTTAAACATAATCCATTTTTATCATTTGTATATGTACTTATTGTCTTTCATTATATGGATATAACAGGACACATATTCTAATGCTAGTCCCAATTTTATACCGTTGGTTTCCATATCAATCTGTCATGTCTGGCCCACAACACTGTAACTTCTTGATCCAAGATTATCTTATGCTGTTAATGACCAGTGGGCGTGTCATGATCTTGAGTATATTTGTTGTAATAATCTCTTTCCAAATCAAAAATTATTAATAAGTTAGTGAGTCAGAACCTTTAAGTCCCTTTTGATAAAAATAGATATGCATATTTTATTATTTCAGTGTTTCAAAGGGCTTATGCAGAACTGTTTCAAACATGCAAAGGATCGTGACTTGAAATCACTAGCATTTCCAGCCATTGGAACTGGGAACTTGGGCTATTCAGAAATGATGGTAGCCAAAGAGATGTTCAGGGCTGTGTTCATGAATGCAGTTGACAACCAAGTAGACGAAATTCATTTTGTGTTGCAAGAAGGATCCCATATATTCAAGGTAATACATGTATATTGAAGCTTTAAGTGTACACCAACATTGGGGGTGGCATACTGTATTCCACTTTACTGTCAGATTAATTTTCAAAGAGTTATGGCCCGTTATTTCCTTTAAGTGCACTCTGTATTTACAAAATCCTTGACCCATATTGATAAAAACCTTACATCACAGGAGTGGTTTATATTAAATGTAGTTATGTATTTTATATTTATTTATTTAACCTATAACCAAGTTTGTAAGCCAAACTTCTCTGGATGAGTTAATGGTTAATCATATGGCTATGTGCAATTTTGCATGAAGCAAGTTTATTTTCCATCCAGGGTTTCCAAGCACTGTGCGGGGGGTTATTCATCACTTAGTGATAGTCCAAGTTTGCCACTAAACTGGGAAATATTCTTGATGTGTTCATTCTTTCTTTCTTTGTTATTGGTTTCTAATAATTAGCTCACCTGAGCACAACATACTCAAGATGACCTATTGTGATGACACTGCATCCATCGTTGTCAGTTGTGTTTTATGAATTGCCAGCAATTTGTTAAAAAAAAGACATCTCTTCTTAAAACAATGGATAGAAATTAGATAGAAACTTGACATGCATGATCCTTTGGAGGCTCTTCACAAAATTTGCTAAAATAAACTTGATCCATACAGAACTCTGTTTTGCCCTTTTCTTTTTATACATTTTTTTTAAACAAATTCTCTGATACTAGTGAATGGTCAGAATTTAATTTCTTCTTAAATATTCAGTACAAATGGTCAACTCCTGGATCTGTACCATTATTTTTAAAATAATGTTGATCCCTTAAAGATTGAGGCCCCTTGAGGGTTGGCTTTTTTTCCTTGCATACATTATAAAGAAAATTTCAAAATTCACCTTCTGTGAAACCAAAGTTCAGAATTTAATTCCATTTGGCACAAGTGGTCACCCCATTGTTGTCTACTATAATTGCTAAAATAAAGTTGAAAAAGGAGACCCCTAGGGGAAGGTTAATTACCTTATATAGTCAATATTATTATATCTTAATTTAATTTCTTTTGTGAAACCAATGGTCATTTTTTAAAATCTTTTGGCGCAAATGGACACCTTGTAGTTCTCAAACATTTTATATGCTGGTTGAAGACGGGAAATATTATGGATTCACCTGTAGCTGGGCAAGCGGCATCCACTTATGTAGCCCATTGTGAATCTTTAATGAATGGATCTTGAGCAAACTTGGTCAAACTTGATAACAGGCCAGATTGTCCTAGACACTCCTGAGTGAAGGCCCTTGAATGGATTAAAAATGGCTATATTAACTGTCTCCGCTCTCTAACTTGAAGAAACATGAACCTATCTAAACCAAATTTGGTCACAGTGTATAATGGGCACAATATCTCAGCCAAATTCAATAAACCAGCACCAGCCAAAATGTCCCAGACGCTCCTGAGTTATGGCCCTTGAATTGACAAAACTTGCTTAATCAACAGTGTCTGCTCTCTAACTCTAAAGAATATGAACCAATCTTGTCTAAACTTGATCGCAGTGTGTATGGGCAGCCATGTTAAAAAGCCAGCAAATATGTCTTGGTCATTCCTGACTAAGACCTTTGAATTGATGAAAAATTGTAAAATCAACAGCCTCTGCTCTCTAAAACTGACAAACCGATCTTTACCAAACTTTGTCACAATGTGTACTGGCACAGTATCTCAACTGAGTTAAACAAGTCAAAATATCCTAGAGTTACGACAAATGAATTGATAAAATTGAAGGATATGCATATTTTGAGATAACCAGTGCTCTTGTAGCTAAAATAAAGTTAATCCCTTGAAAAAGTAAGCTCTCAGGAGTTTCCTTATAGTTTTCTTATATTCTCTTTATAGAATATTTCATTTTTAGCTCAACTATTAGAAGAATATGAGAGCTATTGTAGTCGCCTTTGCGTTGGCGTT
>CM037786.1:18903240-18913240 GCA_021229015.1 Solen grandis
TTACACTCTAGCATCTGCATCTTTTAAGCAATCATCTTAAAACTTTATGGCAGTGCTTATGACCATAATGTCTCGATTGAGTTTGATTATGGCTGAGATCCGTCAATTAGGTCAGGAGTTATGCCCCTTTTAATATTAAAAATTTGCCATATTTCACATTGTTTACACTCTAGCATCTGCATCTTTTGAGCAATCATCTTCAAACTTTATGGCAATGCTTATGACCATAATGTCTCAATTGAGTTCGATTAAAGCTGAGATCTGTTGATTAGGTCAGGAGTTATGCCCCTTTAAATATAAAAAAAATGCCAGATTTCACTTTGATTACACTCTAGCATCTTTATTTCTTGAGCAATCATCTTTCTCAGGTGAGCGATCAAGGGCCATCTTGGCCCTCTTGCTTAACTTAGAAATTTTGGTTAAAGTTTTGCATTCAAGCTACTACCCAGCTTATATCTCAGAAATTGCTTGTGGAATTGACTAGAAAGTTAAGGAGTGTCTTCAGTGGCATCAGCAAATCATGGCCCTTTTCTAACTTGGATTTTGGTTAAATTTTTGCATGCACAGTGTTATTGTGCTTATGTCTCAGTAGCTAGGCATGGGATTGATTTTAGAATTCATAAAAATATTAAGGGGTATCATACTATCAAGGTACATGTATATCATTTTTGACTATTATTATGTACAGGGTATGTGAAGGCAAAGAATTGAGATAGATTTCATTTGATTTACCAACAAGCATTTTGAATAGTCTAGCGTGCTGTCCTCTGACAGCTCTTGTTTTAGCTAATGGTCAGAATTCAGTTTCATTTAACTCAAATGATTACCTCAAAGCTCTCAACCATGATTGCTGAAAAAATAAAATAAAGATAATCCCTTGAAAATGAAGCCACAGTGAGTGTGGGGGTGGGATAGCTAGTTAGCTGATCTGAGCAATGCTCATGGTGAGCTTTTGTGATCTGTTGAGTGTCCGTTGTCAACAGTTTTAGTGTTTACACTGTAGCATCTTCATTTCTCAAACGATATTCTTTAAACTTTATAATTGATGTGTATTGCCATATTCTCCTTGGTAAGTTTAATAATTTTTTATATCGGCCTACTAGGTCAGGAGTTATGGCCCTTTGATAATAAAAAAAATGTCAGATTTCACTTTGTTTACACTCTAGCATCTTCATTCTTATTAAGCAATGTTCTTCAAATTTTATAATAATGTTTTTGGCGACAATATTTCAGCCAAGCTTTATTATGGCTAATATCAGCCAATTATGTCAAGATATATAGTCTTTGATAATCAAAGGGCCATATTTCACCACTTTGTTTACACTCTAGCATCTTCATTTCTTAATCAATCTTCAAAAAATGTATTAGGCCATAATCTTCCCGCTAAGTTCGATTAATGCTGATACTGTTCATTAGGTCACTAGTTACGGCTCTTTTATTATCAAAACATGTTAGATTTCAATTTGTAATCTAGCATTTTCATTTCATAAGCAATATAATAATGTTTATGGCCATAATCTCTCAGATAAGTTCCATTATGGCTGATAGCAGTGCATCAGGTCAAGAGCTATGGCCCTTTATTTATCAAAAAATGCCAGATTTCATCTTGTTTACACTCTATCAACTTTACAACATTGTTTATGGTCATAATCTCTTGGATATGTTTGATTATGACTGGTATTGACCCATTAGGTAAAGAGCCATGGCCCTTTAATTATAAAAAATGTCAACAATTTTAGCGTTTACACTCTAGAAGCTACAATTTTGATCCCATCTTCCTCAAATCTGGGGGGCCTCCGTGGCCAAGAGGGTAAAGTCGATGACTTTAACACTCACTCAGCCCCTCACCGCGTGGGTTCAAATCCCTATAAAGTCATTCAGATTTTCATGTGAGGAAGCCTTCCAGCTGGTTTGCGGTAGATCGATGGTTCTACCACGATGCCTCCGTGCATTCGGGGTCTCCTCCACCTGTAATTAGCTGGACATCGCTATATGACTGAAATACTGTGGAAGCAACGGTAAACTCAGATAGTCAATTGTTTTTGGAATTCAAAAGCGTCATTTTCAAGTCTGCTCTATAACTTCCATATGCATATTTGCATGAAACTTTACAAAAGAATTTGTTATGACACAAAGATGTGTCACGTGCATCAACCATATGCGTGCTTGAAAGGTCAAGGTCACAGAAGTTGTTAGAAATCCTCTTTGGTTTTCATAGGCTTCATCTTCGTGTCCACTCTATAACTTGTATATCTTTGGATCGATTTTCATTTAACTCTACAAAAGTGTTTGTCATTACATGAAAATGTGTTGGTGCAACAACCATATATGCTCTTGAAGGTCAAGGTCACAGGAGTCGTTAGAAATTGTCTTTGGTTTCATGTTCAATCTATAACTTCCATAACTTCCATAACTATGTTTGGATTTTCATAAAAAAACTTTACAGAATTTTTATATGCCCATCTTAAGATGGGGCGTATTATGTGAACACTCACGGCGGGCAGGCGGGTGTGGAACATTTGTTGTCCGGGCTCTAACTTCAATACCGTTTGCCCAATCCTTTTCAAACTTTCCACACATGTGCATGGCCATAATATCTCGGATGAGTTCGATATCCATCATTATCGCGTGAATGACTTATAAGTTATGGCCCTTGACGTACACAAAATACTTGAAATTGTGATTGTCCGGGCTCTAACTTCAATACCGTTAGTCCAATCCTTTTCAAACTTGCCACACATGTGCATGGCCATAATATCTCGGATGAGTTCGATATCCAGCTTTTATCACGTGAATGACTTAGAAGTTATGGCCCTTGACGATTTGCAAGACATATACAAAATATATGGGGTGGTGAATTTAAGAAATGCATGGTTTGTCCTCTAGAAACGGTCAAACTTCACTAAAATATTGGAAAATTTAAAATTTCAAAAACATATTTTTTGTCGCACATGACTTTATTTTTTGTATATTCTTATTGAAATATTCACATGTTATGTATTGTTATGTTTGAAAGGGCCTCACAATTAAAAAGTTAGAAAAAAAAGCAAAGGTCAAGGTCATATTACGATTATGTTTTTTATTCGGCCCTAAAAAAGCTCCAACACTAAAAATGTTTTATCGAGAGTATATGTACAAGAGTGTATGTTCTTAAAAATCTCTTTCCAGTGATGTTTAGTTTTTGAAGATAGGACTTGATTTGGTCATTTTACGGCAGTCCAAGGTTTGATCCTTTTTAGAACAATTGTTAATTAGTTTTTATGCTTTAAATTGTGATATTTAAGAAATAGAATGTTTGACTAGTGCGACTTGTATACTTGATTGAACCATTTGCTGCATTGCTAGGTACCTAATAGTAAAATTTTACTCAATTTTGTTTCTCATTTTGCCGCTATGTGGCGCTTGGTTTATCGATTACAATTGTCGTTTGTCACTATCATAAAGCAACACACACATCTAACGGGGCACTAACCGAATTCCGTAAAAAAAGTTTTCAAGTTTGCCACTACATAACTGATAGGTAATACTGAAAATATTCTTTTGGGTAAAAAGTCTGCCTAAACATTGCGACAAAAATGTTTAAAAGATAGCTGTTAACAGTATTCAACAAGCCAGTGAATGAGGAAATATCTTTTTCGAATCATGCGACTCATGAACCGAATGTTAATGCTGTCACGAAAACCGATGATATCGCGATAGCGATTCTAGTTGTCTTTGTTATTCATAGTCTATATTGTTATGTCCACTCTTTGGATTTTCATGAATCTTTACAGAAGTGTTTGTAATAACACAAATTTGTGTTGCATATATCATCCGTATCCACACTTGAAATGTCAGTGCAGTTCAGGGATCATTATTTTCCTATTTTCTTATTTCATCTGGCACAAATTCTTCAGATGGGGTTTTCACCAGTGAGAACTCTGACAGTATTGCTTGCTATACTGACATAGCCTTTGTAACCTTCAAAAGTAGAAATACCTCAATGGAATTCATTCGAAAAAGGATTCATATCACATTGTTGTTCTTCTTGTTTCCTTGAAAAAGAATGAGTATTTACTATAAACCTGTCTAAAGTGAAATATTTTGTTGCAGACTTTCCTTGCTTGCTATCAGATATTTGAAAAGGAGGTCGAAATTTTGTCAACAAGTAAGTAATTTTAGCTAGACAATTTGATTAATAGTGAAAGCTATATTTCTCACTACAGGTAATATCCATTTTACTAAAGTGATCCACATGAATATAATAAAAATGCAGAAAATAGGTGAAAGCAGAAGAGTTATAAAACTTTGGTGTATTTTTTTGTTCTTTGACCTTGAAATAAACTTGACTGTCAATATTTGTCACTGTTGTGAGTGATGTACATTATGCAAAGAATAATATTCATGCAAATACTTTGAACTATTTCTGTAAATAAATCTGTAACAGACAAAGACAAACAGTGAATTGGTGAATTATCATGTCCATCTTGGACGCCATTATCCACACAAGTTGACAATACATGCCTGCAAGTTATATATGGGTACCTGGATAGCATAGGGGAAATGCACATTGCTTCTCAGCCGTGTGTCCTTGGTTTAATTCCTGGTCACATACATGAGAGGGTACAGTGGTCGCCCGCTCAGACGCTGGGTTTTCTTTAGTTGTCTAGTTTCCTTCCAATACAATGACCACACATGCCGCCACCAAGAGCCATAGAGAGTGACTTGTTTCATAATCGGTGTAAAATATATAAAAGTTTAAAACACCTTTGTTACGGTTTTGTATACATCTTACTATCATGTATACATCGTAGTTACCAGCTATGCTTACTAATTTAATACTTAGTAAGGTATTCAGAGGTGTTTAACGAGTTTCAGAACTCTTGACTGGTCCTGGTTGCCATGTGGATAGAGTGTCCACCCTGGGATCAGGAGATCCCCAGCCAGGATATACCAAAGTTATGATATTGGTACTGGTATAGCTCCCTTGCTTGGCGCTCAGCATATAAGTTTAGTTCCAGGGCTGGTTGACCCGGTGTCAGGATAATGTTATATCATGCTACATGTCTACAACTTGATACTGCAGTGTGACAGCATTATATCTGTATAGTCTCAAAATGACTAAAATACTGTTGGTAGGACAGTAAATCAAACAAAAATAACTCTTACAAAATTAAAATACAAATTATGGCCCTTTTTGGACTAAAAGTTGTTTATACAACATTCTTGTATCTCATTAATCAGTCATGAAATTAATTTGAAACTGTATGCAGTTGTTCAGGGTATCAGGCCATCAAGTAAGATAACTCTTGATTGAATAAATAATAAATTATGACCTGTTTTTAATTTAGAATATATTGTGAAGGTTTTGCATGCAATTTACTAGGATGCAGTAACCACCTATGCTTATTGGTTTAATATTTCACCAAGATCTTCAGGGCATTCAAACAAACAAGCATGATACCTTTTGAACAAATAAAATACAAATGATGGCCCATATTTAACTAATACAACTTTAAACTAATGTGCGGTAGAATAGTAGATGGCACCTCTTTTGGACAGGTCTTGTTCTTATATTGAATTAATACTACTTGTATTGAATGAAACCTTAAAAAGTGTCCTTGTGAAAACCAATAGTTGGCTTTTATATTGTTTGGCAAGGATTTTCCTTGGCAGATTGTTAAAATATTTTGGCCCCTGAATATATTTGCTTTCCAGGGACTAAATGGCCCTCCAGATTATTTTGAATTTGTAATCGGTCTTTGAACATGCTATATTATGAAATCTATGTTTGAAATTATGTTATGTGGGGTCAAAAAGTAAATCACCACGACAGATATTGTTATTCCTTTGAACACTGTAGAGATCACAGTTTTGGCCCCAAACCTCATGAAACATAATCGGAATCTTTGTCTACATTAAAACATGGAGTTCAAATCTGGGTCATGTTTGGTCGGAATGAAGATCACCAGGGCATAATCTTGTGAACAATCAAAATGTCACATTTTATACTTTATCTTCATCAAAAATACTGGTAACATAATAACATCTTAACGCCTTTAACATCAGTTTTACTAAGGTGAGTAACACGGGGCCATGTTGGCCCTTATTGATAGGGTAGCTTTTTATTCAGGCATTTCAGAAGATCAGCAATATGTAAACGTGAGTTTAGATGAACTTGACAAGATCAGAATCAGCATTTCAAGCTTGGATCTGTTTGGGAAGATGGCAGATGTCCAGATCATTTACCGTCAGTCAGGTCCAGATAATCAATCAGGTATTCTTATTAACATAAACGCATGTTAAAACAATTATGAAAACATGCTGTTTTTGTCATAGGATGACAATGTCAACAATTTGAATTATCATCTTATTTTTAGCAAGCAATGCTCAATACATTTTGTTATGTATGTTTATTTTCACATCGGATATACGAGGGGTATTTGAAAAGTATCTGGAAAAGTTCAATAAATTATTTATTAATACGATTATTAAAATAAGATTTTCAAAAGTGATAGTTTTATATATACGTGTGTGTGTTTGTGTGTGTGTGTGTGTTTGTGTGCATAATTTGAATTTAATCAGAAAGGAAAATTATATAGGTTACACTGACGCAAAATCCACAGTCACTATGGCAACGTCAGGTAACGTTGAGCGGGGCAAATTTCGAAAATCTGTAAAATTTCCACATGTGTCTTTGTCTTTAAAGATCACATAAAGACATATTCTCTGCGTCAAAACAAAAATAAACTGCCCAAAATATATGTACCGTTTCTGTGTCCTTTTCTCAAAGCAGTCGTAACGATATGGGCTGAAATCTGACGTCATTTTCATAAGCAACATACATTTGTTCTGAGAAAACCATAAATATGGCACTAGAACAGCGCTATTCCTTTTTTAGCTCACCTGAGCACAAAGTGCTCAAGGTGAGCTTTTGTGATCGCCCTTCGTCCGGCGTCGTGCGTCGTCCGTCGTCAACAATTTGCTTTAAACGACATCTCCTCTGAAACCGCTGGACAGAATTTAATGAAACTTGGCAGGAATGTTCCTTGGGAGAGACTCTACAAAAGTTGCTAAAATAAAGTTGATCCATGAAGAACTCTGGTTGCCATGGCAACAAAAAGAAAAATAATTTGAAAACTTTAAAAATCATCTACTTTAAAACTACTGGCCAGATTTCAAAATAAATTGGTACAGATGTTCCTTGGGTCAACCTCTACCAAAGTTGCTAAAATTATTCCGATCCGTAAAAAAACATGGCCGCCAGGGGCGGGGCTTATTTGCCTTATATGTATATAGAGAAACCTTTAAACAACATCTCCTCTAAAACCACTGGACAGAATTTGATTAAACTTAGCAGGGATGATCCTTGGGTCAACCTTCACAAAAGTTGCTAAAATAAACTTGATCCATGTAGAACTCTGGCTGCCATGGCAACAAAAAGAAAAAAAAATGAAAACTTTAAAAATCATCTTCTTCAAAACTACTGGCCAGATTTTAAAATAAATTGGTACAGATGTTCTTTGGGTCAACCTCTACCAAACTTGCTAAAATTATTCCGATCCGTAAAAAAACATGGCCGCCAGGGGCGGGGCTTATTTGCCTTATATGTATATAGGGAAACCTTTAAACAACATCTCCTCTGAAACCACTGGACAGAATTTGATTAAACTTGGCAGGGATGATCCTTGGGTCAACCTTCACAAAAGTTGCTAAAATAAACTTGATCCATGTAGAACTCTGGTTGCCATGGCAACAAAAAGAAAAAAAAATAAAATTTAAAAATCTCTTCAAAAGGCCTTTTAAAATAAATTTACAGATGTTCTTTGGGTCATCCTCTACCAAATTGCTAAAATTATTCCGATCCGTAAAAAAACATGGCCGCCAGGGGCGGGGCTTATTTGCCTTATATGTATATAGAGAAACCTTTAAACAACATCTTTTCTGAAACCACTGGACAGAATTTGATTAAACTTGGCAGGGATGATCCTTGGGTCAACCTTCACAAAAGTTGCTAAAATAAACTTGATCCATGTAGAACTCTGGTTGCCATGGCAACAAAAAGAAAAAAAATATGAAAACTTTAAAAATCATCTTCTTCAAAACTACTGGCCAGATTTTAAAATAAATTGGTACAGATGTTCCTTGGGTCATCCTCTACCAAAGTTGCTAAAATTATTCTGATCCGTAAAAAAACATGGCCGGCAGGGGCGGGGCTTATTTGCCTTATATGTATATAGAGAAACCTTTAAACAACATCTCCTCTGAAACCACTGGACAGAATTTGATTAAACTTGGCAGGGATGATCCTTGGGTCAACTTTCACAAAAGCTGTTAAAATTAACTTGATCCATGTAGAACTCTGGTTGCCATGGCAATAAAAAGAAAAAAAAATATGAAAACTTTAAAAATCATCTTCTTCAAAACTACTGGCCAGATTTTAAAATAAATTGGTACAGGTGTTCCTTGGGTCAACCTCCACCAAAGTTGCTAAAAAAATTCCGATCCGTAAAAAACATGGCCAGCAGGGGCGGGGCTTATTTGCCTTATATGTATATAGGGAAAAATTTAATCAACATTTCCTCTGAAACCACTGGAAAGAATTTGATTAAATTTGGCAGGAATGATCCTTGGGTCAACCTTCACAAAAGTTCCTAAAATAAACTTGATCCATATAGAACTCTTGTTGCCATGGCAACAAAAAGAAAAAAAATATGAAACCTTTAAAAATCATCTTCTTCAAAACTACTGGCCAGATTTTAAAATAAATTGGTACAGATGTTCCTTGGGTCAACCTATTTATCTCAGGTGAGCGATTTAGGGCCATCATGGGCCGCTTGTTTTGTAATGATATTAAAATGAAATCAGAGATTTTCTCCTTGATAATTCACACGTACGGCAAAAATTCATTGAAGAACACCAGAAGATGTGAGAAATTCAACGTCTTCAAAAACGATATTGCCGATCACCCTAGACGTCCTTGCATGACATCAGGAAAAGTAGACAAAATAAAGTTGTCCGAGAAACAATCCATAAATTTCCACAGGAGCCTTTGGAGAGAGATGTGTACATCATGCAAAAGAAAATAAATCGAAAAAATATAATTTTAGGTATGTCAGACAGATTTTTCAGATGCCAGATTCCCATCATGAGTAAATTGCATCGCTCAACGTTACCCGAAGTTGTGGAAGTGACTGTTGAATTTGCATCAGTGCATTTTTTTCTTTTGACCGTAGTGCAAAATATATCAAAGAATTATTTCAAAAAAAGTTTATTCTAATATTCTAATAATCACATGAATAAATAAGTTTTTTCCTGATACATTTGAACACCCCAAATATTTGCCACCTTTAACTTTGTTTTCTCTCATAGAGTCTAAGCAAATGCTAATAGAAACCTTGAAAATCAAGTAAATAATATCATGCCACGCAAACTGTGTTGTTGGGTATATAGTTTACGGTGTCAGGGTTCATTTGTTGGTCCGTTTGTCCACCATACCCTTTAAGCTCACCTGAGCACATAGATTACAAAAAAGTTGCTTTTGAAGTAATTTCTTGCACACAGGTTGAAAATTGGTTAAGAAATTTTCAACTAAATGTATTCATATCCAGTGAACTAATGTTTATGTCATATTTTTCTTATTCGAAATATTTTGTATGCACAAGATGTTGTCAGATATTATTATATAGAGATTAAATATGTGAATGTTAATGATTATGTTTGAGACAGTCAGTATCATTCAGTAGGGAAGGCAAACTCAATTACGTTACTTCAAGAGAACCTTGACTCTATGTGCGAGTTACTGATAACTAAGCTTCAAGTATAGTAATCTAAGAAAGAAATATCAGAGATCTGATCAAACTATGGGTACCAAAATTATGGCTAATGAATCAGCATCAAAAAAGTATAAATTGATGTTTTAGAACATCCTTTAAGAAACTTATGAACAAGTGTTTCATTGAAGGACATACAATGAATATAAACCAAGATAAATTATGTAGTACATGTCTAGAGCTTGATA
>CM037786.1:18913340-18963340 GCA_021229015.1 Solen grandis
ATAGTAATAGTCATATGGATTTATAAACATACATTTTGTTAAATAAAGATATGCCATGTACTAAACCTATCACTCACAAAGGAATACACAGAATATAGAACAATGTCATATAATCCATACACATAAACAAATTGATCAAACTGAGAATGAAATTGTCATCAAAAATGACATGACATAAACATATGATGTGGTACATGTAGTGGTCACATGACTCCTATTTTTGATAGCATTATCAACAAGAGTGTTCTCTGGAACACGTGTGTCACCAGCTGAAGCCTGACTGAAAAAGTGTGATGGACAGACTGATGGACAATCGGCAGAAAAGTGACCCTTATGTGTCACCTCTGACAATAACTGAGGCCATAATGTGATGAGTACCATTTTTCCAAATCTACTCCCATGCACACCTTCATACTTCAAGTCTGACCCACCTTTCAATCTGGCGGTCCTTCTCACAGAGGGATTCCTCCATGATGGAGATGGCGCTGTCTGAGGACTCCATGGAGTTGGTCGTCATCAGCTTGATCTGGTTCAACTGCTCTTCCTTCTCTGTCAGTAGGTCCTCCAGGTTCTCGATCTGATCATTAACATTAATGCTTTACTTCTCATGAATATTCAAGTACTAATTTATGAATTCATGAATATTGATCAACTGAACTTTAAATGGTATATGAAACATTGGATTTTTCTTTGCTCTGCAGACTGTGTAGAATCTGAGCTACAATGTTGTATAACCCTTTCCCTCATAGAGGACACCATGAAAAGACCTATAAGAACAGCATAAAACCAGATCAGCCTGCAAGTAACTCGCAGGCTGATCAGGTTTTATGCTGTTCGCTGCTCCTCAGTGGTCTGGAAATGAGGATTTTATAATTAAATTTGGTAAGGTTTAACAGCGGTTTTCTGCAGATCAGGCTTTATGTGGTACCTATTTAGTGCGTCAAAATGAGTCTATATGAGGGAAAGGGATAAACAAACAAAGTACCGGTAGGCCCTAATCTGAGTATCCTCTGTTTGCCAATACATCAAAATGAATCTAAATGTATATGAAGTAAATGGTTAATACTGTTTGAATAGCTGGATTTAACTTACCACAGTCTGCATTTCAGTATTTAAGCACTTTCATCTATATGAGGCAGATTAAGTGCTGCCAGACCCCAATATCATGCCCTAGACAAGTGGCATTAAACCACATCCAGTCTGCTGCCAGACCCCAATATCATGCCCTAGACAAGTGGCATTAAACCACATCCAGTCTGCTGCCAGACCCCAATATCATGCCCTAGACAAGTGGCATTAAACCACATCCAGTCTGCTGCCAGACCCCAATATCGTGGCCAAGACAAGTGGCATTATACCACATCCAGTCTTTTTCCACTAGATTTTTTTTCTTTCTGATTTTAGTTTTCCATTGCTTGCACATCATTAATGTCAATTTCATGGAAGGATCATTTCTGACAAAATGTTCTTATTCTATTACAACATAAATCATTTTTTAAAATTAATTACCTTCAGATAATTATTATTGAGTTTCTTTCAAGACTCTTCTAAATCAATAATAAACAAGATAAGGTTTGGTTTAAACAGCTCACTCACAGATGATCGATAGAAATTTAAAAAAATTTTTAAAAAAAAAAATGCTACTCTCCCTTGTTATAAATGTTGGTGAAGTCTTTGTTTCTTGAAAAATATACTGGGAAAGTGTAGGTCACAATGCACAGGAAAACTGCTATTTTCATAAACGTAACCTCAACCAAATCAGTTAAATTGGAATATGATATGCTGGAAGGACATGTTCCACAACATGTCATCTTTACCAGTTCAGTGTAGCTATTTATTAAGTCCATCCAATAAAGTTAGCACATACAGGAAAAATATAGGTTTTATCAGTCTAAATATAGTTTCAATACTGTATGTGACAATATTGCCTGTGATGCATAAACCACCCAATTTTTTTACAATCAAGGATGGCTGCACTGTGTGACCATGCGTCTGTAGATGGATAATGATAGATGTAAACACACAATTAAAAATCAAATTTTGAGTCAATGACTGTATGTGAACGAGCTGCTTTAAACATTGAAAGCAAAATAAAACTTAAACTACGATAAAAGTGATTAATACTCCAGTATTGCTCTTTGTCTTTATGTAATAGGAGTGCAGGATGGGACGAGATGTGACCCAACGAGTGACTCTGATACTGAGAAATCATTAATTTTCATGGGATACTAATTTTCGTCAATTTCGTGGAGGGTTTTATCCACAAGTATTAATCCCCACAAAAACTTGTATATATATACATATACGTACTTGTATAGACCTCACATTTTCTAGAACATAGATCCACGAATAAATGTACTCACAAAATTCCCTTAGGTACATAATCAACAAAATTTAATGTCAACAAAAATTAATGATTTGACAGTATAGCCCCTACTTCACTGAAGCTGGGGCATAATAAAAGCTTACTTCAGTACATAATAAATCAAAATGGGAAATGGACAGTACAGGTCATTGTAAAGTTGGTCATGTTAAGTGAGATTTCAAATACATTTCACACAGACCAGAATAGAAGTCTCATAATGGTGTCTCAACTGGGGGGGTATCATTACTAGAATATTCATAACAGTCTGTCTCCTAAATATAAAAGCCAATGCAAATGAATCAATGTAAAGTTATAATATAGATATTGAAGCATTAGATGAGTGTAACTCAGATCCCCGACACTAATGAAATATTCATGATCACTTGCACCAAGGTCAGCCATGCATGATGGAGATCACATTGATACACACTGGATATTGGCAGGAAACACTGGCCTTACACAACAGCAGTTTGAGAAGGAAACTAGAACTATCACTGATGGTGATTAACCCTTTCCCTCATAGAGGACGCCATGAAAAGACCTATGTGAACAGCATAAAACCAGATCAGCCTGCGAGTAACTCGCAGGCTGATCAGGTTTTATGCTGTTCGCTGCTCCTCAGTGGTCTGGAAATGAGGATTTTGTAATTAAATTTGGTAAGGTTTAACTGGTTTTCTGCAGATCAGGCTTTATGTGATACCTATTGAGTGCATCAAAATGAGTCTATATGAGGGAAAGGGTTAATATATCCGCATACTGCTTTGACACAGAAGAAGGGCTATAATTCTTACAAAATCCTTGACACAGTTATCTGAATTAAGTCTGAAGATGATTGCTTCAGAAACAAAGATGCTAGAGTGTAAACAAAGTAAAATCTGGCATTTTTATATATTAAAAAGGGCATAACTTCTGATATCTGCAATAATATAACTTGGCCGAAAGTTAAAGCCATACACATTGTCATAAAATTTAAAGATGATTACATAAGAAATGAAGATGCTAGAGTGTAAACAACATCAAATCTGGCATTTTCTTCTATTAAAAGAGACAGAACTATTAACAACATCATAAAGTTTGAAGATGATTGCTTTAGAAATAAAGTGAAATGTGGCATTTTTTATATTAAAAGGGGCATAACTCCAGACTTAATTTACCAATATGAGCCATAATCAAACTTAAGCAAGAAATTATGGCCATAAACATTGTCATAAAGTTTAATGATGATTGCTTATGTAATAAAGATGCTAGAGTATAAAAAACTAATTGTTGATGAGGGTCAGATGATGGAAGGATGGGCATTTAACAATCATAAAAGCTCCTCCTGAGCACCTCTCTGAAGGCAATGATCTACCAATGCTTTAAAATGGACAATGTGACCTTTGCATTAAAAGATGGGGAAAAATAGTCTGGAACTGTAATTACGTGTATCATCTCCACACCAGATCAGTTTATTTAAATTTATCACACAGACAAAGCATGGTTTTGAAATGTGAGAGTTCACTTGAAGACAATTGAAGTAATAGAGATGTGTGGTCCACTTTTTGACAGTGTTTCAGACAATCTCATTAAAACCATATCCTGAAACTTGTAAGGTATAATCTGATGAAATCACATTAAAGGTTGACTCAAATTGACCTTTGATTACATCACATTAAAGGTCTACTCAAATTGACCTTTGATTACCGTATACACCAGCAGATTAGGCGCACTTTTTTTCCAGATAATTCAAGTTTATAGAGGGGGTGCGCCTTATATGATGATATACAGCTTTCTTTTTTCAATCACCGAGAGGTGAAAATTACCGGTATACGATCTCAGAAAATGGATATACTGAAAGCCAATGAATACGATAATATGACACAAAGTCTATACGAAACCATGATAAACAATACCAGATTTTTTTTTTCTTATTAGTTATCCTACAGGTATATTTCATGATAAAATGATCGTGAGAATCTGAAACAACTTGATGGAAGCCATTTTCAAAATAAACAAATAAGTTTATTTTACGGGACCTCAAGATGTATAGGAGAAACTTGACAGGTGGCAATTGTTACATAATGTTTGTTAGTTGGGAGAATTTTGACAGGTGACAATGGTCCCCAGTGTTAGAATGCGGGGACATGGTTGAGTAATGTCATGTTATGAAAATGTGTCACCTTTATCCAACCCGTCGTTAATGTAACGGTCTAACGGTAATCTTATGCCATGTGTAAATAAAACGGTTCACCGTATGATTAGCCCGGTGACGTACGGATAGCTTTCGGTCTGTCAAAATGTACGACGGCGCAAATTTCAAAACAAGATTTCGCCGCATACAATACGATAAGTGATTTTTTTTTTTCAATTAAGTTACCCTGAAAGTTAGGATGCGCCTTATACGTAGCTGCGCCTAATCTGACCGTGTATACGGTAGCCAATCAAATCGTAGGCTTAAAATGCATGGGTATAACTTTGTGAATATTTGCAAATTAACATTTAAGAAATTTTAATTTTGCAGATCTCACAAAGGTATTCAGAATTTCAAATTCAAATTGAAATGCACATTCTGATTGGACAATTTCAATATCATTTTCTTATTAATATTCATGATGTAAAGGTCAACTTAAGAAGACCTTTCACATGATGCTGTTGGATTTTTGAAGCACAGAGTATCTGAGCAAAAACAAAGATGTAATATTTAATGACATCAGAATTAAGGGAACAACAATGTGTGTGGATTCTATACTATACTGACCTTGCGCTGGAGTACATCAATCTTCCTGGCCTTGATGTCGATGTTGTCCTTGAGCTCAGCGTACTCCAGTTCGAGCCTGCGCTTCTCCACAGTGAGGGTCTGGGCCTGCTGGGACTTCTTGTCGATCACTTTGTCTTTCTCCTTCAGCCGGTCACGCAGGTCTTCAATCTGATACATATAAGTTACATTTAACTCTTTACCTTGTATAGACACATTTCGACACCTTGGTAAATGAGGCAGACCAAGATTAAACAGTTCCTGGAAGAAGCTATCTGATCAGGGTCTTCTCTGTTTGCTCATTCAATATTGAATATTCAAGCTAGGATTCTACTGTTAAAAAAAAAGCAGTGTGTTACCAATATACTCTGCAAGAAAGTCATCTAATTTCAATTTTAATATGATAACAAATATCTTTATGGTTGTCATCATTGGACATTAAGTTATAAAAATATATAACCTTGCCTGGTCTACTTGAACATACTCAAAGTATAATCTTTAGTTTATATTCATAATGCTGACTTTATTTCCTATAATAAGATTAAGCCAATGTATTCCAAGAAGACAGGGTCTCTGAACACATGCGCAATCAAACCTCAGAACTAATGCCTTAGTTTGATTGCTTTCTGTTCTCATTACAGGTTATCAATTTTACACCTTTTCCATTTTCCTATTAGAATGAAAACATTTCTCATTATTGATTTTCTCCCATAGGGAATGAACATATGTTCACACAACATTTAATGGGAGAGGAGACTGAAGTGTTCTGACTTCAGAAAGGAGACCCAAGATCTTTTCCCACACAGTGGTAACTGCATATTCACAAAAGATACAATTTTTATTTTTTAAGTTCAGCACAATTAAAAAATGCATATTCTCTGACAGATGAACAAGACTTTTCAAGTAAAGCAGCTACTTTACAGAATCAAGTAACCATATACAACTACTGACCAGGGTTTGTAAATAAGAGTTACAGCTAATAAAGAGATAAACAAATTTCATTTAAGACAAGAGGGCCAAGATGGCCCTAGATCGCTCACCTGAGAAAAGTATCATTCATTGCCTGTACAAAACAGATTGCTTCAGAATTAAGACTCAATAATATGCAAAATGTTGCCCTCAGAGTATAAACAAGATTTTTCTAAGATTTGACCTACTGACCTACATTTCTATCCAGCCCCACCCATTTTCAAACTGGTTCGAGATATCATCATGACAAACATCTGCAATTTTGAGGAGATTGGACAAAATGTGCCTAGGTTAAACAAGATTTTTCTAAGATTTGACCTATGACCTACTTTCTCCGCCCCCCATTTTCAAAGGTCAAGATATCATCAAGACAAACATTCTGACCACGTTTGAGGAAGATTGGATTAAAATTGTAGCCTCTAGTGTGTAAACAAGATTTTTCTAAGATTTGACTATTGACCTACTTTTCGGTCCGGCACCTGACCCATTTTCGAAAGGGTTCAAGATATCATCAAGACAAACATTCTGACCAAGTTTGAGGAAGATTGGATTAAAATTGTGGCCTCTAGTGTGTAAACATCAAAATTGTTGATGGACGACAAGATTTTTCTAAGATTTGACCTACTGACCTACTTTTTGATCCAACCTGACCCATTTTCGAAAGGGTTCAAGATATCATCAAGACAAACATTCTGACCAAGTTTGAGGAAGATTGGATCAAAACTGTGGCCTCTAGTGTGTAAACATCAAAATTGTTGACGGACGACGGACGACTGACGACGGACGACGGCCGACGGACAATCAAGTATCCCAAAAGCTCACCCTGAGCTATGCTCAGGTGAGCTAAAAACAAAAAACAAAAAAAACAAAAAAAACTCAAGATGCTTTGTGAGTATTCTAGTAAATGACTAAATTGGCATAAATAGATCCCTTAGTGACCTGTAAAATGTGTTATGAAATGAATATTCAAAATATTTAAGGGTTTTCTTGTTGTTGTTTTTATCTTTCTTTGGGAATATGAATAGTGGATTGTGTTTCTACTTGACTTACAACTCAATGAATATTCATTTAAATATAAGGACTTGATGAATATTAATATACTGAACTTGAAATGGCAGACATGAAACAATGTTGTTGTTTTTTTAATTTCTGAGCAGACAGTGAATAATGTATGAGCAAATGGGGGAGACCCTTATCAGACAATAATACGGAGTTATTACTAAATCTTAGTAAATCAGATTACGACTTGCTCAAGCAAATTTTTCAAATAAAACACAACTACAGTATTACAATTAAATGTCATATAAACTCAAGTATCATAATCTGCCTACCTCAGCAGTAAGTTTTTACATAGCCTACAATAACACACACCTGCATCTAGGAGACTTTTTATGGCTCTATATTTCAAACTGGGTCAATTAAGGTAATCCATCAAGTGATCATAGGAATTTTAAAGTGAAAGCAAGCTTTTATAGACTTTGAGCCATACAGCCTATAATTTCAAATCAATAGATTCTTTCATCTGCATTGGTCTTTTTAAGCACTTGCATGACCATGATCATACTTTAATGATGGATGGATTACCTTTAATTCCATTCTACCTCTCTACATGACTTTCATCACCACATCAATGATTACGTCATAAATAACTAAGTATACATCCATTTTCTCATACAAAATATGATGTAAAAGTGAGTGGATACATGACAATAATTTCATTCAATCCCAGAAAATATGGCATGTCCCTTGAGGGCACACATAACATGACAGAACAAAACTAACTTGAATATTGCATTAAAAAAAAATGCATTAGAGCTTTGCTGTTTGATTCTACTTTTGATGCTGACTTTTTGATGCTATTTGTAGCAAGGATTGACGAAGTCTTTATACAAATATTGATCTGTTTTCAGAATATATTTAACAGATAGAGGACAAAGTATTAAAATTCTGAAAGAAAAGGATCACTTGGTATTCCTGTTATATGAAGTTAACAAAATTCTGTGGAGCACATGACTTTAAACTGAGGGGTACCTGGCTGAAACCCTGCTGAAGGAAAGACTGTACAGGAGTACAACTCATATCCTTCTCTGACTTAATTAAGAATTCAACATAGATATTAACCATCTATTCATGTATAAATTTATGACCTGATGATTGATTTTTTTAGTTTACCATTGCTGCAACAGTATTTCATACAGTTTATAAGCGGAGGAAGACCTCGAATGCACTGAGGCATCCAAGTAGAACCAACAACCTACCACAAGCCAGCTGAAAGGCTTCCTCACATGAAAATTTGAATGACTCTCCGCCCCCCAATGACCTGATGAATATCAATTAACTGAACTCTAAATGGTAATTTTTTGCCTGTGCAGAATGTTTGAAGACTAAACTAAAATATTGCAGAAGCACACAGAGGAGAATTTTTTCTGGGTTTCTTATCAGGGTCCCCTCTATTTGCTCATACAGTATTGTAGCTTAGATTCTACAATCTGCGTTCATGGCTTTACATACCAATTAAAGTTCAGCAAGTCATAAGTTTGGACATGAATATTCATGAGATACAGGGCAAAAACCAACAAGTAACTGGTGTTGCAGCAACACATGAGTCCCCTACCTGTGAGGTGTATAACCAATTTTGGAAAAAAAACAACAAGAGCTGTCAGAGGACAGCACGCTCGACTATTCAAAATGCTTGTTGGTAAATCAAATGAAATCTATTTAAATTCTTGCCCTTCATAGTAATAGTAAAAAATGATATACCTTGATAATCTGATACCCCTTAATATATTTATGATGTCTAAAATCAATCCCATGCCTAGTTACTGAGACATAAGCACAATAACACTGTGCATGCAAAACTTAAACCAAAAATCCATGTTAGAAAAGGGCCATAATTTGCATCAGTCCAAAAGTTATCCTCCTGTTTTCTGCTGCCCTTGAAAACACACCTTAACTTCTAGTCAATTCCACAAGCAATTTCTGAGATATAAGCATGAAAGTACCTGGCATGCAAAACTTTAACCAAAATTTCTAAGTTAAAAAAAGGGCCATAACTTGTAATATATTCCATTAAGAGTTATCTACCATGAAAGTATGATACCCCTAAATGTATTACAGATGTCTCAAATCAATCCCATACCAGGATACTGAGATATAAGCATGAAAGTACCTTGCATGCAAAACTTTAAAAAAGGGGCCATAATTGTAAAAATTCTATCAAGAGTTATCTACCATGAAGGTATGATACCCCTAAACATATTAAAGATGTTTCAAATCAATCGCATGCTTGATACTGAGATATAAGCATGAGAGTATCTTGCATGCAAAACTTTAACCAAAATTTCTAAGTTAACAAGAGGCCCATGATGGCCCTAAATCGCTCACCTGAGATAAATAGGTTGACCCAAGGAACATCTGTACCAATTTATTTTAAAATCTGGCCAGTAGTTTTGAAGAAGATGATTTTTAAAGTTTTCATATTTTTTTCTTTTTGTTGCCATGGCAACCAGAATTCTATATGGATCAAGTTTATTTTAGCAACTTTTGTGAAGGTTGACCCATGGATCATTCCTGCCAAATTTAATCAAATTCTGTCCAGTGGTTTCAGAGGAAATGTTGATTAAAGTTTTCCCTATAAACATATAAGGCAAATAAGCCCCGCCCCTGGCGGCAATGTTTTTTACGGATCGGAAATATTTTAGCAACTTTGGTAGAGGTTGACCCAAGGAACATCTGTACCAATTTATTTTAAAATCTGGCCAGTAGTTTTGAAGAAGATGATTTTTAAAGTTTTCATTTTTTTTCTTCTTTTTGTTGCCATGGCAACCAGAGTTCTACATGGATCAAGTTTATTTTAGCAACTTTTGTGAAGGTTGACCCAAGGATCATCCCTGCCAAGTTTAATCTAAATCTGTCCAGTGGTTTCAGAGGAGATGTTGTTTAAAGGTTTCTCTATATACATATAAGGCAAATAAGCCCTGCCCCTGGCGGCCATGTTTTTTACGGATCGGAATAATTTCAGCAACTTTGGTAGAGGTTGACCCAAGGAACATCTGTACCAATTTATTTTAAAATCTGGCCAGTAGTTTTGAAGAAGATGATTTTTAAAGTTTTCTCTTTTTTTTTCCTTTTTGTTGCCATGGCAACCAGAGTTCTACATGGATCAAGTTTATTTTAGCAACTTTTGTGAAGGTTGACCCAAGGATCATCCCTGCCAAGTTTAATCAAATTCTGTCCAGTGGTTTCAGAGGAGATGTTGTTTAAAGGTTTCTCAATATACATATAAGGCAAATAAGCCCCGCCCCTGGCGGCCATGTTTTTTTACGGATCGGAATAATTTTAGCAACTTTGGTAGAGGTTGACCCAAGGAACATCTGTACCAATTTATTTTAAAATCTGGCCAGTAGTTTTGAAGAAGATGATTTTTAAAGTTTTCATTTTTTTTCTTCTTTTTGTTGCCATGGCAACCAGAGTTCTACATGGATCAAGGTTATTTTAGCAACTTTTGTGAAGGTTGACCCAAGGATCATCCCTGCCAAGTTTAATCAAATTCTGTCCAGTGGTTTCAGAGGAGATGTTGTTTAAAGGTTTCTCTATATACATATAAGGCAAATAAGCCCCGCCCCTGGCGGCCATGTTTTTTTACGGATCTGAATAATTTTAGCAACTTTGGTAGAGGTTGACCCAAGGAACATCTGTACCAAATTATTTTGAAATCTGGCCAGTAGTTTTGAAGGAGATGATTTTTAAAGTTTTCAAATTATTTTTCTTTTTGTTGCCATGGCAACCAGAGTTCTTCATGGATCAACTTTATTTTAGCAACTTTTGTAGAGCCTTACCCAAGGAACATTCCTGCCAAGTTTCATTAAATTCTGTCCAGTGGTTTCAGAGGAGATGTCGTTTAAAGCAAATTGTTGACGACGGACGACGCACGACGACGGACGCCGGACGAAGGGCGATCACAAAAGCTCACCTTGAGCACTTTGTGCTCAGGTGAGCTAAAAAGGGGCCATAATTTGTAACATATTCCATCAAGAGTTATCTACCTTGGTTGTCTGATGCCCCTGAACATATTTGTAAACTTTCAAGTCAATACCATGAATGGTTATTAAGATACAAACTAGATAGTAGCTTGCAAGCAAAACTTTAACCAAATTTTCTATTGCATGCAAAACTTTAACCAAAATTTCTAAGTTAAAAAGGGGCCATAATTCATATTAAATTCAGTCAAGAGTTATCTACCTTGCTTGTCTGATGCCCCTGAACATATTTATAAACTTTCAAGTCTATACCATAAATGGTTATTGAGATATAAGGTTGATAGTAACTTGCACGCAAAACTTTAACCAAAAGCTGCAACGCCAACGCCAGGGTGACTACAATAGCTCTCATATTCTACGAATAGTCGAGCTAAAAAAAAGCATGCAGAATCTCCATACTGCCATCTATTCATATACCAAGTTTCATCATATTATCTTGAACGGCTATGTTTATGCAGGATCCAGATTTCAGGACATCCAAACGGGCGGACAGACAGACAGACAGAGGGCAAACCTATAGTTCCCTCTGGTGTAAACACAGGTAGGGACTAACAAGACATTGACGTACATCTGCCTGGAACATGGAGGCCTGCTCTTCCTTAGACTTGATCTGGTCCTTAAGCACATTGATGTAGTGTTGGTGTTCACTCTGCTGGTTAGTCAGGGTGTCCCATTTCATTTTCAGGCCCACTATCTCATTGTCCTTTGTCTGTAGATCAGTCTTCAGGGTTTCAATCTGTTGACAAGATCAGAGTGATTTCAGTTGACAAGATCAGAGTGATTTCAGTTGACAAGATTTCAGTTGACAAGATCACAGTGATTTCAGTTGACAAGATCACAGTGATTTCAGTTGACAAGATCACAGTGATTTCATTTAAGTTTTAAATTTCTGATGACATGGATATCAGTGTGAAAATGGAATCATAAACATCATTATCATCTTCAGGGTTATACCGGACACAAGATCCCGAGTCCTATACGCATTATATGACTTATTGGACCCCTACAAAGTGAAAGTCTGCATAAAAATAAAGAAAGTAATACTTGCAAACAGAAGGAACATATCAAACCTTTGTGCCTATCGAAACAATTAAACGCATACTTTAAACTCTTAAAAATAATCGATATAAAATATAAGTCATGTACATGTTTCTTGCGGTACACATAAAAGTACAATTAAAATTCAATAATTAATCCAGAACATATTCCAAGTCATTTCAGGGAGAAAAAAAATATGATTTGTAAATTAAATATGGCATTTCTGAAATAATTTTGGAATGAATATACAAAGTGAAAAGAAAACAAGAGGGCCAGGTTGGCCCTAGATCGCTCACCTGAGAAAAGTATCATTCATTGCCTGTAAAAAACAGATTGCTTAAGAATATAGATGATGAGGTGAAACAATGTTCAGGCATTTTCTGACCCCATCAACAAAAGATATCATCAAGACAAACGTTCTGACCAAGTTTGAGGAAGATTGGATCAAAATTGTGGCATCTAGTGTGTAAACAAGGTTTTTCTAAGATTTGACCTACTGACCTACTTTTTGATCCAACCTGACCCATTTTCGAAAGGGTTCGAGAAATCATCAAGACAAACATTCTGACCAAGTTTGAGGAAGATTGGATCAAAATTGTGGCCTCTAGTGTGTAAACAAGACTGTTCTAAGATTTGACCTACTGACCTACTTTTTGATCCAACCTGGATTGGATCAAAATTGTGGCCTCTAGTGTGTAAACATCAAAACTGTTGACGGACGACAAGAATGACCGACTATGATCGACGACATGACAATCAAGTATCCAAAACTCACCCAAGCTATGCTCATGGTGTGTAAAAAATTTCTAAGATTTATATATCATGAGGGTTAAAACAGAAACCATTTTTTTAAAATAAATAATAAATGCGAGACAGTGAATCAAATGCACATTTGTGTATCGCCAATATCGGCCCTCAGATTTTTCCCTGTTACATATATAGCGGTTTCTGTTAAAATGTCGAAGCTGGAAGATATTCCTTCAATGTTTGGCAAAAGAAAGTTTGATGATGAAAGTTAAAAAGGAAGAAAATACAATGCCTTCAACATCATCAAGAAAAAAAAAAAGAGAACTTTTAAAAATTTTTTGCTTAAATGGTATAAATGGCTCTGTTACGAAAATGGTTTAATGTTTTGTGATGCATGTATGTCCGCTATACTGATTTGAAATAGTTTGATATAGTATTTCACTGCTGGACCCCTGTCTTGTTATATGGGACCCCCAACATTTACAAACAAGAGTCCCTGGGATCCTCAAAATGTAAATTTGATGTAAAACCTGTCATCATCACTATTACCTTTATCATCCTCACTATCATAAACAAAACCATCATCACCATTACCTTCATCATAATCATCACTATCACCAACAATACAATCATAATCAATATAGCCCCCCCCCCCCCAAACTGACCTGGACAACCACAAAACCAGTGTGCTTTCCTAGTATCGGTAACAGTCAACAGATCTAATTCAAATGCACTTAATGCCTCTGATCTGGAGATATGTGTATAGCCTATTCCTTTATACCTCATGTCAAAACATTTACGAGTAATTCAGTGGCTACAATTCAATACAGAAATAAAATCGTAGTCCAAAATTACAATAGTTTATTGAGATTTGATGATAGCTGACTGGAAGACCAGACCTAAAAATGCATTTCCAGAAGCGCCCAATCAACTACTGTGTAATCTAGGAGCTGTTCAGCCTATAATGAATCACTCTGATAACCTATGGATAAATGACTGAGGCAGAGACGGAAGAAGTCAGCCAAGCCTTTAATGGAAAACATGGAACACGTGAAGGCCAAACACAAGATACACCAAGTGTCATGTCGTTTTGAGTCATCATTTTCCACTGACTGGGAATCATCAATAACCAATAATGGATTCCAGTAACCAAATTTCTCAAGAACAAGAGATTATCCTGTTTAAAGGCAAACCATCAGTCATCATTATCATCATTATCTTGGATGATTAGTGGGGAAAGACTACAATTATTTAAATCCAGAATAATTGAGAAATGCAGCAGTTATTGAAACTCCAGCTTTTCTAAATCACATCCGATTTGTGTCTTTTGTTACATTCCATTGCAGACGAAACCTTTTATCACTTGAGATTCTTTAAGACAAATGACCTGTGAAACCAGACTGACACCAGATCATCCTGTGAGGAACTTGTAATCTGATCAGGTTTTTTTGTCTTTGCCACTCCTCGGTAGGGTGCAGTGGTCCAGTGGTAACATACAAAGGTTCCATCCCTGTTTGCAGAAAGGATTTTTCATGACCATCCCAGGCATAAAGCACTTGTCCAACCCAGGAACCGCTGAGAGGGATTAGTATAAGTTTTAAGAACTTGTTTCCCAGACAATGTAAACAAGAGGGCCAAGATGGCCCTGTGTCGCTCACCTGAGTAAGATGGCAGTGTTAGGCATAATGACAAAAAATCTGGCATCTAAAAGTGTTTTTCTAACATTTGACTAAGTGACCTACATATTGATCCTACCTGAATTTGCACTCAACTGGGAATTCATGCAGTCATCATTCATATCAAGTTTAATGAAGACTGGGACAAAAATGTAGGCCTCTAGAGTGTTCACAAGGTTTTTCTCAGATTTGACCTGGTGACCTAGTTTTTGACCTCATGTGACTCATTTTCAAACTCATCCAATATATCAATTAGACAAACATCCTGACCAAATCTATTGAAGAGTTTTCTAGATTTGACCTGGTGACCTAGTTTTTGACCCATGACCATTTCAAACTCATCCAAATATCATTAGACAAACATCCTGACCAAATTATGAAGATTGGCAAAACTGTGGCCTTAAGGTTCAAAAGGTTTTTCTAAGATTTGACCTGGTGACCTAGTTTTTGACCCCACATGACCCATTTTCGAACTCATCGAAGATATCATGTAGACAAACATCCTGACCAAGTTTCATGAAGATTGGGCCAAAAATGTGGCCTCTAGAGTGTTCACAAGCTTTTTCTAAGATTTGACCTGGTGACCTAGTTTTTGACCCCATGTGACCCAATTTCGAACTCATTTGAGATATCATGTAGACAAACATCCTGACCAAGTTTCATGAAGATTGGGCCAAAATTGTGGCCTGTAGAGTGTTCACAAGGTTTTTCTAAGATTTGACCTGGTGACCTAGTTTTTGACCCCATGACCCAATTCGAACTCATGAGATATCATGTAGACAAAATCCTGACCAATTTATGAAGATTGGGCAAATGTGGCCTTAGAGTGTTCACAAGGTTTTTCAAGGATTTGACCTAGTGACCTAGTTTTTGACCCCACATGACCCAATTTCGAACTCATCCGAGATATCATGTAGACTAACATCCTGATTAAGTTTCATGAAGATTGGGCCAAATTTGTGGCCTCTAGAGTGTTCACAAGGTTTTTCTAAGATTTGACCTAGTGACCTAGTTTTTGACCCCACATGACCCAATTTCGAACTCATCCGAGATATCATGTAGACAAACATCCTGACCAAGTTTCATGAAGATTGGGCCAAAACTGTGGCCTCTAGAGTGTTCACAAGCAATTGTTGACGACGGACGACGGACGACGCACGACGCACGACGCACGACGGACAAAAGGCGATCACAAAAGCTCACCCGAGCACAAGTGCTCAGGTGAGCTAAAAATAAATAAGTTCAAACTTTAGAAATGAGAAAAGCAACACTGTAACACCTGTTCAAACTATAAATTTCTTCAAGTTTGATTTGAGTTTGGAAGAGGAATAAAGAAAGACACTGGACAACTGGATACACATTTCATATTTCCAGTGCGAGGCTGAGAAAAAGACACTACTGGTACCAGTAAGTCATCCAATCCTGCTAGATGAAGACTTATACCATTTCAGAGAACATCTTTGGTACTAAGAAAGAAATCATTAACATCTGGAGACAATTTGCATGAAAAGCACACTTTGCACAGTAATAATTAGACATTTATTACAATAAAAAGACATCTTCGCGAATTTCTGTGAGAGAGTACCTATTTATACCTATTTATTGACTTAACCCTTAACCTGCTGAATTTCTCAAATGGACTTTGCCGTCACCTTTTTTTGAACTATCCATAATCAATTTTAGGGATAACAAGATGAAAACTTGTAGTTAGTCAGCCAAAAGTAAAGAGCCAGGCAAGCAGGGTAAGGGTTAAGCTTTTTAGATTTGTGACACCAATATAGTACACTGAAAATCTCTATAGTAGGCCTGATACCAAGTTCCACCCTAATAGAAAATATGCTATATAATCATTGAAGGCTTGTGGCATGCATTATTTTTAGATACATGTATATGCACGGTTCAAAGATGAAATAACTATACAATGCCATGACTTTAAGTGGTGAACTCCAGTAAGTACTAAAGTAAATCATACACAGGTGTTATAAAATAATCCAACGCATTTGCATCCATTTTAGAAGCCCTCAGTCAAGTTAGAATAGAAAAAGAGTTTTGTTTTTGGTGCTGTACTGAGTTATGTTCAGATGCATTCTAATTAATCACTCAGCCTAGGTGATTAGATAACTGAGCATCTGAACATAACATAATTCATTATTCTGCAATATAGCACGAAAAACTCATATTTCATAAGTTTACAAACCTCAGACTTGAGAGCCTTCTCTTTGCCTGGTAGCATTTCCTTGAGGCTCGCATCCTTCTCCAGAGTGCCCTCTGCGCCCAGCGTATGAAGGCGGTCCTCCAAATTCTGTAACTCTTTCTCAAGGGCAGCTATACGAGAATCCTGCAAAAAATACACAATAAGTTACAGCACTTGACAATGAATGGCGGTTTAAAATTTACAGCTCTAAATTTAGCAAAATTTACCCTTTACCTCAAGAATATTCATGTACAAATAAATGATTTGATGAATATCAATTAACTTTTATGAAACAATGGAATTTTCTTTGCTGTGCATACTGTGTAGAATCTGAGCATCCCTGATCAGTCGGCTTCTGGATGAAGCTATCTGATCTGGGTCTGCTCTGTTTGCTGATGCATCAAGATGAGTCTATAGGGTATAGGGTTAATTCTGTTTTTATACTGTAATACTACAAATGACTAAGATAAATTCAAATAAGTGTTATTTTGAATCCTACTTAACCCTTTCCCTCATATAGACTCATTTTGACACCCTCAATAGGTATCACATAAAGCCTGATCTGCAGAAAACCACAGTTAAACCTTACCAAATTTAATTACAAAATACTCATTTCCAGACCACTGAGGAGCAGCGAACAGCATAAAACCTGATCAGCCTGTGAGTTACTCGCAGGCTGATCTGGTTTTATGCTGTTCGCATAGGTCTTTTCATGGTGTCCTCTATGAGGGAAAGGGTTAACTAAATAAAGACTACTTACTTACTTATTTACTTACTTACAATTGTATGAGTGCTGGCTGTCAGTAAAATGTGAACATTTTTTTCCTTGAACCTAGATTGGTTTACAATATTTTCAAAGATCAATGTCCTCATACTTTTACCTTTTGGTGACTTAGCTGGTACAAATATTTATTTATAGATATATTTTAGTCATACCATCCCCTGACCTACCAACCCAACTTGTTTATGTAAAACAGTCCACCAGAGATTCTACAGTTGTTCACACTTCCTGCACAACAGATGACATCTTTCTAACACTACATGTAGAAGTGTTACACACATAAGAAAATTAAACAAGTCAACGGCTTCCTTATCATATGCATTGTCTTCATCACCACTGGTTTGTCTTGTAATATCCATATCAGTACTGCAAATACTTGCATATCCTATGAAATTCACGACACAAATATCCTTCAAAGGGTCTTAGGAATACTTCAATATTTTTCACTTTTTGCTTAAAAGCAAACACTTATAATCTCCACATTCTAAGTCTGTATATCAAAAAACAATAAAATTTAACAGCACAAAAGTATCAGAAGTTCATGAAATGCCACAATAAAAAGTCTATAATATAAAATCAGACCTGCCTTTGAGAAACCTGCAGTCTGATTAGTTTTTTTTAACTGATTGCAGATTAATAAAAATCAAAGGCAGTAACACTTGATCAGGGTCAGATCAATAAAACATTTATAAATTTTACACAGGTAACACACAATTTCAAAATACTGTACCTATAAAGTATGAGAAAACGAAATGAATTCCTTCCAAAAATCTGACAATTCCAACCTGCTAATTCAAAATGACGAAACCAAATTACCAAGCTTTCTAGGAAGTGTTGTTTGAAAGTCGGCAGGTATTGATTACACATAAAAGTCCAACATGTTTGGAGAAGACTCCATATGCACGAGTCCTGAAAGTCAAATGTGGGATGGGAGGTTATGTACATTAATCCAGGGCTACACCACTGTGTGTTACATTACACAGCTGCCTATGGTCGAGCAGACATACAGGCGACAGACAGTCATACAAATATATGTAATTCAATTAAGTTAATGGATTGGTTTGAAAAATCTCCACAGTTCTGACAGAATGCTAAAATAGCACACTGCATCAGGGTACCCTTAAAAATGAGTTATTACCCATGTTTTCATCTATTTGTTTTGAAAGTGTTCTTCTATAATATCTACAAATAATTCATTCTACAGACTACAACATAGTCAACAAACTCAAATAAAGGCCACAAAGGTTGCTGTGGGGTAGTGGCAATGTGCATGAGCAGAAGGTCTTTGGTAAGAACCTGGTGTGTGTGTTTGGGGGGGGGGGGGGGTTGAGGGAGGTCAGGGGGATGGGTGGGGATAATCTTTCAAGACCTTAAAAAATCCCAGGATCAAAGTAATTGTGAATCTAAGGAAAATGTCAAAACTATTTAATGCATGTTGCAATAACTTGTTTACCAATAATCATAAAAAAGAAATTAATTGGAACCGTGGCCTTTGTGCAACATATCCAGAACAAGTTCTCCCCAAACACAGTAGCATCAGCATACTGACAACAGTTCAACCCTGTTTAATGGTTTATCGTCTTCCACTATGATAAACGAAGCACAGAAAGTGGACTCTGTAAATGACTGTCCACATTTGGGAGGTTTTCATGTTCACTCTTAGACATGTTGGGCCTTTTTTTAAGATTCCCTTACTTTAAAGCAAAATTATCTGTAAAATATACATGGATGTATAAAACCCAAAGAGTGTTTCAACTTTCAACATAATTTTCCCTAAGCATTACAAGTGCTCTACAGATGTGTACTGTGCAGACAGTGGTCTCTCTTTATATGTGTAAACTGGTCTCTCTAGAGATGTTAGAGATGTAAGGTAAAGAGGTCCCTTTAAAGAGATGCAGTGTATGAACAGATCTTCCTACAGAAGTGTACTTGTCTTGATAGAGACATTTTTAAATGTGTGCAGTACAGTGGTCTCTCTACAGATGTGCCCTATGCATACAGTGGTCTCTCTACAGAGGTGTCCTATGCAGACAGTGGTCTCTCTACAGAGATGCAATGTTGTTGTTGTATTGTTGTATTGGGGTTTACCATCGCTGCAATAGTATTTCAATCATATAGCGACGTCCAGCTTATTACAGGTGGAGGAAGACCCCGAGTATAGAGGTACCCGGGTAGAACCACCGACCTACCGCAAACCAGCTGGAAGGCTTCCTCACATGAAAAATCCAAAGTCCCTACTGGGATTCGAACCCACAGCGGTGAGGGGCTGAGAGATTTGTAGTCCACGACTGTAACCGCTCGGCCATGGCGGCCCCCGAGGTGCAATGTACAGTGGTCTTAATACAGAGGTGACCTATGCAGACAGTGGTCTCTCTACAGATGTGCCCTATGCAGACAGTGGTCTCTTTACAGATATGCAGGCAGTGGTCTCTTTACAGATGTGTCCTATACAGACAGTGGTCTCTCTACAGAGGTATCCTATACAGATGTTGGTCTCTCTTTAGAGGTGCCCTATGCAGACAGTGGTCTCTCTACAGAGGTATATCATACAGTGGTTTCTATACAGAGGTGTCCTATGCAGACAGTGGTCTCTCTACAGAGGTGTCCATTACAGGCATTGGTCTCTATATAGGTGTCCTATACAAACAGTGGTCTCTCTATAGGGGTGTCCTATGCAGACAGTGGTCTCTCTACAGAGGTGCAATGTACAGTGGTCTCTATACAGAGGTGTCCTATGCAGACAGAGGTCTCTCTACAGAGGTTTATCATGCAGTTTCGTCTTTCTACAGGTGACATATGCAGACAATGGTCTCTCTAAGGGGGTGTCCTGTGTATAGAGGTGTCCTTACCTTAGCCTCCATGATGGCCTGCATGGTGTGGGTGCTGGCTGGCTGTTGCTTCAGCTGTAATTGGGTCTGCTCCAGCTCGTCTGACAGCTTGCTGGTCGTCTGCAACAGTCATCAAAATTAAGATTTTCATTAACCCCTTACTTCATATAGACTCATTTTGATGCATTAGCAGACCCAGCCAGACCCAGATCAGACAGCTCCTATCATATTGCAGCTCAGATTCTATACAATCTGCAGAGCAAAGAAAAATCTAGTTCGATATACCATTTTGAGTTCAATTAATCAATATTCATGAATTTGTGCATGAATATTCATGAAGTAAAGGGTTAAACAAATCAAATCCTTATATTTCCTTATTTAAACTTCCCACCCCCATCAAGTGAAAAAACCATCTCAGAGCTAAAACTGTTCAAAACATAATAATAATGATTTGTTATTGGAAGGTGCCACAACCAAGGGATAGGGCCATGTATTCTGGCTTAACCAGGTGATGAAAGAGACCTACAGTTCAACTTCACCTTCTAAGTAAGTAGCTTTATTTTTCCAATTACTGCCCACTTAACTAATTATACTAAAATTGTGAGACAATGGGGCTTTCACACCAGTATAACTCAGTAGCTAGGCGAGAGATTGGGAGCCAAGAAATATTTCAATGTATTATGTTAATGTCTTTTTCAATTCACTTGTTCGTTTTTGTTTGTTTTTGTTTTTTTTCTCTAAAATGTATCCTAGCTATCATTAGTACAAAACAAGAGGCCCATGATGGCCCTAAATCGCTCACCTGAGATAAATAGGTTGACCCAAGGAACATCTGTACCAATTTATTTTAAAATCTGGCCAGTAGTTTTGAAGAAGATGATTTTTAAAGTTTTCATATTTTTTTTCTTTTTGTTGCCATGGCAACAAGAGTTCTATATGGATCAAGTTTATTTTAGGAACTTTTGTGAAGGTTGACCCAAGGATCATTCCTGCCAAATTTAATCAAATTCTTTCCAGTGGTTTCAGAGGAAATGTTGATTAAAGTTTTCCCTATATACATACAAGGCAAATAAGCCCCGCCCCAGGCGGCCATGTTTTTTACGGATCGGAAAAATTTTAGCAACTTTGGTAGAGGTTGACCCAAGAAACACCTGTACCAATTTATTTTAAAATCTGGCCAGTAGTTTTGAAGAAGATGATTTTTAAAGTTTTCATATTTTTTTTTTCTTTTTATTGCCATGGCAACCAGAGTTCTTCATGGATCAAGTTTATTTTAACAACTTTTGTGGAGGTTGACCCAAGGATCATCCCTGCCAAGTTTAATCAAATTCTGTCCAGTGGTTTCAGAGGAGATGTTGTTTAAAGTTTTCCCTATATACAAATAAGGCAAATAAGCCCCGCCCCTGGCGGCCATGTTTTTTTATGGATCGGAATAATTTTAGCAACTTTGGTAGAGGTTGACCCAAGGAACATCTGTTCCAATTTATTTTAAAATCTGGCCAGTAGTTTTGAAGAAGATGATTTTTAAAGTTTTCATTTTTTTTTCTTTTTGTTGCCATGACAACCAGAGTTCTACATGGATCAAGTTTATTTTAGCAACTTTTGTGAAGGTTGACCCAAGGATCATCCCTGCCAAGTTTAATCAAATTCTGTCAAGTGGTTTCAGAGGAGATGTTGTTTAAAGGTTTCCCTATATACATATAAGGCAAATAAGCCCCGCCCCTTGCGGCCATGTTTTTTTACGGATCGGAATAATTTTAGCAACTTTGGTAGAGGTTGACCCAAGGAACATCTGTACTAATTTATTTTAAAATCTGGCCAGTAGTTTTGAAGAAGATGATTTTTAAAGTTTTCATTTTTTTTTCTTTTTGT
This sequence comes from Solen grandis, assembly GCA_021229015.1. Taxonomy (NCBI): domain Eukaryota; kingdom Metazoa; phylum Mollusca; class Bivalvia; order Adapedonta; family Solenidae; genus Solen; species Solen grandis. The sequence continues at coordinate 18,935,584 of CM037786.1, forward strand.
TGCCATGGCAACCAGAGTTCTACATGGATCAAGTTTATTTTAGCAATTTTTGTGAAGGTTGACCCAAGGATCATCCCTGCCAAGTTTAATCAAATTCTGTCAAGTGGTTTCAGAGGAGATGTTGTTTAAAGGTTTCCCTATATACATATAAGGCAAATAAGCCCCGCCCCTGGCGGCCATGTTTTTTTACGGATCGGAATAATTTTAGCAACTTTGGTAGAAGTTGACCCAAGGAACATCTGTACCAATTTATTTTGAAATCTGGCCAGTAGTTTTGAAGGAGATGATTTTTAAAGTTTTCAAATTATTTTTCTTTTTGTTGCCATGGCAACCAGAGTTCTTCATGGATCAACTTTATTTTAGCAACTTTTGTAGAGCCTCACCCAAGGAACATTCCTGCCAAGTTTCATTAAATTCTGTCCAGTGGTTTCAGAGGAGATGTCGTTTAAAGCAAATTGTTGACGACGGACGACGCACGACGGACGACGCACGACGGACGACGACGGACGCCGGACGAAGGGCGATCACAAAAGCTCACCTTGAGCACTTTGTGCTCAGGTGAGCTAAAAATAAAACTAAATGGTTAACATCTTTAAACAAGTAACATGTTTGGATAATGTTAAAAGTAATTCCACACATCATTTCAGATGACCAAACTGGATCCAGAAACAAAAATGGTCTCCACTTACACTACATCCACATTCTTTGTTCCAATTCATATTACATAAATACTATTTGTTCCCATTTACACTACATTCTCTATATTTTTTCCAATCTACATTACATGGATACTATTTGTTCCCATTTATACTACATGATCACATGGGTACAAGGAGAAAATTAAACAAGAGGGCCAAGATGGCCCTGTGTCGCTCACCTGAGTAAGATGGCTGTGTTAGGCATAATGACAAAAAATCTAGCATCTAAAAGTGTTTTTCTAACATTTGACTAAGTGACCTACATATTGATCCTACCTGAATTTGCACTCAAATGGGAATTCATGCAGTCATCATTCATATTAAGTTTAATGAAGACTGGGACAAAAATGTAGGCCTCTAGAGTGTTCACAAGGTTTTTCTTAGATTTGACCTGGTGACCTAGTTTTTGACCTCATGTGACTCATTTTCAAACTCATCCAATATATCAATTAGACAAACATCCTGACCAAATCTATTGAAGATTGGGCTAAAATGTAATGGCCTGTAGAGTGTTCACAAGTTTTTTTTCTAAGATTTGACCTAGTGACCTAGTTTCTGACCCCACATGACCCAATTTGAACTCATCCGAGATATCATTAGACAAACATCCTGACCAAGTTCATGAAGATTGGCATAACTGTGGCCTGTAGAGTGTTCACAAGGTTTTTCTAAGATTTGACCTGGTGACCTAGTTTTTGACCCCACATGACCCAATATCGAACTCATCCGAGATATCATGTAGACAAACATCCTGACCAAGTTTCATGAAGATTGGGCTATAACTGTGGCCTGTAGAGTGTTCACAAGGTTTTTCTAAGATTTGACCTGGTGACCTAGTTTTTGACCCCACATGACCAATTCGAACTCATCGAGATATCATGTAGACAAACATCCTGACCAGTTTCATGAAGATTGGGCAAAACTGTGGCCTCTAGAGTGTTCACAAGGTTTTTCAAGGATTTGACCTAGTGACCTAGTTTTTGACCCCACATGACCCAATTTCGAACTCATCCGAGATATCATGTAGACAAACATCCTGATTAAGTTTCATGAAGATTGGGCCAAATTTGTGGCCTCTAGAGTGTTCACAAGGTTTTTCTAAGATTTGACCTAGTGACCTAGTTTTTGACCCCACATGACCCAATTTCGAACTCATCCGAGATATCATGTAGACAAACATCCTGACCAAGTTTCATCAAGATTGGGCCAAAACTGTGGCCTCTAGAGTGTTCACAAGCAATTGTTGACGACAGACGACGCACGACGGACAAAAGGCGATCACAAAAGCTCACCCGAGCACAAGTGCTCAGGTGAGCTAAAAAAAACAAAAAACAAAAACAAAACAACTGAAAATCCTGATTTTAGCAATTTTTTATATGGTTTTATATAGAATACGAAGTCATTTGGCAATCTTTAAATCCAGAAATTCAGGAAAAATTCCTGAAAACTTTTATCCATGTGAACAGTATTTGTTCCAATTTACACTGTATGGCCATTGATTGTTCCCCTTTACTCTACATGCATACAATGTGTTCCCATTTACACTGGTCTCCACTTACATTATGTGTACACTATTCCAATTTATACAACATGATGTTTCCATTTGCTCTACATGAATACAATTTGTTCCCATTTATACAAAGTCCCCACCTCAATACATGTACACTATCTATTCCGATTTACAATACATGAACAATGATTGTTCCAATTTACTCTATGAATTTAATTTGTTCCCATTAATCTTAACTTACACTACATGTTCACTATCTATTCTAAATTACACTACATGAACACTGATTTTTCCCCATTTACTCTATATGAACACAATTTGTTCCCATTTATTCCAAATACTCAGTAATATATATAACCAAACAATTTGTTCCCATTTACAATGGTCTCCACTTACATTACATGTACACTATGTATTTCAAATTATTCAGTAATATATAAAACTGAATACAATTTGTTCCCATTTATTCCAAATTACTCAGTTATATATATAACTGAACACAATTTGTTCCCATTTATTCCAAATTACTCAATAATATATATAACTGAACACAATTTGTTCCCATTTATTCCAAATTACTCAATAATATATATAACTGAATACAATTTGCTAACATTTACACTGGTTTCCACTTACACTACATGTACACTTTATTCCCCTTTAAATACAATTTGTTCCCATTTACCCTGGTCTCCACTTGCAACATTACATGAACACTATTTGTTCCCATTTTAACTATATGAACACTAAATTACCAGACTGTATAATATGTGTTTGATCATAAGACTTGATTTTATTATTAGTATTATTATTATAACATAAAACACAATAATTCTGCAATTCTATGATGACAAGCATACATCAAATAAGTTGATGAGATTGCATTACTTGGAGTATTAACTACAAACACCACTGATTTAGCCCCGCACGGCATGTGATGACCTGGGTGGTCAATATGAAACCCGATCAGCCTGCAAGTACCTAGCAAATTTATCAAGTTTTTCTCCTATGTAGCTTAATTAGTTGTACTATATATGATTTCATACTCAGATTTAAACAATGCCCATTAGTCACCATAGGGCTTTGAGTACTTAAGCCTAAGATCAGACTTTAATATGTTTTGAGAACAAAGGGTCAGGCCTCTCCCTAACAAAACTACTCGACCTTGGGTTTTCCTCAACTATTCCTTAACTTAAAACTTTGAAATCCTACAACTTCCTTATATTCAAAAAACAAAGGAAAGAATTTTTGAAAAACATTACCATAGAATATGGCCTGTAGGGAGAAGAGTTTGTGATAAATATCAAGTTGAGAGGGCAGGCCTTGCTCCATGTTCTCAAAAATACCTTAATACAATCTCAGGCTAAGATTTGAGCATCATACTCAAATTCCTAATGAAACTAATGGGCATAATTTGAGTATGAGTATGAAAATCATACTTAAAAACATTTTATTTTTTGAGAGGTTACAAGCTTGTTCAGAGTGAAAACTAGTTTAATCTGGTATTTCTGAGTAAATTAGAGAAGGAAAAGGTTTATAATGTTACTGAAATGGTAATTTCATTATCTAATAGACCTTCGGAAACCTGAGCAGCTCTAAACTGCCATTAACACTACTCCTACCTTAACTTAATAACCATAATTAAGTTGAAATCTTATACAGCAAACTTCTGAATAACAGGAAATTTCTGAGAATGTGAGAAGGATACTTACAAAGCATTTGGGTCTAAACATGCTGATATTCTTGTATGGTAATAAATACAGGTAACTGTACACGCTCTTGCCTGGTCTGCACTTTTCTTTGATCTATAGTATTCTATATTAATTCTGACTATCAAATTTCAACATAAACAACACTCATATAAGTGTACATATGCCTGCTATATGAAAATATCCATACTTGAAATTAACTTTTTACTTTAGATATCAGTATTTAATGTTCAAACAGGTCTTTTTTGTGTTTTAGGGAAAGGTGGCAGGTCCTTTCAGGAGGGGAAAATATTTTGGTCAGGGGAAAATTTACTTATGAAGAAATCATTAAAACAAGAGGGCCATGATGGCCCTGAATCACTCACCTGATTATAAATGAGCAACATATGTTGGATTTTTCATATTGACCCACTTTTTGACCACACATGACCCACTTTCGAACTTGTCCAAGATTTTATGGAAACAAAAATTCTGACCAAGTTTCATAAAGATTGGGCCAAAAATGTGGCCTCTGAGTGTATGACCTCGTGACCTACTTTTTGACCCCACATAACCCAAATTAGAACTTGTCCAAGATTTTATGGAGGAAATCATTCTGACCAAGTTTCATGAAGATTGGGCCAAAAATGTGGCCTCTAGAGTGTTAACAAGGTTTTACTAAAATTTAACCTTGTGACCTACTTTTTGACCCCACATGACCCAAATTTGAACTTGTCCAAGATTTTATGGAGAGAAACATTCTGACCAACTTTCATGAAGATTGGGCCAAAAATGTGGCCTCTAGAGTATTAACAAGGTTTTACTAAGATTTGACCTTGTGACCTCCTTTTTGACCCCACATGACCCAATTTCGAACCTGTCCAAGATTTTATGGATACAAACATTCTGACCAAGTTTCATGAAGATTTGCCTAAAAATATGGCCTCTAGAGTGTTAACAAGCTAAATTGTTGACGACACACGTCACACGAAGGGCGATCACAAAAGCTCACCTAAAGCACGTTGTGCTCAAGTGAGCTAAAAACACACTAATTATGCTGTAACTGAAACACACTTGTTTATTTTTATTTCATATTATAATTAAATAAAATAATATGCTTCTTCTGTTTTCCTTGCATGTCATTTGTTTTAAGATAACAATACATTTTTGTCAGGGGAATTTTTAGGATGAATTGGGGAAAAAAGTATACTTTTTTTATGAGGGGAATGGGGCCGAATATCAGCCCTAAAATTGGCATAAAAAAGGCCTGTCAAAATACATACTATACAGGGCTTGAATAAAAATAATAGCAAACTAGCAAAATGCTAGTGAAAAAATGACTAAAAGTTGCTGGCTAAATTCCTGTTCACAGTCAAAAAAAAGAAAGATGCAAAAGAAAAGAAAAAAAAGAGAGTAAAATTCAGGCCCTGATAACCACAAATTAATTTTAAAAGTAAATCTTCCTCAAATTATTTCTTAACAATATTTATACATTTCTCAGGCTAAAAATTCTAATTAAAATCTCAAATGCATAATTAGCAAAAGGATAATAAAGAAATCCACCAGACTACCTAGCACCAAACTCTGACAGTCTTGCCCAATAAAAGAGGTCTAATTAAGCTCCTGAATCTCTACAGATTCAAACACTGCCTGAAGTGATACAGCAGACTTCTCAGTCCACCTGACCACACCTACCTCCTTCAAGTTGACGATCTGTCTCTCCTTGTCCTCCACCTCTTGTTGCAGCTCTGTCAGTTTGCTGGCATCCTCTATCTGCTGGATCTTCAACTGCTCCAGCTCCTTCTGTGTCTCCTCCACCCGGTCCACCGGCACACCCTTATTCTGTAGCATCTCCAGCAGCTTCTTTATACTCCCATCACGTGCAGCAAGCGTTTGTTTCTGCGTCTCCAGCCGCAGGTCCATCTCGTCAACAGTCTTTCGTAGAATTTTAATCTCTTTTGTTTGGTCGCAAAGCTCTCGAGTAAGTCCATCATACTCTTCCTTGGACACAGAACTCTGGGATAGCTGATGTGTTTGCTGCTTAGTCTCAAGGTCACGTATCAAACTGGTCTGTTTCTGAAATGAAAGATATAGACACCTGAATATTGAACTATTATTGATGCTTGTTTGGCCTGTAACAGGTCTCATTGTACATCTGAGAGATGTTGTTAGATAAAACGACTGTGTATTTATCAAAGAAACTGTAATTCAGTCAGGATACTGAATTAAAACCATGTGAATATGAAGCCTATTTTAAGTTATTTTATATAATTCTAAAACCCACTCTTTTTCTTGAAATCTATATCAAATCATCAATCACAAATAAGTAACATTGGTGATGGGTATATTTAATGTTCCAGGGATAATTAACTGACCCCTAATAGGGGTCAGAGCTTATACCTACACTTAACCCTTTCCCTCATAGAGGACACCATGAAAAGACCTATGCGAACAGCATAAAACCAGATCAGCCTGCGAGTAACTCGCAGGCTGATCAGGTTTTATGCTGTTCGCTGCTACTCAGTGGTCTTGAAATGAGGATTTTATAATTAAATTTGGTAAGGTTTAACTGTGGTTTTCTGCAGATCAGGTTTTATGTGATACCTATTGAGGGCGTCAAAATGAGTATATATGAGGGAAAGGGTTAACAGTATAACTGTAATACATGCATGTGTGTGAAGATGTTTGGTGTGTGTGCCTGGTCCATGTGCTTTTAGAACCTAGATTTTAAACATGGCATCCAGTGAAAAAATTCTTTTTTCAATGTAACAAATGGCATGGTTTTTCACAAACATCTATATCACATTTATTATATCTGTAAGACTACTTTGAAAATTTCAATGTGATATTTTCTTTTTAAATGTAACTAAAGCAAAGAGCCACTCCTTTCAAAGTCACTGGGACTATAAAATTACATGTAAAAGGAAGGGCTCCTAGCATTCTGGGAACCTTTTTAACGCTTACAATATTGTGGACACTTGTGACTGCCTTTGCGATCAGCACAGTCCAAGATCAGCCAGCACATCTGTGTAGTTTGATCATGGTCTAATGTGTTGACTTATATTCAGTCAATAAATTTTCATCAGGCACCCCCCATAAACACCTAACAGTCAAAAATGAAGATTAAGGACAAGTCTAATTAGACTTGACTTGACTTGACTATTTGGGTTCACCATCGCTGCGACAGTATTTCATAACGCGATGTCCAGCTAATTACAGGTGGAGGAAGACTGAATGCAAGTCCAATTAGAGATGCAACAACTAACCAGGGCACTGCATAACAGTGGTTTAAACCGCCTAGGCACAATATCTACCGGCACAACTCTGCTATACTGTTGTTGTTGATTTTTGATACAAAAAGGTCTACCAAAAGGATCAAGAGTGTTTTTCATCAATTTTAACTCCTAGAACAATTCTACAAACACCCTTCAAGTTTAACTTTGCTGGAAAGTGGAGGAGGATTTTCTGTACCTTTCCAGTGCAATTCGAGTAAACTCCCTTGTCAATATTTTTTCAAAATGGCATCCAATGATGATCTTGATGTAGGGGAATACAACTTTGTTCTAAACAAAACAAAAAAAGCAATTTGATGTTGAACTAAGACAGAATATAAGTTTAAGTAAACACCAATACAAATCAATATGTATCTTAATACAGAGGTTGTTGTATCACAATATAATGCAATATGATTTTGGAGGAAGTCGGTCAGCACCGAGTCCAATTAAGAAAATTAGCATAGTAAGGATTAACATCAGAATGCTACCAACAAACTTGTATCCAGAATTTGTTTTCTTTCTTCTTTTACTGAGATATGGGAGAGATTTAAGTGGTGTGTCCAAATATGATGAGGATGGAGAGGAGAGATTAATACCATGAATAATGAAGGAGAAGCTGTCAACAGTCTACACGAGGCTCAATACAGTCTATTAGGCACTGGCAATGTAAACAAGACAAAATCAATCCGACTGGATGAGAACATATCCCCCTTCAAACACACATAATTCCACTTCAATATTCTGCTGTATTTAGTGTGTAGCACCATCATTTGACTGGAGTTTACTTCAGGGTCTCCATTCTGAATGTCTAAACAAAAACAAAAACAAAAAAAAAACAAAAAAATTCTTATAATTTTCAAGGGTATAAAATTCTTGCCAGTAAAAATTAGTTGTAAAAAATGTTGTCCTGACCATCAATCTTTCTTGCCATTTATTTTAGGACTTATTGTTTGACTGAGGATGATGTTAACCTGCCAAACTACAGTATATCACACATGGAGCTGTACGGGACAATCTATACCACTGACTGTCAAACTTATATCTTGTCAAGCAGCCAATAAAGCCTGGAACCACACTTAACTATCCAGTTTTATGATGTGTCTCACATAACTGCATGCAAACCTCTAGGATTTTATCTGTTATCCCTTTCCCTCATAGATTACACCATGAAAAGATCTATGCGAACAGCATAAAACCAGATCAGCCTGCGAGTAACTCGCAGGCTGATCAGGTTTTATGCTGTTCGCTCCTTCTCAGTGGTCTGGAAATGAGGATTTTGTAATTAAATTTGGTAAGGTTTAACTGTGGTTTTCTGCAGATCAGGCTTTATGTGATACCTATTGAGGGCGTCAAAATGAGTATATAGAGAGAAAGGGTTATACCAAAGTTTGTTTTGTTCCATTTTAAACTAGAAATTCTTACACCAACTACAGTACTGTGTCTCAATAAAACAAGAAATTGTCCCAGGACAAAAGCCAGATTGACTGACAAAACAAGGTACCAATCCTTTACCTTCTAGTATTAGGATGAACATGTAACGTTTTTCTGGATGGCTGATTGTCTCCCTAATCATCTCCCTAATTCAAAGAATTACTCAAAGGGGTTTGTTTGTTTGCTGGGTTTAACATCCCACTGACAGTATTTCAATCATTTGGAGACTATGTCTGCTTGAGACAAATACAGTGCTGCCACAGTGCAGTGTCACATCGTAGACATGTGGCATGATCCCACATCCAGTCACATTATCTGACACCGGGCCAACCAGTCCTGGAACATGCTGAGTGCCAAGCAAGGGAGCCATATTAGTACCATTTTTTATGATTTGATATGTTGCAGCCGGGATCGAACCCACCGCCTCCAGCTCTCGAGGTGGACACTCTGATCACTTGGCCACCAGGGACAGTATTCAATGGGGTATTTTTCATGGTATTCCCAAGTGCTTAGTCCAACCTACGATCTGTCAAGAGAGATAAGTTTTAGTATTGTTTTCCAATTTAAGTAAAAATTAATAATTCAATACTGAAGAAAATAACAAATATGGTAAAATAAGAATGTAGCTGATACATATATCTTCAGATTCAATATTGTCACATCCTTATAGACATATAATACTGTTTGGTCTAATATTACAAACATCATATTTCTTATTATATAAATACAAAAACTGGAGATATACAACACTAAATCAATATTCTTTCTAATCCAGCTGCTCTGGAAAACCATGTTTACCAAGGCCTGTAGTGGGAAAATGATGATTCTTTATTGCAACACATAAATTAAAGAAATTACTGAAAAGTCTATACTGGTTGAATATAAAAACCTAATACCATCTGCAGACTGAAAAATATGAAAGCCAGACTATTGTCAGAAATATAAAAGGTATCAAACCAGCAGGTCTGGATTACTGAGACACAGGCCACTGATTGATATTAAGGCTTAAGAATTTCATCCAGAAACTATTTTCCTTATTTTTATTTCTACTGGGGTTACGGAATTAAAATGTCATACCAGTTAATAACTGGGGAAATAATGTTCAAGTTATAGATTTGCCACACTGCAGCTTTTATGGGCATATTCAAAAATCAAACAAGGCAGCGAGACAAATGGACGCATGATCTCGTGGTTCCTAAGGTCCACAAATCCACCAACAGTGCAAGCTTCCTAAGATTTTTCTCTTCTCCTTTTTTACAATGACTGAGAAATGTTTTCAAAACTTAAAACAATTCTGCTTCATAGTTTTTGGGTTGGACCAGTACTTAATTATGGTCAGAAATGGTAATGAGAAATTCTTGCCAATATAATAGAGTTAGAACCCAAAACCTTCGAATCACCTGTCTTGTATGTCCCAACTGGGCCTTGTTGCTTTTTAAATTGAAGAGATTTTGAACTGTCTATGATAATGCTCTATCATGAAAAAAAAAAGATTGGCAAACAACAAACACTGCCTCAAACAAATTAGCAGAGGTCAGTGACCCTGCTGGTTCCAGATTTTACCAGTACTTAATTCTATCAACCTATTCCAGTTACTTATCCCAGGTCAAGGCCATATCTAACTTTCATCATTCAAACTGCATGGGAGGCTAATTATACACATCACTTTAGCAATTCAGTTCTCCTTCTTAGACAATATATCAACAAGGATTTAACAGGCCCTTTTGTCTGTGTAAACAGTGAGAAGAATCTCCAATTATCTTGGCAGGTGAAAATCTGCATCTCCTATATCCTGGTCTGTTTGGAAAAATCCAAAACCACCTGCCATAGACACCAGCAGATATTGGCAGGGTGTCAAGATTCCCATTTCATTCAAGACTTAAGATTGCTGACCCTTGAAATTTTAAAAGATACTGAACCGTTTGATTCTTGGACAGCCTACAAACTGCATTTCAAGGAAAGATTTCATTTTTTCAATGCTATCCAAATCCTTCATTTAATTTCCTTGTCAAACTTGACTCATTTTATTTTTACTATTCTATATATACAATGCCATCTCCTGTATCCCCTTATCTTGAATACAGACACATTTACTATCTACCAAACTTGCAACTATTTGAAAACAACTTACCAATTTAAGATTTGGGGTCAACAGTTTAACTCTTTACCTCATGAATATTCATGTACACTTGATTTAATGAATACTGACTGAATTTTAAATGGTATAAATAATGAAACAATGGGATTTTTCTTTGCCATGTAAACTGTGTAGAATCTGAGCAACAATATTGTTGAGCAAACAAAGGAGACCCCTGATCAGACAATTCCTTCCAAGAGCTGTCTGATCTGGGTCTGCTCTGCTGCCAATTCATCAAAAATGAGGTATAAGGCCCCTATTTATACTGGGCAGTCACCATTTATACTGGAGTGGTCAGTAATGGACCTGCTCCTCACTCCTCTCTATTATTTACAAACTTGCCAAAAGAGAAGAATTGTCAAGGGCCTCATGACAAGCTGGAGGTTGTGGTAATCTGATTATATAAAAATCCCATCCCTGACAGTTGACACTGGGCTATCATCACAAGCTCTCCGGGTCAAGTGCAGACACAGAGTGAGGACAGAGGACTAAACAACCTCAACATGTTCAGCGTATCCCATAAACACCGGCAGACAGGAAGTAATACAGAACATAATCATATATCCAGATTTTAAACTAATTTGGAAAGATGGGGTCAATTGATGCTTCCAGTCAGATATGAAGTTTAGTGTGTTTCCATAATATTTTTTCAGACAATTTACAACTTTGTCTGCATTGGAGACAGATGTAGGTTTAAGGCCATAAACATATGGCATGCTACAAGACACTCTATCACAATTATATTGACATTAATTGCCAGTTCATTAAACACTTTATTTTCAGCATCAACATCTCATCTGATCAGGGAATAAAAGCAAAAATGTTCCAATGTTTTAACCAATGAACTACTGAGAAAATTGCAATAAAAAATTTTAATTCTAAAATTCAGTTTCAGTTTCAAAGACTTAAATTTTGTAGCATCACTTAGAAAAAAAAGGAGGAAGCTCAAGCAGTTATCATCAACTCCAAGATAAAGAAGAAAAGAGATAAACCATGATGTGCTATTTTTTTAATAAAACAGACAAAAAATATGCATCTAAATTCTAAGGTTATCATTTCCAAATTGGTTCTGTCAATAAATCTTTTCTTGTCAAACTTCATATCTGATAAGTGAGCCAGCTAAGCTTATTTAACTCTTAAACTCATACCTACTTTTTTCTGCTAATGTGCTGTGCCAAGATATTGATGATTCTTGTCATTACAAAACAATAAGCAAACACTTGAAAACTTGAACACTCCACCTGATGAGCCATACAGGAGCCATAAACTATAATCAACAAGTCCTGTCTTCAAATGTAAATATTCCAGTTCAATTCTTCACTGCTATAGACGTTTTGCTTTTTGTTCTTTTTTTTTTTTTTCTTTTTTTTTTTTTGCCCCATCAACCTCAACCCTGGCATTTGCAGCACTAGGAAAATTTTTAGTTTTTCTTGTACAAGTTAGAGAGGAGTTTCTACTAGATATACCAGAATCCATCACGAGTGCTTATGTATGATAGGGATATCTCACCCAAAGGTCAGAAATTTCAGACAGGGACAAGGCTGCCTGAAATATCTGATCCGCTTTGCGTTTAGGAGGTCTGGGGTTCAAATCCCAGCTGGGGCAATTTCTCAGGTGACGTATAAAATTGGTACCAGATGCACACTTGTCTGGCACTCGGCAAAGGAGGTTGCTATGGGAACTTAAGTGCTCAGTACTGGTTCTACCCAGGAACTTGTCTCCAGTGTATCAGTGCTATAAACAGGGCACATAAAAGAACAAAGGGGTCAATTCGCAAAATGAGCTAGGGTATCGCACCCGGATTCCCTTGTATCCAACTATTTTCTATCAATCTGATGCTGTCTCGATCTTCAGCAAAAATCGGACCCACACGTGGAAAATCTTTGACCTAAAATATGGCCATAATAATCAGAAAATGATTGCTAGCCATTACGATAAAAGAAAGAAAGAAATATTTCCCTTTGCCTACATGAAATTACAAAAAAGAAGTCCCACACTTATTTCTGCAGACAATTATTTTTTTAACACTCTCAGCCTCAATATCAATATTTCACACAGCATTTTTTTCTCATCGCTTTACAAAATTGGCCTAATTGATATGACTAAGTACATACGTAAATATACACTTTAAATAGGATGTTTTTTCGACTGGAAAATACTATTAATAAAACATAGCATTCAAAAAATACCCCTGTTCCTGATAGCATTAGTAATAGCATAGTAATATTCTATCATACAATTTTTGTGTTGATTCATTTTCACACTGATAAATGAGAAAAACAAGAAAACTAAGGAAGTCCAAAATTTCCAAGTGTATCTTACTAATATTTATAATGATCAGATTTGAATATCCTGATAAAATGAAAACTAGAACTATCACTGAAGGTGATTCATACCCCCACCCCCATCTTTGACACAGGATGTATTCACATGACACATAAAACGAATGTTCACACATAGGATTTGGGCTTATAAGCATACCAAAAAAAAATATTATCACTAAAGGTGATCACTACCCACACCGGAAGTCTGTCATGTGTAGGAATACAGTTTCAAAAGTTTTCATGAGTGAAAGACTACATGTATGTAAGGTTTAAAGTTAGTGTGAGCAATGGTTCAAAAGTTTTGGACAATGCTAAAAAGTTATGACAGACAGACAGATAGACAGAGAGACACACATACAGACACACAGAAGAAAACAATTTGCCCCCAAGATCTGTAGCTGAGGAGAATAAAAATGCAGTCTAATTATGGTTCACATCCATATTTATTGTTTGCAAAAACCTGTCTTTAAGAATTTACATTGTGGTTTTCTTGTGCACTGCACTTCCTCTCATCAAGATCAATCTACATATGAAGTTTCATCAACCTAGCTACTTTAGTATTGGAGTTATGGTCCGGACAAAATCAAAAGATTAAAAATGACAAAGGGCAATAACTCCTTTCAAAATACATGCAGAGTTATGGTTCTTGTGCACTGCACTTCCTCTCATCAAGATCAATCTACATATGAAGTTTCATCAACCTAGCTACTTTAGTATTGGAGTTATGGTCCGGACAAAATCAAAAGATTAACAAGAGCTGTCCATAAGACAGCGCGCTCGACTTTTCTCAGTTCGCCATTAAAGAAAGGGCCAATCTTTGATGTTATTAGAGGTTGTTGCCCAACCTTTTTGCTATTTGTAAATACAGCCAAAAAATATCTAAGTATAAAAGGGTAAAATTGAAAATACACTGCATATAGGATTATGGGCCCTGCCAGTAAAGTTGAGGTAGTGTGGGTAAACAATAAATAAGTATTCCAAGTTATGGTGGAATACCTGTGATAGTATTGAAAATATACAACTTTGTAAAACAATTAACCATGATTTCGGCTGTTTTCTAAGTATGAAAGGGGCATAATTCAAGAAGTCGTACAGCCAGGGTTATGGGCCTTGCTAGTAAGGCAGAGGTGGTTTAAAAAAGGAATTAAGAAATGTACAGCAAGGTTATGGGCCTTGTTAGTAAGGTAGAGGTAATGATGGTGAATATGTACTTGAAGTTTCAGTTGAATACCGTAGATAGTATTGAAGATATACAACTTTGTAAAAACTTTAACCTTGATTTTGGCTGTTTTGTAAGTATGAAAGGGGCATAACTCCAAAAATAGGGTAGCCAGGGTTGTGGGCCTTAGAAGTTAGGTAGAAGTGATGATGGTGAATAAGTATTTTAAGTTTGGGTGGAATACCTTTGATAGTATTTAAGTTATTGATGTTTGAAAAAAACTTTAACCTTGTGATGCAACGCCGACGCCCGAGTGACAGTATAAGCTCTCATTTTCTTCGAAAAGTCAAGCTAAAAATGACAAAGGGCAATAACTCCTTTCAAAATACATGCAGAGTTATGGTTCTTAGGCACTGCACTTCCTCTCTGAAGGTCTATCTACATGGTCTATTACATTTTCAACATAAGTACAAAAAAAAAAAAAAAATTAACAAAGGGGAATAACTCCTTTAAAAAACATGTAGAGTTATGGTTCTTATGCACTGCACTTCCTCTCATCAAGATCAATCTACATATGAAGTTTCATCAACCTAGCTACTTTAGTATTGGAGTTATGCTCCAGACAATATCAAAAGATTAAAAATGACAAAGGGCAATAACTCCTTTCAAAATACATGTAGAGTTATGGTTCTTGTGCACTGCACTTCCTCTCATTAAGATCAATCTACATATGAAGTTTCATCAACCTAGCTACTTTAGTATTGGAGTTATGGTCCGGACAAAATCAAAAGATTACAAATGACAAAGGGCAATAACTCCTTTCAAAATACATGCAGAGTTATGGTTCTTATGCACTGCACTTCCTCTCATCAAGGTCTATCTACCTATGAAGTTTCATCAACATAGGTACAGTAGTTTTGGAGAAATGCTCCGGACAAATATTTGTAGACCAACCGCCGGACCGACGGACCGACCGACTGACCGACCGACAGGGTGACTCCTATATACCCCCCCCAAATTTCATTTGTGGGGGTATAAAAATAAAAAAAAAAAATTTTATTCTGGGAATCATTTTCCCAACAACTGGCAAAGGGTATGGATAATCATGTGACATTATCAGACATGGGGAAATCACTATCTTTGTATGCTAAACATGGGGAGATAAATCCACTTGATACTCTAATAGTATACATGCCAAAACAACACAGCTTTCTGAACCAATCAAAGAAATTCAAAGCAACCTAGCTTATATGCTACAACCAGTCCTATAACTATCCGTATATGCTGAACACCATACAAGGGAGCTATACAATTTTATTCAACTTAAAAAATTGGTATGTCACAGCTGGGGATCAAACCCCATCTCTCAATTCTAGGGCAGACGCTCTAACCAATCTGCCACTGGGATTGGTTAAATTCAAGACTTTCTAAAATGAAAGATTATGACATACCAGTCAACAAAATCAAAATGGTTTCCATCCATATACATGTGATGCTCCAACTCATACCAAACTCATGAATGATTATCTTGCAAGGGAACAGATATCTAAATATTGCCCCTTACTTCCAATACTAAATGAGTATTGTAAGAAAATATTAATTTAGCAAATGTTATTTAATTGATTAACAAGCATACAATACATTATCTGAAACTAGAGCTCCTCAGAGTGGCACCAACACTCATCTGTTTTACAAGCTTTCAGAATAATGCCGCTTGTCTTACAACTGCACCTTATCAAGTCTTCAAAGTTTCGTGTTGATACCTTTAAAAGTATTTGAGTAATGAGCTACATTCAAGTTTTTGTACAACTACAACACAGCCATCCTAATAGCTTGACTTGTTCTTTGAAACAAAATGATCTATTAGAATATGATATACATGTAGTGAGTGCTCAGCTTCAGAAATTATAGCCTAGCAGCTATTTGCTAGTCTTCAGAAATCACAAGGTCGCTATATATATATATGTCTTTTAAAGTAAATAGATGACAATGGTTGGAGGGTGAGCTCACACTGAGCACATTGAGTAAAACATTGCCATATCAAATTTATGCAGTAGCTCAATTATCCTTGGGAAATGCGATGACACAGTTAAGGTTATGAAAATCTTAACACAGAATTAAATGAGTCTCCGAAATATATATATATATATTTTTTTTTTCAGTTGTGTTACCTATTAATTTGATAGTAAATGGGTCTTTTGTACATGTTTTTCAAAGATTAACTTAAGCAAATAGAAAGCTTGTCTGTTTCTCTCTCTTGAATGAAAAAGGTAGATAGCCACGTAAGGTAACAAATTTGCTACTGATACTTTCAAAACCTAACATAAAATGGATTTCTTTGGTAAGTATATTTGAAACCTCCTGGCATTTCAAACAAGATGACATTTAAGATATTCAAGTTTCTATGGATTCAGAATAACAAACATATTCTGAGAATTTTGAATACATATTTTTATCCTTTCATCATTATAAATGAAACATTGTTAAGTGTTTGATTTATGATTGCTATAGAAACCAAGGATCCTAAAAACCGATTTTTTACCGGTTTTGACCGATTTTGATCTCAATCGACCGGTTCAGATTTCAAAAAGTACCAAAAAAATCGGTCGAAAAAAAATCCATAATCCTCGTCTAAAACTTTCAAAATCGGTCCAAACGGTTCATAATAGTCCCTCTTACACACCAATTGACCTACTTCTTGAATTTCCGGTGTGTCCTCGGGGCAGGTGTCAGTGGGGGTCAGGCAGGGACACCCGTCTAGGTCATTATTGGGCAGTTAAGATGAATGGATTGACGGTTTGTACTTCGCGGTTATTTGGACGGTGCCGTGTAATTATCTATGCCTTAATAATGGACCATTGCTTGTTTGCAAACTGTAACCGGTCGACTTTTAAATGCGGTAATTAATGACAATATCAAAGGCTAATCAAAATGTTTGATCTCCTTAGTAATTTGTAATTTGTAAGAACAAAAATGTGCTGGGCCTCGACGTGGCACAGGGGCGAACGCTACTTACTTACTTACACACATGGTAGTGGCTAGCTGCAGCACAACGCATTTAAATAAAAAAAATAATCACAAATGAATAAAAGTTATTGACAAAAAAAAATATATAAACACAAAGGCACATAATAAACAACACCAAAACGACTGCTTCCAACAATTTATTGATTCGTTAGAGTCATATACATGCACTTCCGGTAAACAAACTTTCGATTTCGTAGAGGTAAATATTGCAGAAAAATACCTTATTATGCCAACAGGATGCTGAAATATAATAAAAGATCTATTTTCACACTGCAAATGATTCAGGGTATGTTGATTGAAAATATCAATGTTATTTTTTTTTTTTTTTTTTTCGGTTATGTTTTTTTTCGGGGGGGGGGGGGGGGGGGGGGGGGGGGGGTACGGAACGGAATTGTTGTAAAAGGGGGGGGGGGGGGGGGGGGGGGGGGGGGGGGATTTTGCCGTCGACCGGTTGAGATTCCAAAATTTTAGGATCCCTGACAGAAACAATGTTGAATATTACAGAGTGTTCAAACAGCAACATAACAACTGAACATAAATTTCACCATTAATATAAAGGTATACACAAGCAATATCCTACATAAATGCTCTGATTTTTTAAGTTGTGTACTTAGTAGCAGCCTAAATTGAGCCACAATGTTTACGAGTTTACAGAATTCCTGAAGACAGGCACATTAAGACACTAGCAAGTATAGAGTTAAAACCTACAACGGAATATTGAATGGTTCAGAGCTAAGTAATAGCCCTTCAGTCTAGGGTGCTTCAACAATAAATCAGGAGTTGCCTGAAAACACAGCATAATTTGCGTGGAATGTTCTCACCGCTGGAATCTCCCCTTCACCTACCTGAGTACAAACATATGGCCAGCTGCTGATAAGCATCAAAATATCACACCCTACTTACAACAATGGAGAACGCTGTGTCATAATCATGGACCAATCCATTCTTACAATCAGGGATGTTAAATATTTTGTTAAAATGTAATTTTTGGAAAAAATGATTTTTTTAATATACTGATTTCTGTCCTGGTTTTGGTGACAATCACCAAGTTTTACGGCCAGTGAGAGTCATGTATCTGCAATAAAGTTATTTAACAGACTGTTAAACTGTTACAAAAAGATAATGGCTCTGCTGTCAACAATTAAGATTGTGTAGATATTTTTCACCAGAAATCATATCACTAACAAGCAGTTAACAGGAGGTCCATGATACACAGCTATGCAATGTGGTTTTCAGAAAATGATGCAACTGATTTCCTTAACCTTATTGAAATGTTGAAAGACTGAAATATCGCCACATATAATTCAAAAGAAGTGTTTGTTGGGAATGACATCCCACCAGCAGTATATCAGTTGTTCGGAGCTATATTATCTACTTGAGACATAATAATGCAACCAGTCCCCGTGGCTGAGTGGTTTGAGGGTCCGCCCCAGAATCAGGAGGTCATGGGTTCAATCCCAAGCCACGACATACCAAAGTCATAAACAAGAGGGCCAAGATGGCCCTGTGTCGCTCACCTGAGTAAGATGGCTGTGTTAGGCATAATGACAAAAAATCTGGCATATAAAAGTATTTTTCTAACATTTGACTAAGTGACCTACATACTGATCCTACCCGAATTTGCACTCAACTGGGAATTCATGCAGTCATCATTCATATTAAGTTTAATGAAGACTGGGACAAAAATGTAGGCCTCTAGAGTGTTCTTAGATTTGACCTGGTGTCCTAGTTTTTGACCCCACATGACCCAATTTCAAACTCATCTGAGATATCATGTAGACAAACATCCTGACTAAGTTTCATGAAGATTTGGGCCAAAACTGTGGCCTCTAGAGTGTTCACAAGGTTTTTCTAAGATTTGACCCCACATGACCCAATATTGAACTCATCCGAGATATCATGTAGACAAATATCCTGACCAAATTTTATGAAGATTGGACTAAAACTGTGGCCTCTAGAGTGTTCACAAGGTTTTTCAAGGATTTGACCTAGTGACCTAGTTTTTGACCCCACATGACCCAATTTGAACTCATCCGAGATATCATGTAGACAAACATCCTGACCAAGTTTCATGAAGATTGGGCCAAAACTGTGGCCTCTAGAGTGTTCACAAGCAATTGCTGACGACAGACGACGGACGACGCACAACGGACAAAAGGCGATCACAAAAGCTCACCCGAGCACAAGTGCTCAGGTGAGCTAAAAATGGTACTGGTATAGCTCCCTTTGCTTTGTGCTCAGCATATAAGGGTAGTTCCAGGACTGGTTGGCCCGGTGTCAGGATAATGTGACTGGGTGTGGTATCATGCAACATGTCTACGACATCATACTGCAATTCAGCAGCACTATATCTGTCTCAAGTAGACATTGTCTCCAAATGACTGAAATACTGTCGGTGGGAAGTTAAACCTAAAATGCATAATTCCCAAGGCAAGTGGCATGATACCCCATGCTTCCCAATATCTATCATTCTAATATGAGCACCAAGCGTTTACATGCAGGCACTCTTTCCTCCTGACTTTGGTATGTCAACTTCGGTATGTCGTTTCCAGGCATCAGAATGCCACCTCCCACTCATACCACTCAACCACTGGGGAAAGTTTACATACAAGTTTATCAGATAAAGACTCAGTTCTAACTTACCTACATACATACAGGACTGACTGGTCTAACATGAATTTATTGGTTATAAAAAGACCACAAATTTAAAAAGAGATTACTAAAGAATATATCATTTCATTAATATGTAATAACATACTGTCAATCCTGTAGAGGTCAAATGTCGGACATGAAAAGTGGCTTCTTTTGACATAACTAACACATCTACTATTTTCTTGAAGAAACAACAAGACGCTCAAAGAGAAATCAGGAGTACAAAATAAAGCATGTTTTTTCCTTAACTTTGTAGCCTTCAAATATTGAGTCTCTATGGTTTTGGGGGTATGGACAATTTCGGGCGTAAAAAAACAACCTCTACAGGGGGTAAATGGGCAAGTCATGTAAGTTTGATCACTGACTCCTTGACTGCAGGTGACATACTCCTACAGGTTTTACCCAGCACACAATGATTTTTTAAAACGTAATAAAAAGGAGAACACCAGGTGAAAAGATACACACACATAAAAAAACCTGATGATGAATACAATTAATTTTCTGCCATGAACAAGTGTTTGACAGTTTCCAACAAAATGACTGCTCTCCAAATGACTGTGAAGTTGGAATGTAATGCATACACCTGGATACAGGACTGATGTATAAGTACAGCGAAGCTTGTGCATTTACAAACTTGATTAACCATGAACAAACAGGTAATGGGGATTAGGAAGTAATCCAAAGTAGGGCTTGTTACCCCAAGGGAGTTTTATAACGTACATGAACGTTAGTACCGATTACACATAAAACATTATACACCAATTATACAAATCTGAAATGCAGACACTGAAGTATAAGTTCTATACAGGAAACAATTTTCCTCACTGTTTCTTGAGACACATTCTTTCATCAGTTGCGGCTGATAGTTTTAAGTACAAACAAAACGGAAACATTTTTCAACAATTAACAGAAGTAAAGATAAAAGTTACAGTAAAATACAAAACTATTTTTCCATTAAAGTTTACTGGAGTGATAATCATTTTCACACTGATGGAAATAAATCAAGAATTCTTCAGTCTATTTCTGACTTTGAACAGTGCATTTGAAGGAGAAGGTTGATTCCAAACTACACAGTCATACTTTTACTTATTATTCTATTATGTCATTTGTGCATTACAAGACTTATCTATTACATTGGATATCTAGCAGTTTGAAAGCTTCCTCATTACGCACAAGCAATCAAGAAATCTGACATTGTAGAAAATCCCTCTCTTGGGCACACTAAAGTTAATAGAGTATGACAATTAGGTAAGCATTTGTTTAATTGAACAACCCAAATCATTAAGATAGCGATATTGATTAAACATTTTCAGCTAGCACCTGGTACCACCCACAGGCAAGACTGGGAGTTTTTCACCCTTTAGTACATGCATGTATCCATGGCTGAAGTGTCACGAAACATTCGGGCCACAGCCTAATGTTCTGAGTCACAAAACTGAGTGAGAGCCGGCTATCAGTATGAATAATTAATAACTGAGTCAACTACATGAGAAAAAGTCTCAAATAAAAGGGTTTGAAAAACCAGAGCATGTTTTGTTTCTATTTAAAGGGGATATAAAGGGGTAATTTTATCCCTAGAGGTAATTTTATCTCTGTGTTTTGAAGCAAGATTGAGTGGTAAGTTGAAAACAGAAGGTTACTGTATAAAACAGATGGAATCTTTATATCTCATGAAAACAGATTGCACAAAATATAATGGGGCCTTCTTTGCAAGTTAGAAAAATAAAGCAAGCAGAAAATGCCCCCTGTCACTGTTAAGTTATATGTAATTTCTGACTTGCCTGCCTTCATATATATTTCTCACTCATCATATAAACACCTTACAATAACTGGTGAACTGAATCTCTACGGCCTGCTCCATGGGTAAATACTGTTTCCCCTCCCCAATTAAAAGACTATCAAACACGGCATATGACCACCTTATTTGTATCTGCATGTATGTGAACAAATCACAGCATTGTTACACCTGTAGCACTTGAAGTGCATCAACTTTTTTGTTCAATGATTGCTTTCCTTTTTCTAGCAAATTTTGTCAGTTTTCTAAAAAAGAAAAAAACATGCAGTCAGTTGGAAAATAAGACCCACCCTAGCAAACAAAATTAAGTGATGTTTCTCCTTTCTAAGAATGCCTTTACAATCAAGGACTTCCTGTGTCTGGTCAGACCTTCCTTAATTACCCTAAGGGGGCCACCCGGTGCAGTCTCCAGAGTGCAGGCTGCACACCCTGTATCTCTACCTACTCACTTAACCCCAACTCCATGGCAACACATCTGGATACCTGTAAATCTACATAAACGGACTTTTATGACTGTAGTTTCTTTACCAATAAAACATGATTTTTTCATATCATAACTTTGGTCATTCTTAATAGTTTTCAAGAAATAAAATACGGAATTCATATAAAGTATACAAGAGTGCAAATATAAAATCAGAATCATATAGTTCAGTCTGTAATTATCTTTTTCAACTAGGGAGATATTAGATTTAATTGCCAAGAGATAAAACTGGGAACCCGGATATATATATATAACACATACTTATAATGGACATTTTGAAAATGACTATGCATAGGATTATTTGAATGTCTGGAATACCCTCCTTCTATTTATATACCTTCTATAAGAATTGACAATCCAAGTGGCCTGATCTTAAAAAAAGTGTCAAAATCCAGAAGCTTGGTCTTGGACTACCAGTTTTATTTTGTACAAGATTTTTACGTTACATTTTTTTTCTTCATAAGAATTTATGGAAAGGACTCAGATTTCATTTATTTACCCTTGTTTTTTGTCAAAGGTTACCTTTTCAGGTTTGTAACAGAACAGAAATATCCTGGAAGTATTAAGGTCAACTAACCTTAATTAAGAATAAGCCATCTTGATCCTGTTTAGTTAATCAACATTAAATGTCCCTTTATATCAATTCTGACTTATGAACTGAGATATATAAGCATCTCTAATCAAAATCTTGACAGATAAAATAGTGTTTCTAGCTTGAGGTATATCAATAAATCCCCATTTTCTCCTTTCATCTGACTTGGTTATCTGAATGTACTGATTAAAAAGAAGTTTTCCAGTTGCAAAGACGGATTTTCTTATGAAAAAATGCAGATCAGTTTTTGGCCCTTAAGATAGTCCTGTTGTTGAGTCTCAGTCACTACCAGATTTTTGGGCTTAGGCATTCTGTTGCACTGGCTGAGAAAATTATGATTTTATATAATTCAATTTGACTAACACTAAATATTCAAGGGGACCCCTTGACTTTGAGAGGAACCAGTCTCCTGACCTTCTAGTTAAAAGATATAAATGTCAAACTTTGATATATATCAGTTTTTTTTTTCACTTTGGGGGGAATGGGGTCCATAGGAGGGCGAAAAATTGTGGGAACAAGCTAACCAGGGGATTTTTTCTACTATGTATATTGTAGGCATTTTGTTGTATTTTACTCTTATTTAATGAAGTTTTCTTGCATAAAAGAATAATGAGAACAATGATATAACATGTTTGCACAATTTTATTCAGAATAAAACATTTAACTACAACAGTGAGTCCATACAAACAATATAGTATGTAAACTCATAATTATGGAGGGGGAAAATAAAAACAAATTTGGGGAAAAATACATATATTCCAGGCAGTGGGGGAGGGAGGAATGCTGCCTATATTCTCCGTATATTTTGACAAACACACACACTTATATAATTATAGTAAGTCTATTTTTTTTTAATTAATGGACAAATATTTGTTAGTAATCCTTGATATGGACAAAATTATGAACTTTTATCAGTTTTAATACCTTAACATATATATTAAATTAATAATCATTATCTACAATAAGAAACCATCAGTTAGATTACTTTATGAGAAATGTTACATTATGATATGGAAGATCATAAACAGTTAATACATGGAAACATAAAGACAGACAGCAACAGAGACACTCAGAGAGAAAGGGAGTGACAGCCTGACAAAGCAAGTTAACCCTTTCCCTCATATAGACTCATTCTGACGCACTAAATAGGTACCACATAAAGCCTGATCTACAGAAAACCACACTTAAACCTTACCAAATTGAATTACAAAATCCTCATTCCAGACCACTGAGGAGCAGGGAACAGCATAAAACCTGATCAGCCTACGAGTTACTTGCAGGCTGATCTGGTTTTATGCTGTTCGCATAGGTCTTTTCATGGTGTCCTCTATGAGGGAAAGGGTTAAAGGGAAAGAGAGACATATAGATCAAGAGTGAGAGAGGGAAAGAGTGAGCAACAGAAAGAGAGACAGACAAAAGGAAACAGAAACAGAGAGAGGCAGACAAAGTGATAAAGAATGAAACAACTGATATAAAAGATAAGTTCATGAGACACAGGAGAGGAATCACAATAATATAAAGCCTCCAGCACATCACAGTCTATCCACATTTTACGGGTCCCCCAAGTCTGCCTCTAATATTATTTATACTTGGATGTCCTATTTTTACACCAGAATGGTATCTCCTATGTGAAATCAATGTCCAATCATCATAGCAAACTTTATCAGAAATCTATAACACCGACTATGATCTAGAAGTTCATCATGAGAAGCAAATTTCAGTTGCCGACAGATAGTAAATGGGTACCTAATTTAATTTCCGGTTACAGGATACAAGAAAAACAGAATACTCATATTCCAATTCTTGAATGAATGAGAGAAAAACAAGAGGGCCATGATGGCCCTAATTTGCTTACCTGAATTCAACTGCTACAGAGGAAATGATTAAGTAAGGAAAAAATTGCACAGAATATATAGCAGTTAAGAAGCATAGGGTCAAAACTCTGTAATAAATATGTTGATATGGGCAACTGAACTTGATAATGATTAATCATGTTCTATTGAGTTTCATCAAAACCAGAGATTAAGGAGGAGATATTTCTTTTTTAAGCTCTATTAAACATCTTGTTAAGTGGACCAGAATGATTTTAGCCATTTTTGTGCAGACTATCACCCAATGACCATTCCTAAACTGAGTTTCATCAAAATTTTTAGCCCTGGCAGCCATCTTGTTCAGCGGACCAGAATTATTTTAGCTATTTTTGATCAGTACCACCTTAGAGGATCATTCCTGTAAAGTTTTTTTAAAATCTGCTCAGTGGTTTAGGAAGAGATGTTGTTTAAAGCATAAGTTGACAACGGACAAAGGTTGCTCACAATACATATATTCATGGTTACGTACCATTACTTACAAAATAAATCATAGTCTTCTCCATTCCATTATTTCTAATGAACCAACATAGAGCTATCCCTGAAAATTATTTATCCTACCACCATGCTATTTGTCATTGATTGATATAAAGATGTTATTTGCCAGCTGACTTAAATCACTCCAAATCTATGGCAATAATATGGCCCTGACATGCACCAACCCACCAACTTGGCCTAGGCAAACATTTCAGTTGTGCAAATTGAAAATCATGCAGTCAATAGAAAAGTTAAAGCCCATAGAGGCCTGTTGGCATGTATCTGTTACCTTTGACCTGCAAGTATAACCTTGACCTTTGAGCTAGCAATCTGGTTCTTGGATGCAACACTGAATCTCAAGGTGAAAATTTGAAAACTGCCAAAAAAGCCAGGACATTGAAATTGTCACTCATATTCCACCTTTGACCTCTACGTATTCATGACCTTTCCCTTAAGATAACAATCTGGTTCTTGCAAGATGCACAGTACAATATATTTTCATAAAGTAACATTTAGCCAAATTATTTGAATATCCAAAGGCACTGTGTCTTGTCAAGGAGCCCAGATAAGCATTATTGACCTTTACCTCCGATGGTTTTTAAGCACAACAATCTATACTCATAAGGATAATTTTAATAATTTGAAAATCTATCTTTTCCATGTTAGACCCCAGACAAAGAGACAACTGACACAGAGATTCTTATATGTAGTGTGGGTAAAATAAAATATTCACTGTTCTGAGACTGCTGATTGTTTGTAACCAGTGAAAACATCAACCTGTAATAGTGGGTTAAACCTGTACCTTGTAAATACTGAAGTACAAATTCATGATTTCATGAATATCATTTATTGAACTTAAATAAATGGCATATAATTTTTAAGATTTTCTTAAAAGTGCAAAATCTGAGATGAACACTATTGTATGAACAAGATGCCCAATGGCAACATATTGAACCCGCTGCCCAACCTGACGCATACTGTGAGGACATCGTGTCAACTATGTCGAACTTCTGCAAGCAGGCTCAATAACAAACAGAGGTGACCCTGACCAGATAGCTCCTGAGAAAAAAAACTAATTTCTAAACATACAAAAGGCATTGCAGCACTGTGGAGCTCTGACTGATCAATTCATCATCCTGGTGTGTTATTATTGCAGCATCCAGCCCCAGCAACAGATGTTTATTTTATCAACATGCCTTGTAGACCTGAATAAAAGAATGCAGTGAATGTATGTGAGCAGACTGTACATGTCTATACATGAAGTGCACCATTAACCACTACTATAAACCATCCTATGCTGCACGATATGCATGTCATTTCTCATATGTTCTGAATTGCATGATACCGTTACTTTAGCATATTAAAGAAATAAAATAACCTTGAATAATAAATGACTAATTAATAACAGTCAATTCATGATAGGGAAATGAGGTGACCTGCTTCTAACATTTTAAGAATGATTGAAATAGCCTGTTTGGAAAGACCCTAAATATTCCAAATAAGTGAAATTAGTGAAATTACAACTGTAATGAACCTGTAAGTTGTAACAAGGACTTCACAAGTATGTGACAAACACAGTGTTACCCCAATACTTTAATTAGCATGAGACTGCCAAGTTCTTGAACTAGAAAAATAATTCTAATGACTGTAGTTTTTATGAGTGTAATGTAGCATGTCTAAGGAACAAGATCAACGCTCGAAACTGATGACTAACAGCAAAAACTCAATTAATTAAGCTCACTATGAGTCAACCCGACAGAGTTAACAAAACCCTCCCATTAGAAAAGTCTGAATTCAATGAGAGAATATTAGACCTGACATGATTCTATGCTAATATAACTTTAGATACAGGAAGAATGGCAAGTTTCCCTCTCATTGATTTTTCAGTTTTGTTGAGCAAAACTGCATGTCTCTGCAACACGGATCAGGCAATAAATGTCAAGGTTGTGAAGATATCTCCATTGATAATATTGTATCATGAAAATATGCTCTCAATTTCCCTTTCATTTCCTAATTTTCCTTACAACTGGATGCAACGTTGTATTTTTAGAAGCAGCTTTTTCTAAACTGTCTTTGACTGTATTTTCAGGTTTTAATAAAATTCTTGAAGTCACAGACAAACATTTCCCAAATATTTGAGGTCCACTGATCAAGTTGGTCATATGAAAATGTCAAGGCAATTTAAAAAAAAAAAAAAAAAAAGACTAGCAGTATTTCCTCAAAGGTTTTAATCAAGTATGGTTTAAAAATGAGTCCAAAACTAAATATGATCATCAGAATTGATTGAACAAACCATTTCAATGATCCAACATGACCATTTTAACCCCCAACAGAGGTTTTTACCCTCAAAATTGGCCATGTATCCCCAAAATTTTAGGAACTCTATAATATAAAGGGGTACAAAGTTCAGGAAAAACAGCAAATGTACCCCCCAGTTTCTTAACTCAGAGGGCACCCTGTGATACATTAAATAAATGAAACAACCAAAGTCTAACATTGCAGGGCAGTATTGTAGAAGAACATGGATAGCAGTGCATTTTCATTCACAAATTTATGACCTAATTATTTAACTAGAGTTGTCGGAACGACACACATGTCCCCCTATGCTCCCCCACTCCCATCAAAGTCACTG
The DNA here is from genome assembly GCA_021229015.1 of Solen grandis. Lineage (NCBI taxonomy): Eukaryota > Metazoa > Mollusca > Bivalvia > Adapedonta > Solenidae > Solen > Solen grandis. Next base: position 18,963,330 of record CM037786.1, read on the forward strand.
TGACCTTGACC
>CM037786.1:18963440-19013440 GCA_021229015.1 Solen grandis
TTTGACCAAGTGACCCCAAAATCAATAGGGGTCATCTACGGTCATGACCAATCACCTTATGAAGTTTGACAATGTGGGCCTAAGCATTTACCAGTTATTGATCGGAAACGATTTTTACAATATAGGTCACTGTGACCTTGACCTTTGACCAACTGGCAAGTGACACCAAAATCAATTGGGGTCATCTACTAGTCTGACTGTCATGACCAATCACTTTATGAAGTTTGAGGAATGTGGGCCCAACCATTCTCCAGTTATTGATCAGAAACAAACAAGCATGAAATTTAAAATACACTCTGACAGATTTACAGATAAACTGAGTATCAGTCTGTGTAAATATGCAAATACTAAAAAGAGTTCACAAGCAATTTATTTCAAAATTTAGTAGGCCTGAGTACCGCCTTCCAAAGCCTCATTGATACAGTGTGGGTAAATTCATTTTTACCCCCAAAATAGTTAGGATTATCTATGTTAAGGAGTACAAAATTAAGGAAGGATAGTAATTGTACCCAAGTTACAAACTCAGTGGAAACCTTAGTACTTGAGTAACACTGGACCCACAACCAAAACAACATAAGTTAAGCATTTGACCATCTACCAATTAACAGAAATGACTAAACCTTGCTTGATACTGATCAATCCAATGAAATTCCATTCACTTTAAGCCAGTGATTTCTAAGATTGAATACTCAGGGATCAAACTAGAGGGTGACTTGGGCAAAAATGTTGCCTCATTTGTCAACAAACTTCACCTAAAAAAATCCATAGAGCGAAAAAACTTTGCCATATAACTTTAGATTAAAATTTACCTTCAGGGCCTTAATGTACGTTAAGAACATGGCACCAAGACATGAGACACATTGGACGTTCTTTATCCTGTCATACGCCGACAGCGTATATATCAGACATCATATGGTGCTTATAAGTCCATGCAGGGTCCATATGTAATAAAGATACTGAATATGCAAATTAAGTCATAATTTGCTCCGCCCACGTTCACTGGTTGACATAGGAGTGAAACTGAAAGGTCGGGTATCAGACTGCTAAAAAAGTTATCAGAAATTGATTGTGTTCCAAAATGTCATCAGTTTTTGCGGATTTACTAGCTTTTTTTAAACCAAAATTGAAACAATTACAGAATAAAGCCTTTTTTTTTTTTGGAAATATTTCTTTAAACAATGACACTGATAACAGTAGCTAGCTCTAATATATTTTCTGAAAAGAAATAGATATACTTATTTTAGGCCTACAGTTATGTTCACATTTTAGATTTTATTATTTGTAATTTAAATGCATAGAAAATAAATAAGAAATGAAAGGATAATTTTAAAACATTAAATCTGTCATTTTTTAACTGTTTGTGTCATTATGATCATTTTATTCATTTTTTTCAACCAAAAGCCAGGAATCATTGCATAAATTTTGATGATTACCTGAGACTTAAACCAATTTAAAATTTAATTATGATTTTGATGTTTTTATTAATTTTTCACACCCATCTTCTTTTAAATCTAAATTACTTCAGTTGAATCTAAACCCAAATTGTATCTGAAATATCTGAACAGGAATTGTTTAAAATTAAAATAAAGTACATGCATACATACACATGTTTTGTTGCATTACAAAAAAAAAAGATGAAAATATCACTCACTTCTCTCATTTTTTTCAAACTTCTCCCTAAAAATATGATAGGAAGAAGTGACTTCTCCTAATAATGTCAGTCTAGCTTCAACTCTGATACTGTTACTACAACAAAGGACGGTGGTTCAGTTACCTTCTCCACTACTGTGTCAGACGTTAGAGGGAAAAAGGTGATTATAATTCTATGCCTTTGCATACTTCCAACAACGAATAACTTTTACACACTTGAATAATTGCCTATTAGTTTCCTTCATATATGTGAATAAATCAACGTGGTAAAAGCAATATCGACTAAGAATATTCATTTCAGCTTTAGGTTAATGTCGATAAATCCACTATTGACCAAATCTATAAGGCAACAAATAAGAAAAATTCTGCTTTTAATCATATGTCTCCTACACTGTTCATTTTACTCATTATAACTGCACAGGGTCAGAACCAGAATTACACATTATCATTAGGACAGTAATGTTAATTATTCTCTATATAAATCAAGTCTTACTCGGTTTATTAATTGTATAAAATCATCGACAATGTGTTATTTCCAAACTGAACTGTAGGTATAAACATATTTTTACAGTTTTATATGACAACAAGATATGTTTGAAAAACACTATGCTCCCTCTGAGCAGGTATGATGTCAAATAATAGATGCAAATCGAATGCCATTCATGAGTGCATGGAGTAAGTATATCAGATATATAGACTTTATTTATTATAAAGTAATGAAGTAATGTTCAAGAAAAAAAAAAACATTAGAAAACAAAGGGAGACAATTTAAAAAAAAAACAGACTTCTTTTTTTTTTTAAATCATTACACTTCTGCTACTCACTATCTATTCATATTTTTAAATTTCAAATCAAGATACCATGAAGACTTGAATAGCTGAGAAGTTATGTTTTGGACAAAAAATGATATAAAACTAGATAAAATAAAGGGAAATGATACAAAAATTAGACCATGCAGAGTTATGGTTCTTGATTACTGCACTTGTTTACTGCACTGCTGTTACTTAAATTCAGGGAGATGATATTTCCCAGGACCTGGTACCATTCTGTATGTCAAATACCAATCTGGCAGGAACAGTCTTCTCTCAAAAGCCCTATGTATGTCCACCATCAAAATATTGATAAAACTGGCCACCTGAAAGAGAGTCCCTTAAATTTCAGGACTCTGGGTACAAAACAAAATTGGGGGATAAAAAAAATCTATCTGTGAACAGTGTTGTTTTTTTCTGTCAAAATATCAGAGAATATAGGCGGCATTCCCCCTGCCTGGAATATATATTTTTCCCCCATTTTATTTCTCCCCCTCCATGATTATGACTTCAGAGATAATTTTTGCCTACTAATCCAACGGGAGAAATATCCTTAATGTCCACAACAAATGATTTTTACTGAAAAGTATGAGATATTGACAGTAATACTAATCGTATGATATTTCACAGTCACATTTAATAAGCAACAAGTATCAAAATAAATAATCTGTGTATTTTAATACTTCTTAATTATATGCAATCTGTTATCATATTCTATGAGACCATGTCACAAAAGCATTAAAATAAACTTAAAAGTTTTTTGGTTTTTTTTTGGTTTTTTTTGTAAATTTAAAAACAAAAACAATATAATTAGCTCTTCAGTCTTTTAATTTGTTGGCATCCAATAAACAGGTTATACAGTTTCTTCAGAGGAATTTTTAAAGAAATTTTTCACCTACACATGCTCTCTAAAAAGAAGAAAAAAAGGCCCTGCTTGAGAGCCATCTTCCAGGATGATTCTCAAATCGGCTGTCAACATGTTCAGAAGACAACCTTTTTCTGAGTGGGGTGGTTATTGCGGAGTAGAAAATGCTCTTTTTGACTGAAATTTCAGTGCAACTTAATCTGTACTGAGATTCGCTCTGGTTATCTTATATTACTGATTGTTTTGTTGTTGTTTTCATGTGCTAGATCTGACAGAGGCCAATATGAAAAAAAACCAAAAAAAATAGAGTGGATCTCAGTAGAGAATTAGTGCAACTTAAGTTTTTCATGTTTTGCCAAACTAACTTCTTCCTTATTGTTTTCATTATTTGTTAACATATTCCCGTCAGACTGACTTGCGCAAAGGTCTGAGCTTCTTTTTCTGGGGCATTTTACTCCACAAATTTAACAATTTCACAATCTATTTCAAAACAAAATGCATCTTTAAACTTGTATGCATTCTTATATGCTGGAATATCGAGGAACGAGAACCACGCATTATGGATACAAGAGAAATTACCCTCGGCGCTAAACCGGTACCCATTCCAGTTTCCTTAATGCTACATAAAGCAACCAGAAAAGAAAACCATGCATACAAGGGACGTTATTCTCAGCAGAATTTACGAATACTTTGCGTCCTTGTCGGCAAAGTTAATGCATTTATTATTAATGCAATTTTTTTAGCACTATTTGAGAAAAGTAATGCAATTTCTTGGAAAATTATGAGAGAACATTCCAGCCAAAAATTATCCCTGTGAGTTTACATACCATATTGTGTGCTGGACTCACTGTCATAGTTAAATGTTATATTCTAATAATTATTATTCTTTTATGCCATAAAACATCATTAAATACGAGTAAAATACAATAAAAATGCCTATATTATACATAGTAAAAAAATTCTCCTTCCAGCTAGTTAGCACATCCCCCCCCTTGCAAAGTAAAAATAAAAACACTGGTGAAGGGTAAATGAAAAGTGTTCTGCCATGGCTGTGCCATCGATGAATATAAAAACCCTGAAAAAAATGTCGAACGCATCATGGGCGTATATATTTTTCTGGCTCAATATAATCCACATATGCAACATACGAGGGATGTTCAAATTGAAATGCAATTCCTAGCATATCTAGAAAGGATTTGTTAATTTTCACAAACCAACTATCGGATTCCTTCAAAGTATTCACCTCCGTGAGCTATGCACAGTTTCAACCTTTTGATCCAATTTTTAAAAGGCAGTTTCATAGTCGTTTCAGGGTTTACTCGTGAGACACTGGAAGATGGCTGAACCAAGATCTTTTCGTGTTTTGTATTTTCGTCCAGTGAGGTATTTTTTGAGCCTCGGGAACAGGAAGTAGTCACAGGTCTGGGGAATACGGCGGGTGCGGAAGCTCTACAACATTTTCCTGCCTTAAAAAATCACGTACAATAGCTGCTTTGTGGCTAGATGCGTTGTCATGCAGCAACCTGACCCCCAACAAACCTGTCGCTGGCCTGCGTCTATTGAAACATTTCTTCAACTTTTTTAGAACAGCCCCTCTGTAGAACTTGCTATTGACCAATTTACCTTTCGGAACAGCAATTTGTATAGCAGGCCCTTGATTTGTGAAGAAAACTGCATACATAACCTTTCTAAGCTCATTGTGCGTTTGGCTATACATGGCCTTTCATGCCTTTTGTAGCCCATATCTTGTTTTCATGTTTTCGTTCGGGCTCATAGAAATGCATCCATGTCTTGTCGCCTGTGACAATATTGGCAAATGAGTGATTATTGTATTTTGGGTACTTTTTCAGCAAAGATTTTGCTATTTTCTCTGTGAGCAAATGGGGTAGCCATCGCGCAGTTATCTTATTCAATTTAAGGTGCTTCCTTAGAATGAATGAACTGCCCCTATTGAGATGACTACCTTTCGGGCTATTTCCCTAACAGTGAATCTTGCATCTGTTGATACAATTTCTCTGACTTTTTCTACCATTTAGGACTGGTTGCTGTCTTTCTGCTATGGCCACATGGTGCATCTTGCAAGGACGTCATTCCACTTGCAAATTTCTTGCACCACCTAGTAACCGATGCATAGGACAGCTCACAAGGTCCATAAATTGAGCATATTTCATGAAATATCTCTTTTGGACCTATACCAAGAAAACAGCGGTTTTTGATGTAGGCCCCTATTTGGGCGGTGAACGCAGATTTTTTACCAACCATTTTATCATTAGTATGTACGAGTATGAAATGTTTCTCGTTGTGTAGCTGAGGCTAGAGAGGACAGATTTACACAAAACTGGTATCGACCAAGAGATAATTGATGCCCCTAGGCGATCCATGTAGGTTTTTTGTGAAAAGCTAGCGTAGTTACATAATATAACCTGAGTTGCATTTCAATTTGAACATGGTACAAATTGCATCTGGAAGTACTGAGTTAACTTATTCCCAAGCACTGTTTTAGTGCTTTTTTTTCAACAAAAAGGTCCTGAACTCCTGTTTTCTTTAACATTGGCAGCACCCTAGTATGTACAGTAGCACCTCGTTAAATCAAAGTCCTTGGGACCAAGCTGAAAACTTCGAAATAATGATTATTCACATTAAAAATCCGATGGAAATTTCATTTTGTGAGCGTGCATGTCTGCGTTTTCATTACCGGTGCATATCGTGGAAATTGTTATGCCGTGAAAACCACCTATATGGAATATGTAACAGTATATACTATTTGCAAGTTACGAAAAGTAATGAAAATATATCATGATCTACTTAGATGCTTCTGATGAACATAATCATTCTACCATGTCAAACAATGGTACATATTTTTACCGTCGATCTGCTGCTTCAGGTAGCATCGCATGCCGGTGACAAACGCGATGATATGGAATATACTAAAGCAGCGTTTTTTTTTTCCCAATTGACAAGGGTCTCGTTCCCCTACAATTGGGAAATTTTCGCGTTGTAAAATCTTTAAATTGGGGAAAAAAAATAAGTCACGAAATAAGAGAAATTGGGATTTTAACCAAATTTCAGGTAAATCTATACCTGGGGTTTAGTCAGCTTAAAAAAGCATCTTAAGGTCTAGTTCCTTTATAGGCAAGCTTTAAGTGATATAACTTTTATGTCAAAATTAAGATAGAAAAAATATTTCCAATGACAGGCAAAGTTCCATTGAGGTTGGAATTAAATTTTCTGCATTTGAAATTATTATTATTACTTGGAGACTAATAACATATCACTTCAATCTGATCATCACTGGACTTCAAAAAGGTTTTAAACAAATATGACTCTGATGAACAATGATTTATTTCAATTATTAACAGAGTCCAAGTTCTGCATTGCTGATTGTGAGACAGATGTTTCAGAGACATTTTCTACAGGTTGTTCTGTATGATGTTTGGATAGTTCTGTAACAAGGGGGCCAGATACAGTTTCAGGTTGAGAAAATGTGTGATGTGCTACAGCTGACTCAATCAGTCAATGACAGCTTCTGAATGTGACTCTGGTTTCCAGATACGTCAGAGGGACTGGATTCAATTTCAGTCTGATTCACCGCAGAATGTGCGGGAGGCTGTTCGTTACTTACATTCAGTTCAGTTGACGTGAACCCAAAATCTCGCAAAGAACGAGAGCTCTGAATTTGTTTTTAACCTCTTACGGTAGTACTTGAAATTGTGGCTCATTATTTCTATTTCGGATTCTCTATTTCGCAAGTATTGACCGGAAACCAATCTCGAAAATGGACGAGTTTAAAACGCAGATCCTATTATAGACGATTAGAGTTACTTCCCTTCGTACAAAATGGTTTACTGTACGATAATTTTAGCAAAAAACCTTTTTTGTAGATTGGGAAACGGGACCGCAAGTTGCTGGGAACGGTAGTTTTGGGTATTGGGAAAGGTCCAGTGCTCTGAATTGGGAAGACTCCGGTAGGCCTTGGGAAAGGTTCCGTTTTGGGGAGGTGGTTAAAGAAGGAAAAAAAATCGCTGTAAATATCTGACACCTGGGTTTATCTGCTGGCACATGCATATTGTGCAACCTGTCAGACACTGATTGGCAATAATCAACATTTCCGGTGGGACACACGTTGCAGAACCCAATCTCGAAAAAAGGTGTGAAAAACTTGCCTGAGCCATCACTCCAGTTGCCTCCGCAAAATAAACTTGGTTACTGACCCGGATACGATTGATAATAAGGATGATAATTAGCCACGAAAATTTATTAAATTTGACTTCGAAATAAAAATTGAAAAATGTTCATGAATTGCAACCTCAGGACCGGGATTTTTACTACAAAATAGCTAAAAAATCAAAATAGCGAAATCGATTTAAATTTTTAGTTAAAATAAGAAGGGAAGAAATCGGGACCGAAAATAAACTTCGAAATGGCGAGGAATTTGGTTAATGATGTTCGGTTTGGTGAGGTTCTACTGTACATCTGCATATCAAATATCTAATTCAATAATCCATTATCTTATTCTTAAGTAACTCATTTTTTTTCTTGTTTGTTTGTTTCTTATGAATTGGTTATCTATTTTAATTACTTAAGTAAAATTGTATCCATCTAATTTTTTCTTTATGCAAAATTACCTTTAATTCAGCTTGGGTGGCTTTATACTGTTCATTTAGAAGGCTATGTTTGGCACTTTCTTCTTTTCTCAGCGATTTCCTTTTAAGGAAAATTTTTTTTGAACTCAGTTTATCTTTTGTCGAGTCAAGTTCTTGCTGCAGTTTTGCACAATCCTTATTAAGATCTGTTATTTGTGATTGCAGTTCTAATATCAATGAATCTCTGCTAAGATTTCTAAATTGCTCTTGTGTTTGCTGTAACTGGGAAGTAATATCTTGTCTATCATTTGATCTTGATCTACTATTAACATGATAGTAATGGTCTCTTTCTAATGATCTGGCACCCATGTGAGGATATTGTTCTCTTTCTTGTGACCTTTCACGACTGTAATTCATAGAAGCAGTCCGCCTTTCTCCACGTGACACAGGCATTGTATTAGAACTATTCATTTCACTATGTTGTTCAGTAGGCCTCATCAACTGTAATCTCTCAAGGTGTCTTTCAAGCGAAGCATCCCCGGAAAACAAACCAGAATATTCACCTTTTTCTAATGACCTATGGCGGGTGGAAGATTTGCTATTAGTACCAGTGGGATATGATGAATGTACAGGGCTTTGATACGGACTCCGTTGCTTACTTGAGGATGTCATACTTGACATAGAGCCATTATTGTCTCCTGAATATGCCCTCCCTAGATTGTAGGCAGCACTTATTGACTGTAATGTTTCCATTGGAAGGTCCAAGGGACTATGAGCTCCGCCAACATCCTGTGAACTTGCTGATCCTGACAAGTTCAGGGTGGCCAACCCAGAGGTTGAACGGGTGGGAGTACCATGATTGTAAGTTGTTTTATCACTACCAGAATACAAGTTCTTTGGTAAAGAAGAATAGCTCTGGGAAGACAAGTTAGAAGCATCTGACTTTTTAGCCAGTGCATTAATGTCCTTTGCACTAGGTGATTTCTTCTTCCGCTTAAACATGACTGCTTTCACTTTGAGATGCCAAATTATCAATTTATCTGCCCAAAACTCATAAATGCATCGTTCCTATCTTTTGTATACATTTCTGATACGCATATCGCTATTGCTGTGAAGCTATGTATCATGTCTTAAAAAGTGTCTACAGTGTGATCAAACACCTATCATTACCGAACTTCAACGTATGATGCTTAAATCCGGTTAAATCCATACAAGAATCACTTCCCAAAACTCATCGAAAATCCAGCATCCATTATTGTTGCACCCATTTTATCTGAGCATTAATATGCCCTGACGATGCAAACTGTGACTGAAATTTATTTCAATTGAGATGCATATCCTCATATAAAAGATTCACGAAATAAACGAAGGAAATTCCACACAAAAAGCACCTCAGCATCCTGTGTGTTGTCGATTAGCAGACATCACAGCGAGGTCATTCATAAATTAACAGCGCCACCTACAAAACGGTGATCCGTGATAATCACTATATCATGAAAAAAGGATGAATGTACAACCAGCGAGCTAATTAGCCCCTATCTCGTAAAGTTATATCTAGAGGGTAAGTTTATCACTAAATGTTAATCTGAAACAAGCGAAGGAATTACATTTTTTACTGTTTTAAAATTGTTCATATGCGTCAAGTGTGAGAACGCGGGTGCATTCGTTACTGTAAAGATGATGGGAGGAATTATTGAGTGATTGATAAATTAATAACTAGAGTTAAAAAATTATATAATGTTATATAGATCACACTATTACGAAGCTACACTAGGTAATTTAAATCTTTGACACTAGGAAGCAAAAGCTGTCCGAAAGACAGGAATCCGGGTCAACTCGGCCTAATTACCAACTCGGCCCGGTCCAAGTCGGCCTACTAACCAGATCGGCCTGGTCCAACTCGGCCTAATTTGATTATTATTATGATGTGTACCATGATTACTGAGTTTTATATATTGAATAACTCTATAGTTGTGTTACTCAATATTATTTTTATTTCAGATACGCAAATTAACTGGATAATTCAAACACACACAACACATTCAATCACATACGCACACGTACATGTAGGGATATAAAACAAATCAAAGAAATAGTAGAATTCATTTTTATTTGTACCTCTGTGTAGATAACGATTGATACTAAACATATTAACATATTAACATACATCATAATAATATATAATTATATACAAAAAAATAATATATAAAGAATAAAAAAATTAACCATACAGTAAATCCCGCCCATCTTATGTAGGAATGCTGACGTCTTCAAATTTCCTTCTTCGTATGCATCCCAGCATTCACTAATTTCTTGTCGGTTTCCTTTGATCGCCATGATCGTGCCCTGTCAAGATCTCCAGCGTCAACGGCAAGTTTTACCAGTTCTGATTCCCGCCGGAGAAGTGGAATAAGCCTGTAGAACCCTAGTCCTGTATCACCAGCCTTGTTATTGACTCTATGATGCCAACCTGTAATTAAACATTCATATAGATTAGACCTAAAGAAATTATACATTGTGATAAAGGAAAAATGGTTACCAGTCAAAACGGACCCAAGTAAAAACGGACCCAAGTTGAAACGGTGCCAAATTGGTCAAAACGGACCCATAAAAAAGTCAAAACGGACCCATCCTTATTCAAAATAGTCAAAACGGTGCCATTTATAGTCAAAACGGTGCCACTTTGGTTAAAACGGACCCCATGTAAAATTTATTGTAAATTTTTGTATAAATATAAGGATGAGTTGTTAAGAGCTTCGAAGTCAACAGAAATATGTTTTAAACTGTTATAATGAAATTATATCTATCTATCTATATATACTGCACAAACTCCCCTTTCGGGTATTACTGGCATTATTGATATAAAGAGATTAATATTGATACAAACATCTACTACGGTTTGTTTCATGATAAATAAATGATCATTAGGTTAATCCTTCGAAGAATTCATAACACCTTTATTATTCGTTGAGAAATTAAAGGATGTTTGTCTTAAGTAGGTGTTACCGGGAACACCTTGTATCATTATTCATAGTAGGCCGACTTGGACCAGGCCGACTTGGACCGGGCCGAGTTGGTTTTTAGGCCGAGTTGACCCGACACCAAAGACAGCACGCTGAACTACTTTGGCGCTTAATAGTTTAAGGATTTCATCGATAATCAATCATACCTTCCACAAAAGATATATGAATCATAGTAAATTACATGCAAAACTTTAGCAAACATATACAAATAACAATATTTTTAAGTAAAAAATGCACATGCATTCAAATAAGAGTTATTTCTATTGGTAGCTTCTGTAGATTGAAGTGTTAAGAAGACTTTTTTTCTGAGATACAGCTTTCATATACCTGGTACACAAAACTGTTACCAAAGTTTCTAGTAAATAAGGCCAAAAAAGCTTAATGACCTTGACCAATGACTCAAACCTATGTGTGATATTTCCAAAAATCCACTTTCATTGATTTGGGAAATATCCAATATGGGCAAAAACTTTAACCTAAATTTCTAAGTCTAAAAGGGCATAACTCTGAATAACTGCTGACAGAGTTATGTGACTTGTCAGAATTTTTTCTTGTTATATCAAGTAAGCATGAGGAGTTTGAAGCAACTATATTAATTTTGTATACAATATATTAACCTTAAGAGAGAGAGAGCATTTGAACCCATGACCTCCCGCACCAGAGGCGAACGCTCAAACCACTCGGCCATCAGGGACGGTGAGTATGGTGGCATAAAGGGGACATGGAAGATATTTTTTTATATCATGTGCGCACGTTAAAGCTACTAGGTGCGCACGCGATAGCTACTACTTGCTACTACTTTGTGATAAAACCATTAAACCAATTTTGTTATACGGATGCGAGATTTGGGGATATGGAAACAATAATATTTTAGAAAAAATACAATTGAAGTTTTTAAAGTATATATTTCAAGTTAAGAATAGCACTTCAAATTGTATTGTATATGGTGAAACAGGTGTTAAACCACTACAAATAGATATTGATTCAAGAATGCTAAATTTTTGGTCTAAACTTATCATTCCATCTTGTCTAAAGCTCTCGGTTTCTATATATAATATTATGTATAGCAGGTTTAAGTTGTCGAATGATATTCGAAATACAGACTTCAAATGGATTAAGTATATTAAAAATATACTAATTAGATGTGGGCTGATTAATGTATGAGAGTTTCAAAATTTTCTAAATGTTCGATGGCTTCAAAAAAGTGTATCTCACAAATTATCAGATCTGTTTTTGAATGAGTGGTACTCAACAATAAATTCATCAAGAAAATGTTTAAACTATAAATAATTCCAGTAGAAATTGGTAGTTGGCAAAATATTGACTGAAATGATCGTATATGTAATTTATGCAATAGTAACAAAATAGGTGATGAGTTTCATTATTTGTTAGAATGTCAATATTTTTTAAATGATAGAAAACGTTTCATAAGTAAATTTTATTATAGATGTCCCAATTTATTACTCTTTAAGCCTGAAAAATTAAGCAAATATCGTAAATTATGTCAGTTTGTAAAACAAATTATTATTAAGTTCAATCAACAGCAGAAAGCCTCCCCCCTTTTTTTGTGTGTAAACTGAATATAATAATATACTCGACGATGTAATTACAATTGAAGAACTAAGAAAAGCTATATTTTCACAAAATAACGGTAAAAGCAGTGGATATGATGAGACTGTCGCAGAAATGTTTAAATGTAGCTTCGATTATATCTCTAATCTATTGTTAAAATTATTTAACAAAATATTTTCAAGTGGACAATATCCAGAATCTTGGGGCGAGGGAATTATAGTTCCCATATTTAAAAGCGGTAATATAGAAGACCCCAGCAAATACAGAGGAATAACACTTATCAATACTATTAGTAAAATTTACTCCCAAGTTCTTTTAAATAGACTGACAAAGTGGTGCACAATTAACAAAAAAATCAACCCAAATCAATTTGGTTTTCAGAAGAGAAGGTCTACTATAGATGCTATTTATGTATTACATGCAATTATATCGAAAACTCTTAACTCAAAACAAAAACTTTATTGTGCTGTTTTGGATTTCCAGCAATGTTTTGATAAAATAAATCGGTTATGTTTATGGCAGAAACTAGAAAAAGAAAATATAAGTCCTACATTTTTAAATAGTTTAAAATCTATGTATGCAAAAGTAAGATCCTGTGTTCGTTACAAAAATGAAATGTCAAACTTCTTTACCTCAAATATCGGACTTAAACAGGGGGATCTAAGCTCCAGTTTGCTATTTTTACTATTTGTAAATGATATATCAGACAATATTAATTCCAATATTGATGGCATTTTCACAATTAACGAGTTAAAGCTATTTATTTTAAAGTTCGCAGACGATACCGTCCTGTTTGCCCATACACCACAAGCACTCCAGTCTATATTAAATGATATGGAACGATACTGTCAAAACAGTCACTTAAAACTAAATACCGAAAAATCCAAAATTATGATTTTTGAAAAAGGCCGACATACAACAGAAGAATTTATCTTATGTGGAAATAAACTCGAGGTTGTTCATTCTTTTAAATACCTGGGCATAACATTCTTTAAAAATGGCAAATGGTATAGAACCCAAAAAGCTTTGGCACAAAGGTCAGCACATGCTTTACATAACCTTTTTATTATATTTAATCAATTAGAACTATTACCCAAAGAAAAATGAGAACTTTTTGATAGTCTTGTTGGTTCAATTCTTAATTATGGAGCTGAAGTTATTGGCTACAACGAAACAAAATTCATTGAGCAAATTCATAATAAATTTTTAAGAAAAATATTACATGTTAAAAAAACAGCTAATGTTTATGGTTTATATGGAGATCTAGGACGATTCCCAATGAAAATTAAATCTCAATTAAGTTTACTTAAATATTGGACTAAGATTATTAGCACAGATAATGATACACTTAAGACACTATACAACATGATGATACATGACTTAGAAAACAACAACACTTACCATGGAATGAATTGGGCATTCCAAGTAAAGGATATTTTAAACAGACTTGGATTAACAAATCTTTGGTTAGAACAATTAAATGAAAATTTAAATACTAAATATTTATATACAACCATTAAACTAAGGCTCATAGATAATTTTAAACAAACATGGTATAGCACCCAAACTTCAATATTATAGCTTATATAAACATAATTTTGAACAAGAAAAATACCTATCTTGCATAAATATTAAAAAATATAGAATTTCATTGAGCAAATTTAGACTTTCGACTCACGATTTGGCGATAGAAACAGGTAGATATGATAATGTAGAAAGAGGAAATAGAATATGTGTAAACTGTAATATGAAGCAATGTGAGTCAGAATATCACTTTCTTTTGATCTGTCCAAAGTATAAATATCTTAGAAATAAAATTTTTAAACCATACTATTGTCATTGGCCAAATGTAAATAAATTTTACACTTTAATGTCTAGTACATCGATCAAAACTTTAAATAATATCGCTAAGTTCATTTATCATGCTATGGCTTTACGAGAAACTACTTAATATTCATTATTAATCCTGTGATGATATTAACTTATGTAAAACAGATACTATTATTACTACTATTATCTTATGCAATGACCATTACTTCACTTCTTTGTACCTGAGAGTTAGATTTATTTTATATAATGACATACCATTATACAACCACATATAACATATAGCTTCCTGTAAAATTATATGTAACCACATATATTTACATGTAGTTTATGCTACCTTTTTACTGTGTTTATGGCTACAAACATGTATTTGTTTAATGCCTAATAAACTTCTGTTCTGTTCTGTATACTGAATATGCTCATTTACTATAGTTTATTGTATTGCATGCATGTCAACCTCGTTCCACACTTTCTAATGATTACTGTTTTTTGTATTCTCATTTTGTCAAATTTGACATGAGATGTTGAAATAAATAAACTTGGAACTTGAAACTTGCGCACCTGATAGCTACTTCTCGCGAACGCGGTAACTATCACGTTCGCACGCAGTAGTTAACACGTTTGCTCGTGATAGTCATCCAATCAGGAAAAAAAAGCTGTGAATTTGTGAATTGTTTGATTAGTTTAAACCATCATGTCAATGAATGTTGAGCCATGTTAACAAGAAATCAAACTGAAAATATCTGAATGAAAATTTTAATTAAAAGGTATATATCAAACTAACCAACAGTTGTTGTTTGTTTGTTGGGTTTAAAGTCCCACTGACAGTATTTCAGTCTTTTGGAAACTATATCTTAACATAACATAACATAACATACTTTATTCGGCATTAAATAGCATACAGCATATTCATAGCCTACAGTACATACAATGTGATGGTATTTAAGTTATCAATACAGTGTTTTTACAGAGAATTATATAATTAGATCAAATAGAGTCCTATAATTGAAATAGCTAGCTGTTTCTTATCTTAAAAGCAAAATAAATATATTTAGAAAGTTTGTTAAGAATAGTATTAGAATTACATATCTACATGAGACAGATAAAGTGCTGTCACACTGAGGACCTCAATTTAGACATGTGGTATGAAACATATCAGCCATATCATACTAACACCGGGCCAGCCAGTCCTGGAATTACCTTATATGTATGTTAAGTACCAAGTACTGTGGTATATGTCAGTGTCCCCGACCATACATAAATGTAGGCATACCCCCCCCCCCCCCAAAAAAAAAAAACAACACAAAAAACACAAAAAACAACAAAACAAAACAACAACAACAACAACACAATCATGCACTATTTTACAGCTTTAAATTAAAAAAAAAAAAAAGCACAGGAATTCCCAAAGATGCCAACCGGAACTACACCCTTACTAATATCACGGCCCTGGCAATGCGGCAAGCATTTTACCACTTACATTTTGTAAACATGGCGTCCCCTAACCTAAGCTCCTTGATCCGGCTATGTATGTCACAAGGGATGTTAAAGAGTCTTCTCTAACCTGAACTCCTAGATTATTTTTTTTTGCCTGAACTCCTATATCCTTTGATGTTAAAATGAATGAATGATTGTAAAAAATATTCTGGTTTTTATGTTTTTTTATGGTATAATTTCTTATAAAGTACTTGTTTATTATAAGATCAAGATCGTTTATTTCATTAATGGCCAAAGAAAATTGATATTGTGGCCCGTTTCTTCTCCATATATATATATATATATTTATATTTATATGACCACGCGTGGAATAAAATATGACAATGTACAAAGAAAAAATAGGATATCATCTTTATCTTTTATGGTATTTTTCTCAGTCTTACACACACACTGGTATAATAAGTGATATGTACAGTGAATTATATACAAAGCGTGTGTAATAAGTTAAACACTTCAAAAAGATTTTATGGTGTAAAACAGTTTCGACACTTTCATTCCATACATGTAAGTAGAACAGTGTCTATGGCTAAACTATGTCAGCCGTCACTCAAACCTCACTGGTCATCGTAAAAATGTGACGTGACATAAATAACCATGATGAACGATTCAATCCTGATACCGATCCATGAATTCATATGTCTGAAACACACTAGTGGCATTGTCATGTCTTCCGCCATATGGACATTGAGATCGGTGCAACAGTGTTTAAAAATAACATAAAAATTGTATTGGAATAAAATTAAAATGGCATACATATACATTAAAAATTCAGTACACATTATATGGGAGTACCTGTATGTTGTTTGTGTACCTACCTACCTGCTTCATAAAAAAGAAGACACTTTGTAAAAAGACACATAATTAAAAGAGAGAAAATGTAGGGGTGGGGTGGGGGGATTTCAAAAGCGTTGCCACTGGTCGACTGGTTAAAAGTGTCCATCTCAGCAACAAGTTCGATCCCCGGCAGCAATATACCACCATCTTTAAATTTCGTTATGGTATGTCATATTGCTTGAATTTCAGAATAATAGTACTGTAGTTCCAGGCATAGTAGGTATTGGGTCAGGATAATGTGACTGGGTGAGGTAACATGCTACTAAGGCAGTACGAAATATCTATCTCATATGTAAGCCGTCCCCATATATTTAAAATACTGTCTTTATGACGAATAATCGTGCATATATGAAAAAAGAAACGCAACACCAAATAACCTAGTGATGAAGGGCGTTATTTAATTCTTTAAACCCTTTCCCTCATATAGACTCATTTTGACACACTCAATAGGTACCACATAAAGCCTGATCTGCAGAAAACCACAGTTAAACCTTACCAAATTTAATTATAAAGTCCTCATTTCCAGACCACTGAGGAGCAGCGAACAGCATAAAACCTGATCAGCCTGCGAGTTACTCGCAGGCTGATCTGGTTTTATGCAGTTCGCATAGGTCTTTTCATGGTTTCGTCTATGAAGGAAAGGGTTAACCCTCACCATGCTACCATTTTAATTGGACTTGTCATTTCTTTATTTTGGACTGTACCATTAGTTGTTTATTGGAGTGCTTGCTGAAATAGCAAACAGTGCATACCATGACCAGACTGCACGGATGTGCAGGTTAATTTGGTTCTACACTGGCCGCATAGACAGAAACAAGTGCCCACATCATTGTAAGGGTTAATATGTTACATGGTCACGCTTCCAGTGATTGAGGACCTAACATTCAGTCATGATATACGTTGTCAGCTTCACGTTGATGAAGAACTGTAATTATCGAGTTAGGAAATGTTTAATAAAAGATAAATGAGCACATCAAGTCGGAGCATGTCCGAAGGACAAGCCAATCATGAAAGAGGACGAAGAAAGTGCAGTAGTGCAAATAATACATGCTTTCCTCAATGCAAGATTGAAGAAAAAATTCCATGGAACAATAAAGAAGTTGTTCGCATTAACATACAAAAAGGAGCAATCCCTCCCAAACAAATAATGCGATCCATGAGCACAACTGCACATCTCTATCTATCCTTCATGCAAATTTGAAGACATTTCGTTGAATACACAAAGGGCAATAACTCCAGAACAAATACTGCAATCAAAGTTATCTCACGTTATATCTAACGGGACGGCAATCGTAACTACTCGGCCATATCCGTCGGTGCTCGGATATAAGATGTAATCTATTTCGTAGAAATGGGCGAGGTGTTCTGAATGAACGGACGGGCGGAGAGGCTGACGCACCATATCACAATACGACACGTTTGGTGTATAAAATCGTCTGCATGATAATAGTTACGAGTTTTTCTTAAATATTTTAATGATGTCACAGACATGGCAGTTATTTTCATAGTCGCGAAATTATATCATCTTGAAAAAAAACCCGCCTTATTTGTCGATTAGATATCTCTAGGTATCGGCTATATATAATGGTACTGTTTTCATATGTATTAAAGCCAACTCCACAACACCGTGGTAACTCTATTGTCATGATTAATACTCTTTCTAAATATTACCACTTAGAATGCAACTATTTGAAAATAGTGTAAGGATCGCCAAAGTTTACTGTAAACCAGACACGTTTTGTCTGAGGTTCTATTTTATTTATATTAGACTTGTTCAAAATGCTTGTTCAAACAAAAAATGTTTACAGATAATATCAATCTATCAAGTTTAAACTTATTTATATGATGTCGATTGATAAACAAGTTCGTACAACTTAAATTAATCCATCTTCATGGTTCCTGGGTAGGACCAGTACTCTGCGCCTGGAAAGGTAATTCCAACAACGGGGCTCGAACCTACAACCTTCAGATCCGCAGTTGGGTACGTTACGTCTGGACCACGGCGTCCTCGATCTATCAACAGACGGTTGCTGTGTTAGACCAGTGCTTTACTCTTGAAAATGACAAAAAAATAATAACGTAAAAATAAAACTTGCTCCTATGGGACTTTCAACTCTCAATCCTTTGCCACCCCGGGATGAACGACCACTGGCCAGTACAATGTACCACTGGGCCATGTCGTGGTCGATGGGGACACACACTGGGATTGGTGTGAAACTTAAACACCTGTATTTTTACTATTCTATTGTTTAGTACAATTCTAAACATGTGTCATTACTTATTGTTTTTAATGCTAAAATAACACTCAAATTATGTCATTATTCTATTAACTACAAAAAAGCACCCACTCGTCTACAAGTATAAGGGTAACTTGTCGATGGCTACAATTTATAATATTACATGTATAATTATCGCAAACGTTGCCCGGCTGAGATTTCTTAAGTTTAGTAGCAGATCATTTTAGACGTATTCTGTGTGACCATCGTCTGAAAACGGTGCAAAAGTTCAATAACCTGTGAGTCAAACAATCAACTAATAATAAAGAAAACTTCATCCCACAACTCCTCATCGAAATAGAGAAAGTTCGCTTTGATACGCTTCATTGACGGAAATTACCGAAGGTAAGTTCGTGCAATTTCGACGGAGGCAGTGAAGAGTGAAGTTCGGTGACAAATGTTTAACAGTCAAGTTTCTGCACTGTGACACTCATTATTCACAACGTTTTATTTCCCACGATGTCCTAGCTGTGTACAGTCCTCAGAACACCTCATCTCTTCTGGATTATTGGCTTCTTCATCAAATAAACGGGCGTTGGAATTTTAATCTAGTTAAACCTCGAAAGTGAGGAGAGGACAGCACTCCAAAATAGGAAAACTTTACAGAAAACATGCAGCAGTGAAAACTATAGGATACTTTATTTAAAAAAAAAGTGTTGTGATTTGTTTTCCTTATTGGCCTTCGTCGCTTTCTACAATCTGCTCAAAAAATCTGGTAGCCCTTGGTCAACGATTCAAAATGAAGGGAGGCATATCTTTATCCGTTTTCCTTAGTATTCAGGTAGGTCTTTGCTGTAGCATTTTTTTTTACAACCAGAGCCTTTTACATACTTTTTATACGTAGCTACATATATGTATCAAAGACATGGAAACTAAGGATTTGAACACAAAGGAAAATACTGTATCATTTCGACTTAAACAACTAATATTAATTGGGGATTTCATCGTACACGGTACCCAAACTTGCTAAGATGGAAATAAATGGCCAAGGTACTCGCATTTGACAAAACTGTCTGAGAATATATGACTATATTATAGTTGTGTATATATTTATCACATAACGTTCATTGTTTCTCGTGTAATATAACCGTTACGTATTTTTTTAAATATATATTCAACACGTGTAATATAACAACGTCATGAGGTTAACCCTTTATAAAAAAGCTCGCGAAACGTCAAAACATTATATTTAAAGTCATGTCACATTCGTTCTCATATAATATAAAATTTCATTAAACTCAACCAAGAAAATGGTAATAAGCTCGCCAGAGGCTCGCTTTTTACCATTTTCTTGAACTTGTTTATATCATGTGAGATCCAAAATATATGTACTAATACAGTACATAATAATTGATCACTGTAAATCGACAATTAGAACAGTTCTCTTAGGCGTAATAAAAAAAAGTTACTTGATTCCACTAACCCGACCGACCCTATTTATTTTTACTTAATGCTGTTTTTCGTCACTTCGTCTAAAAAAATAAGGAAAAAATTGAGGAGAAAAAAAAAGTTTAGCCGACCTATCGACCCTATTTAGTGAAAAGATGCTGTATGTATACAATGGCAGAGAATAAGTCGGGGATAACATTTCAGTTTAGCCTTGTCAAATTAAGTGTTCAGCAGACCTGACAGATCAGCAGATCTGACGCATCGAAGATCAATGCTGGTGTGATCACCGTCTGTGGCGAGTGAATATAAATTTGTCAACATACAAACAATCCATCAGGCAAAAGACTGACAGCCCGAATTCATAACTGGCACGACATCATTGTACACGTGCAGTGCCGAAAAAATATAAGTATGTCTTTAAATTTAAGACTTTAAAGGCATACGCGCCCAATACAGTGTTTAATTATATAGACAAAGAAGGAAAATTAAAACTAGCCATGAGAATTGATGGGCTAGCAACACCTCATTTAATTTCAACGCGATGTTTTGTACTATACTCCCTGCTACTGTGTGAAAGTTTTAGAAATTCTAAGCAACATATTTCATACTATAGTCGCATACACGAATATATAGAAATATTCTTTCTTTCTTTTTTTCAAGAAAAAAACAACAACAAAACAAAAAAAAAAACAACGTAGTATGTTTATTTGCTGAAGTATAGTGAAAAATCTATTGCATGGAAAAAAATCCTATCATTTCATCATTTCATATACACATATAAATATTTTTTGTTTTTGTTATTCATTTGCGAAAAGTTAAAAAAATACCATCTCTGAGGTCAATTGATATTGCACCGAAAAAGAATACTGTGCATGGTAGATGAGTAAAAGAGTCTCTTGTTTCTGGAGGTTGCTGGTGAGTGGTCATAAACGTATGATTTGACGGTCAGTTTACTATCGATCACAGCATTATAACTGTCTTTATCTATGTTTAACTCCGTATATGGGAAGTCGTGGGTTCGATCTCTGGCCTTGACATACCCAGTTCCTTTAGATAATGCATTTGTGCTTGGTGCTCAGCACATAAGGGTACTAGTACGTGTAGTTTATGAACTGTTTGGCCTAGTGTCAGGATAATGTGACCGAGTGTCACTCCCAAGTATAGATGCTTCTTGTCTCCTTGCATAGTGAGGCTGCAAGCGTGCCCCCCCCCCCCCCCCCCCCCCCCCCCCCCCCCCCCCCCCCCCCCCCCCCCCCCCCCCCCCCCCCCCCCCCCCCCCCCCCCCCCCCCCCCCCCCCCCCCCCCCCCACCAGGTCCACCCTTGTCTCCTTCCCCCGGCCCCCCATAGTGAGGCTGCAAAATGACCGTCAGGGCCCCCCCCCCCCCCCCCCCCCCCCAATGTAAATAATGATTAAAAAATGAAAAAGATAAAAACATTCGAATACAGAAATTAATTAAGATAGCAAAGTTGAGATATATCAAGAAGATTTCACGTAACTTTTTTTCCATTTAACCATTTAACCAACACTATCTCATGACGAAAAGATGAGCTGAAAGATGTAGATGAATCAGGAGCTGAATCACGCCGGGTTTCGAACACGCAACATTGCATGTTCTAAAGAAATAAATTTGCGTGGGAGCTTGAAAGAGTGGATATATCTGTCAGGGTTGGGCCGAAAACATATGTAGTCGGCAGGGTTTTTATAGCCCATACACGGTTAGATATATTAAGACACGTCAAAATGCATGTTGTGACATTTATCATGATGTATGACCATGGCATGTACACTAGTCTCCCCCGCCGGCATTTGCCGACGACAGACAGGGTCATGGGATCAGGGCTGGGGGAGATGTTGGATGCAGATGGGTGCACTTTTATCAATATCGCCGTCATCACCGGTCTTTCTTCGTCATGGCCATTAATCACATCGTTGGAAACACGGTACATTGCTTAACTGTACAGCATACAACACGCCGTTTCTTGCTAGGAGATGAGATTTATTTGTATACTCTTTCGTTATTATATATTGTTACATTTAAGGGACCGAGTTTATATGGAAATTGTACACGTGATAAAAACAAACGGAATAATATAAATATCATAATATATAAATAATAATACTATAAAGACATATATGTAATTTTGAACTGAATATGAGCATTGCACGTGTATTTAATAATACCGATATATACTTATACATTATTGGTATTTATTCAAAAACGTTAATATCTTATAAATTACACGTGGTTTAAATCGTTGGCCATCAAATACATATAGCTGATAAACATTTACGAAAACGAAGCTTTGCCTGTTGAAAATCCCACGGTATATACAGTAGTGATAGCGGAATATATGCCGTTGGTCCGAGTATGATACTGGATTTGAACTAAAAGATCATTGATAGAACGTTTATGATATAAAAAAAAACGTATCAATTATAACAACTTTTCACACATTAAACAGACAGGAATGTGAAATGTAAACCCTCGTTCCTTATGTTGATTTTGTATAACCTCATGTTAAAAATTGTATATTGTTTTGAGCGTATCATTACAATCTGAAAATCTGAGAGTATAAAATTATGCTTACTACTTAACGTATAATTAATAAATAAATAAATAAATAAATAAATAAATAAATAAATAAATAATTAATTAATTATCCACATTGGTTGACAGTCAATCATTGCAATTGTAACTCAAAAGGGGCTCACTATGAAAAAAAAATGAGGACGTCATTGTCCTCAATAGACTAGTTCACTCCGAAATGAGATGTAAAGTTACGTAAATCAACGCGCACGCTTTCATGCTGGTGAAAAATTCCACAGTTAAAAACATACACATGAGATTTTGAACCGAACCAGTCACTGATTGGTCAGTTTAAATCAGCGAATAATACCGGGTATTGCCGAAACCCTGGTGAAATGGTCTATTGCATTATACTTCCTCCAATGTTTGTGACACCTCAGTTTCTTCAGATGGTGAGTTTGCTGTCAAGAAGGTGACATAATTCAATCACTCAGCAATAGTTTATTATTCAAGAATATTCAATTTGGTAACATATGCGTCACTCAATTGTCACACCTCGGTACAAGGTGAAAACTTGTTTTCTCCGAGATTACATGTAGAGTACATTGTAATTCAAAGATGTCATGGTCCAGTGTCTGGATAATGTGCTCAGTGTCATGTCATGTGTCGATGAAACATGTTTGTTTCTATGTTGATGGGTCGGCTTGTCAAGCTTCGCTTTTCTACTTCAGTGGCTAAAATCGCTTTGAGACCATATAAATTCTTGAAAAGCACATCGATGAAATATTTATCTTTTGGTTATTGAGGAATGTATCGTGTTTTGTTAATAAGCATGATTGTGTAAACTATTACTTTTCTGTTATTGTAATGGCTAGCAATCATCTGATCATAATGGCCATATGGTGTACGATACTATAGCTCATTTTCCTAATAGACCCTTGGTTCTTTTACATATCCTGCGTTTAGCACCGATACACGGGAAACAAGTTCCTGTGTAGAACCAGTACTGAGTACTCCGAGTTCCCATAGCACCCCAATTTTGCCGAGTGCCAGGCAAGGATGCATCTGGTACCAATTTTATTCGTCTTTGGTTTGAAGCGGTCACCGGAAGAAGTGCCCCGGTTGAGATTCGAACCCCAGACATCCCGAACGCGGACACTCTACCTCTGAGGTATTGCGCCGGTATTATTGACACGGTTCACAATAAATATAACGCAATTATAATAAAAACAAAGCCACATCTAGACAAATGCAATAAAATGGTGCTCATATATGTCGTTTCGGTAATTCACTGATGTCAAACATGTTTTTATGGCATTGATTTGTATAGAATCAACTATTTTCGGGCACACGTACTGAGCATGCGAGTAATACAGACCCAATGTATTTGATGTTATTTTTTTAATTAATTAGGACTGAGGAAGAAAAACGGCGGCTCTATTTAGTGCAAGCAATTGCAGAGGCCATGGACTGTCTCCAGTCAGGAACCTTCTGACTGACACCACAGAATTATCATCGTTATGTAAATACAATAAATAAAGAACCAGCAAGGGAATTTTGGCAACCCCTTCATTTTCAGCTAAGGGATTTTGCCTCCCCTATTGTTTTTGGCTAGGGGATTTTGAATACCCTATCCTTTTGGACCTAGGGGATTTTGAAGCTAGGGGATTTTGAGTGTCTCTCATGTTTTCCACTTGTTTGTGTGCGGATTTATTGTATACACACATATCTTTGTATAAAAGGAATAAGTCTTGATCAAAAAACGGGATTTTTAAAAAAAAAAATTTTTTTTACATTTATTATACACTAGCTACATACACAGCATACGTAATTCATATACATGTATACGTACTCTAAAACTTATATAAAATCTAACAGTCTGATGCTGACCACGCCAGTAGGCGGGGCTTTTTGGAGTTGCACCACAGGTCATTATAGACTATTTTTCTTATATTTTTTTTTCAAATTTACGTAAATAAGCTGCCATTTGTTGTTATTTGTTTATATATTTTATAGAGGAAGGACTAAATCTAAGATACCAGAATTATTGCTCAACTTTACTTCTGTAGATTACAGAAATAAAATACGTTTAATCTACTGATAATTTAATATATCTAATTATATAATTCTACTTATATACAAGTGAACACCATTTCTACCGTTACACGTGTCTCTTCAATCATTAATACCATTATTACATAACGTGTATACAAACAACACTTTTTCTCCGTAATAAAACCTTCATTTCCTTACACATGACGAATAGTCCGTCTTGAAGAATTTAAAAAATAAAGAGATCTCCAGACACGGCCCTACACGGAAATTATTAATGTTCATAATTAGAGACAAAGATGCGTTGTTTACGGAGGCACAGATGTACATTGATGACAATAGAATTACGAAAGTTATTTATTAAAGTGTATACATGTCTCAGTTGAATACAAGCGGTTGGCTGTCACTTGAAACGGGGCCATTTGCATTATTTTCGTTATGAAACACTGTGGAAACAATAGAGGTAATATTTATAAACGATAACTAACTATGGGTCCTATATCACAAATGGACCCGTCCCGAGGGCTGAGTGCTTAGAGCGTCCGTCCCGCCCCGGAATATGGAGTAATGGGTTCGATCACCAAAGTACTGATATAGACCCCTTGCTTGGCGCTCAACATATAAGGGTAGTTTCAGGACTGGCTGACCCGGTGTCAGGATAATGTGACTGGGAGTGGTATCGCAGTGCTATATCTGTCTGAAATAGACAGCATCCCCAAATGACTTAAATACTGTCGCTGGTACGTTAAACCCAGCAAATACAATACAATAATTTCATTTGCATTCATAGCAAAGAAACATGAGTACATAATACAAGGAAACGCAATCATTATGTATAATTAAAATAATAATAAAAAAAAGATTTTTTTTTCTTATTCTGATTCTACATGGTCAAACGTGCATATTTAAAGATATTATCAATGGTAAAAAGCCAGAAATAAATAAACAATAAGAAAGCTCTTGAGTCTTAAATAGCTCTTTTTGTGGCTGACGACTGGCAATTTTAGATAAAAATCAAAATTCTAAAATGCTTATGAGAATACATCATCATCAATGATTCACTTTAATTTAATGATTCATTTTTTTATAGAATTATATATCAACATACTTTAATACCATTATGTTTACAGTTTGAACAGTGAAATCCATCTAAAGACCATTTATACATGATATCTGATTAAATCTGTGATTAATATATTTGAAAATAGGATGGTTGCTGTGACAATAGGAAAGTTACGTTGCCTTTATAAGACAAACCTAACTTTAATAATATAGGGTTGTCTCTATGCAGTATACTTAACTATAAGCAATTAACAACAACAGTAGAAAAAAACAGTACCGATGACATTTTGGGCGTGAGTGTAAAGGGGGTGGGGGCTTGAAAGTAAATAACAAATCAAAATGTGTTTGGTTTATGTTATGTATATTTAAGCTAAGCATGATAAAATCGGCTTGTTAACCCTTTCCCTCATATAGACTCATTTTGACGCACTCAATAGGTATCACATAAAGCCTGATCTGCAGAAAACCACAGTTAAACCTAACCAAATTTAATCACATACTCATTTCCAGACCACTGAGGAGCAGCGAACAGCATAAAACCTGATCAGCCTGCGAGTTACTCGCAGGCTGATCTGGTTTTATGCTGTTCGCATAGGTCTTTTCATTGTGTTCTCTATGAGGGAAAGGGTTAAAAAAAAATGCATTTATTAGTCATATAAATAAGAAAAACTGCTTAATGTACGATATATATTATCATATTTTAAGATACACGTGATCCGATTCATCACTGTTTTCTTACATGCTGGATACATATCGCTATATAAATTGAGACAGATTGTGAAAAATGTGTCACTATTCGCATGTGTATGGTAATTTAGAGATTAAGGCCATTTCACATCCGGGCAATTACTGTAAACCCCGTGACAGATCAGCTCGTAGGTCATAACGCAAATAATGATGATAGTTTCCTTTCTCGACTTCCATCGGATGGTCTTTAGTTTGTCGTAAAGCTATTTTTGCTCACCCTTTTTGCAGCTTTGCAACGTTGTTCGTGTGATTGTCGTTTCAAATGTATATCACAGCAACATTAGTGTTCGCCCACTTTGCTAGTAGTCTCTCAGCCAATCACAAGCCTCTATGATTTGAATTTTACTCCGACTATTTCAGTCAGTAGTTGAGGTTTCACTGTAGGTATTTCTTGAACTATTAAGTTTGTCTGTTGGTTTAACGTAACACCGAAAGCATTACAGTCATTTGGAGACTATACCTACTTGAGACATGTGGCAAGATACCACGCCCAGTCACATTATCTTGACACCGGGCCAGCCAGTCCTGGAACTACCTTATATGCTGGACGCATAACAAGAACTAATTAATGGAGGGACCGCAGCGACCGGGTGTTGCTTTTTCAGAAATATATACTACTGTAAAATCATTGATTTTCGTTGATATTAAATTTCGTTGATTATGTACCTAAGGAAATTTCGTGGGTGCATTTATTCGTGGATCTAATTTCTAGAAAACGTGAGGTCTATATATGTGACAAGTTTTCGTGAGGATTAATTTGTGGATAAAAGCCTCCACGAAATCGACAAAAATTAGTGTCCGACGAAAATTAATAATTTCACAGTATTTACATAGTAAGCACTACTTTTCGCTATTCACAATACAGAGTGCACATGTTCATGCCATAAGAAATTGAGGTGGTAATCCACCCATCCTTAAAATGTGATCATGGTCCATCAAGTGGTCGTGGGAGTTTTATAGTAAATGCAAGCCTTTAAAGACTTTAAGCAAAAAACAAACAAAAAAACCCACCTATAACTCCAAGTCAGTGGGTGCTTACATCTGCACTGAAGTCTTTTTACGCATTTGAAGGAGACCATATTTATAATTTAATGATGAATGGATTACCTTGGAATGAAATTAAGGGCTTTCATTGGACAAAAAAGTAAAGGCAAATACTAATCAAAATATCAAATAAACTACAACATATTTTTTAAAATCAGTACACTGAGTATCATAAACTATGCATACTATATAAGATATTCTTTCTTTTGTACCAGATTGCTTTATGATATAAACACGCACATGTATTCAGTGCGTCACACCCCAGCTTCCGTCATCCGCCATGTAACTTTTGACACTTTATTGCTTCAAACCCACAAGTACATTTCATTTAAATAATTATGACTAGACGGACCTCACACTTAAGCAAATTAAGAAGGAAATAGGCAAGGATTGAATGTATAAATTTCAAACCCGTATTAAACGGTTATCTCCGAAGAACGGCCATCTGCTTCAAACGGCAAACGTATTGGAATAATTTTGTGATGAGATTCTTCAAACAATAAATTCTCAGCAAAGTTAATAAATGGCCAAACAGAATGTCCCCTAGATCAATTTCATAAAGGAAGATGAATGTCTATTTTTTCCACGTCCCGCTGATAGTATTTCAGTCATTTAGAGACTATGTCTACTTGAGACAGATATAATGCTGCCACAGCCGTAGACATATGGAACAGAACATAATTGTTTATTTGTAAATAAAAGCTACGGGCCCCAAATACACATCAGTAAACATATTTTACATAGAACAGAGTAGAGTTGTGTACATTGAAAGTAGATACAATGTATATTGTTTATGATAATTTTAGGACTGCATATAAATAACAACAGAAGTTCCTGTCACAAACATTAGAAAAAGAATATCACCAGTTCAATAGTTTTGATGCATACAAGGCTAGTTTTCGAATGACATACTCGTTATTAGATTTCATAAGCCTGTAAAAATCCTCCAAATTTTTATTTACATGATGCCAATTTAATAAGTACTGATTTCTTAAGACAGTGTATTTCTCACACTGACCCCCCCACCCCCCAAAAAACAAAACAACAACAACAAACAAAAGAAACGTGGTATTCAACAACAGATATACTGTATGAATTAAAAGAACGTGTACATAAACTATTTTCTCTGGGTTCAATTACATGTCTACCAGTTTCAATTCTAAAACGATGACTAGAACATCTAAATCTCACAAAAGCTATTCTTAAAGTACTGTTCATATTGATATTTACATAATGTTCAGCATTTAAAAGTGACTTAAATTCTCTGTAAAGATAACATCTACCAGACTCAGAAACAGACCTTTGCCATTCTTGATTCTTGATATCAGAGATTCTTTGTTGAAATATGGTATGATACCACATCTATATACTTTATCCCGACACCAGGTCAAACAGACCTAGACCTACCCTTATATGCTGAGCGCCAAGAATTAAATTATACATATAATCCACTGAAACCAACAGTTATCCTCTTATATCAGAATATGACCGCATGTGGTATCATGCCACATTTCTATCGTGTGATATCGAAGTGAGGCAGCACTATATCTGTCTCATGTACACAAGAGTGCCCATATGACAGTAAAATTGTCGACGGGACATTAATCCCGATTTAAAAAAAAAATCGTATTATTCTAAATAGCTAGAAGATGAGGAAACGGGAATAATACTGTAGATTCTCATTAATAGGAGCTCATAGCGACCACGGTTGACCAGTCTCAATAATGAGGTGTTCTGCTTTTCAAGTTAAAACGAGGGAATTATGGTCTGAATTTGAAGTTGAAAAGGAGATGAAAAAAAAGAGTTAATTATGAGGTGGTCTGATTACCAACCGTCCAAAATAGTGGTCTTTATAACAAGATTGTCCAATATGAAGGCGATTTTTAAATTGCGGTTTTAATGATAAAGTACATATACCTGTATGAACTATAAAACATGCAATAAATCTGTCCTCAGAACTATAATTTATATAAACTAAAAGAACCAGTGACTCAGTATCACATGCGTTTGAGACAAACCTGTGATGGATTCCTGTACCTTGTTTTGTGGTAAGTCTAGCTGTTAATTTCAGCCTTGTGACGAAGACACATTTCGGAAATCCTTGTTTTTTTTTAAGTTACAGATGAGATTACAATCAATCTCCATCAAGTAACCACAATGGACACGAGGTCTTGAATTATTGTGGTGAAATAAGATAAATACTTATTATGAGTAATTATCTGTCATAGATACCACACAATGTACTTTGTAAATGGGGCGGCTTACCCTACATTTGCAGGTGTTTTCAACATTCAGTGTTCTTGAATTAAAACAACAAAATCGTGTAGTATTTACTTTAAACAAGATACAGCTAACAATAGATCCTGGGCAGTGGTTTTCATTTGGAGCGGATCACAATGTTATCTGATTTGTCGAGTAACGGAAGTCGATTTCTTACGAGCAGCAGCAGCAGCAGCAGCAGCAGCAACAACAACAATAACAACAACAATTATACTATTTCCAGAGTAAGGTTTCGAACCCACGGCCCTCAGTAATATGGCCTTCTTTTCGGACAGGTTTGACCGATGTACGAAGCCTCCTGAAGAACGTTTGCTATATACATGGTCATGATTTTCATGACAGGCTATTTATACTATACTCACAAACACAGGAAGAGAGATG
This sequence comes from Solen grandis, assembly GCA_021229015.1. Taxonomy (NCBI): domain Eukaryota; kingdom Metazoa; phylum Mollusca; class Bivalvia; order Adapedonta; family Solenidae; genus Solen; species Solen grandis. Next base: position 18,993,861 of record CM037786.1, read on the forward strand.
GTTCGCCACGTCTCTCATTAACGTCATACGTATTTGAAACAGGTTGACTGTTATGTTGCTCTGCTCAGCGTTGTTTAGATAAAAACGAATAGCTGCAGATTATTTATATATTTTCATTTGCCCTCTTTAAACACAGGTATGATTTCGAATTTCCGCGCAATTATTAAACTAGTGCACTCTCAAGTTTGATATTAGTCCCATAGCCGATACTGAGAAATCATTCATTTTCGTGGGACACTAATTTTCGTTGATATCGTGGAGGAGTTTATCAACGATTATAAATACCCAGAAAACCATTCTTTATATAGAACCTCATGTATTCTAGAACATGAATTCACGAATAAAGATACCAACGATATTCCTCTAAGTACATCATCATCAACGAAATTTAATGTCTACGAAAATTAATGATTTTACAGTGTATCTTTACTGGTAGTGTTTTGTTATGAAGAGTTTAGATTTGTCCATACACATCCAATGAATGTATTATTAGTTGTGTGTGACATAGTCACTCACAACTATAGTACTTACATTCTGAGGGTCCAATTCTCTTCATTTTAAAACCGAATAACCTTTTAATTTTGTATGATTGATCGAACGATTGAAAAGAATTCTACAACACAGGTATGTGAGATTCAGCCAGAGCGTTGAAAACTCATTTTTGAGTTAAAAATACATAGTTACGGGAAACAATAATTGTATGTAGTATAAAAGAACAAAAAACTTTTTTTCCTGTGATGTTGCGTAACTTTCTCTTTACCATGCGGAGGAGTATAGTTTCTTTCGATGCAAAGGTGGCTCGTGCCTGAATTTGGATGGCAAATGTGCAGATTTTGGATATTTAATGGTGTTACAATAGTCCATATAGAATAATACAAATCCGCAAAACTTACTAATAATCACCATCACTTCAAACTGCTGTTACTGCTACTTCTTCATGCGCCAAGCCGGTGTCAAAATTCAAATTTTGTTTACGATTCAGTTGAACACCACGAGCGCCTTTCATTTATAATTCGTGATGTATATGATAGCAAACGGTAGGGCGTTACGAGCAGCCAGGTTAATTGGGGACACAAAGAAGAAAAGCCTGCTTGTTCTCTGCCGAAGTGTGTGCCACGAACAGTGCTAATGGACAATGTGTATATGTGTGTTTATTTTCCGCCCCAAGAACATGTTACAAGTCTAATGAAATAAAGTTAAACCAAAAGAAATGACAGAAAAGAACGGATCAGAACAAATATTTTATTTTGATTTGTACACACTCATAATTTCATGTATAAACAACAAAGGTAAATACGTGACACTTTAATACATTTATGTTCTTATAATTTACAAGTATTGTTTGCAGTTTTCCAATGTCAAAATGAGACGTTTTTATAACGAAACAATGTCAAGTATAATTGTTAATTTATTATTTCTATCTGCTGTTAGGACTGCTCATTGTGGTGCACCGATGTTTTTCGAACGTTGACCTAACCTAATTTGTACAGCCTTATGCACATATTGTGGTACGATTTACATACCAGAGGTCAGAGCAGTATTTGTTTTTGTAATATGTTAATTCAACTTCCGTCAACCAGTGCAGTAAGTGCACGTGTACAAATAATGCGATTCATTTTATTGACATACAAAGGCGAGATGTTGCCAATTTTAAGGTAAAGTGCTTTTGGGATGCTACCTTCTATATGGATTCCTGTCTATATATAGGATAAAGTATATTAAGGCATTTCTACAGACAATAGAAGACCGAAGCGAGCTTAGCGTAGCGGGATTTTAACTTAAGTACCAGTGACTTTGACCATTACAAGAATGGCCACAGAGTCAACCGCTGTCTCCATGGTATCTGTCGCTGATCATATTTCTTTCCTCTTACCTGTTAAAAAAGTGTAATAATAACTCAGACCTAAAAAAAGTCTTGGCCTTAGATCAATATAACCCAATACCTTGGAATAAACTAAAAAAATGATTTGAGCTTTCAAAAATTGAATCAGAGTAACAAATCTAGCAGTCATTTTTTGATTGTTGTTTGTTTCTTCCCAAAATTCATATTAACTTTAGGAAAACCCGTGAATGACGTGTACAGAATCGGATAATTTCGGCTATCCCCCAAATGCAACATATCTGAAATATTACAAGGAAGCTAAGGGATTACAAATCCAAATTAATATATGGCTTGCATGTGCAAACCAAAAACGGAAAGAAAAGGAAGCGAACAAAAAGAAAAAAATTATAATTGATCTCCTTTCGACAACAGTCTATTACAGGTTTGCACAGATTACTTCGTCTAAGGACAGGAACGGATTTATTTACCTTTGTTTATTTAAAATTCTTTAACGTGAATACCGCTTTGATTTTAAGTTATTTAATCGAAACTATTTTTTTGGTCATAGCAGAGTAATTTACTTTTCAGACGTAGTAGGTAAACCGCCGGAAATAAAAGAAAAACTATCACGGGCCTGTATCCGTATTCACTTACTATGTAAAAATATAATTTCTTGGGTTGTTTGACGAAATATTGAAAGCTTGCCATGTGCAATATTTTTCTGCCAATCTCTTTTGATATTAGAAATAGCAATCAGGATCGTTGAAATGTCATCCATATATAGATAGTTTACACTATAGTTTTTTATTTCTTTGAGCAGTCTTTATCAAACTTGGTGCCGATTTTTATTAAGGCTGACATTGCAACTTTAGGATAGTTACAAACCTTTAATCATAAAAATACCATATCTAAGATTTTTTTTATCTGGTATGTGTATTTAATATACTGCATTAATCTTATTATTACACTTGGATACAGTATTTATTTATTACCTAGTTCGATTATGACTGAAAATGGGCCTAAAGGTATGGTTTATTGTTAATAATGCCAATTTTACATTGTTTAAAATCTGGCATTTGCATTTACTAAGCAATCTTAATAAACACTAAAGATACGATTTAGTTGTCATAAATTATATATTGTTGGCCTTGTTATGTTTCAGCTTGTAATGGCGGACACGTGGTTCGAACTGAGGTTGCAGCATTTCAACAACCCCTCAGGCCGGGAGTCAGACGGCGACTGTTGTGACTTTCCCTGCTCTGACCCCTGTGATCCTATCATTACCGTCTGCTTCGACAAACCGTAAGTGTCGTATGGTGCAATAATACATTATACAGGACTATAAATTAATGTAATAACTAATATCTAGTAAGGTCATGCCTGGCAAAGTCCTATTTTGGCCTTTTCTATTCTACTAATTTTAGCTATCTGTTTTTTATTTATACAATATCATGCTCTTCAGACTTTCGTGAAATTGTATCAAAAATGATAATACAGTAGTATTGTAGTTCACTCTAGTTTTTATCCACGCAACTGTATTTAGTATTTTCCGCTGTACATACAATTGTTTATCTCTCATATAACTACTTAGTATATGACCACCACATACACATATACCACATACCATTGCGACATAACATGGAGTTATGTAAATTGCACCACATATTGAATACCACTCGCAGACGATGGTGGCATTCCATACACCCGGTATGCGCTCACTTCACAAGCTGAACTTACGAAATTGGCTGCCGCCATGTTGCGGAATGTGTCACATGGTACCGTAAACATCCATTTCCTATATTTAACCGAGTTTCCTGAAGTGGCTTTGATGGATTTCCGTGAAATATGACCTACAATTGCCGACTTCACCAACATTAACGAAGGAGGGTAGAAAAAAACAACAACTTTCATTTCTACCCATCATCTGTGAACGAGCTGCACATTCCATGATAAGTGTGTGATTTTATCATATGATAAAGAACTTTACATGGTTGCATGTTTTTTTAGTTTTTTTAGTAGATATGCAATGTACTGTTACTTTTCGACTGTACTTACATATATGTGCACGTGTATTTCCAGGGACACGGGGGAATGTTCCCATTCCATCAGGCACACAGGTCATTACCATAGGAACACGTTCGACTTCGGACCTACGTTTGAGAACGGGGCGCGAAATCCCATGACAGTTAAATTTACAGAACCTTGGCCAGTAAGACTTTTTCCTTTCTTTGTTACAAAGACCACACTTCATTATACCATACGTTCATTGAACAGTTTGATAGTGAAATGCAGAAAACTTTTGAAAGATTTTTCTCTCCGAGTCGTATGAACTAGTTCATCAAGTGTTATATCTAGTTATTCATTTGTTTGTTTACAAATGTTTTAAATACCAGAATGTGTAGTCAGATCTCTCTCTCTCTTTGTATTTGGGGAACAGTACCTCTACTTCCAGGAGGGGGATTTTCATGTCGTTTTCTCTGTTGGGGGAATGTTAGGTAATCTTTGCTGCACATACATACAATAATTTTATAAGTAAAACGTAGAAAATAGTTTCTGTCTGGCAGCTTTATTGGGTAAAACTGAAACGGAAATCAATTGGTATACAGTACAACAAACTACTACTTGACCATTCTTGTTATTTATGTGAGCTGTTACAATTTCGTCTGTTGGAGAAATTCTGCTTAAAAATGAGGGGATATATACTTTTTGGCTGGGAGAATGGTGCCCTATATCGGCACTAAAAATGGAGAGCCCTGAATAGTAGTTATTATATCAGTATATTTAGTCATTATCCAAGTTACCGTTTTCCTACGGAATTGGCACTACGTTGATATATGACCTTCTGGTTGAAATAAAATCTATCTACCAATATCTAGATTTGGGTAAACCTGGGCGCACAGTTTCCCACAATGTCTAATTTTCTTAGACATTGTTATAAATACACAGTCAAACCTCTTTCTCACAGAGATATTTTTCATAACCCGGTCTCAACAGAACTGTCTCATGGTGTGTAAACAGGTTTGCCATTAATTTACCCTTTCTTATATGAAGAAACGTGACTTGCATTGTACTTGAAGTCGTACGTGCCTACAGTTCAGTTAACGTTGCCATAAACAGTCGTCAGTCGGACTGAACCCAGCAATTATATGCAAAATGATGCTTACATAATTGTTATAGGGAAACTTGATATACATCTTTACAGCTCGTAAGCAAATAATTATGCATCCATTTTTATTTCTGTTTAATTGTAATGTGTGCATAAATCAATATCATTTGACTGACTGGTAAATATAATGAACTGGTTTATTGCATGGAGTGGTCTCCTATTGGTACAATTATTTCACAGCCGATGTTAAATCGGTCCAGATATGAAAAATAATAAAAAATGTAACGTTAGCACAATAGCAAATTAAGTAATTACTGAATCATTTAAACGAACTTTTATTGACCATAATTATATTCGGTATCACAAAAGTATAGTTTACCGTAGTTTTCACCTTTATGTTGCAGAATGAGGATACACTAGTACTTGTATCTGAATAAGGGGAAACTCGAATGTATTTTCCTTTGAGTAAATCTACATTATTTTTCAGAAAACAAGCAGGTTTAGGATATTTTTAAATACACATGTATTTATAATAGTTTTCCCCTTTTCCTTCAGGTAAAAATGTTACATATAATGACCCTTGATACCATTATTATGCAACATGAAACAGCAAAGATTACAGATGGGCATGGTTTATGATATAAATCACTCGCAGCTGACAGTACATTTGGACTTTTGTTGTTACTGTGCTGAAATTCATCCTCGCTGAGGTAGTACGACGCCCGGCCAATAACACCATGTGCACAAACGCATCTGTAGAACCACCGACCTACCGCAAACCATCTGGAAGGACTCCTAAAATGAAAAATCCGAGTAACCCTATCGGACCTATACCGACAAGGGACTAAAATTTGTAAGTCAGGGTCTATTGTAGTGTATTGCCATATACGTTATACATTTCCTCATTTTCTGTCACCAGAGCACCATATACCTGACTGTCAGAGTAGACGACCGCGATGCGTTAAACGCCAACGACTGGATGGGAACGTTACGGAAGACGTACACCTCTTCCGCCGCGCCGTCGGCCGCGGATGCCATGTGGCACAGCCTTCAATTTGTGTTTAATTATCAAACGTATGTATTGAGGCAGTCTAATGCACTTAAATTCTACAAGTATTTTAATGTTATGCATTCTTTATCTTTTTAAATGACTTGTTTATGAACAAATAGCTCTATTTGTAACAATTAAACGTTTGGGGTATATAAGAATCACAGTATCCATTTACATCGCAGGCTTTTAAAATTTACTCAACCGGTTTAGATTCAACTTGCGCGGCAGATGGAACAGACGCATCTCTTGACAAGTTTTTGTTGGTTTGTTGATTTTAACGCCCCACCGAGAGTAATTCAGTCATGTTGAGGTAATGCCGGGGATCGAACCCCTCCCGCTCCCGAGGCGGACGCTCTAACCTTCGGCCACTGGGGACGGTGACAAGTTTTTGCTTTAGTAACATATCGTTTGGAAGAAGAACATGTGATGCCATATTATTGATCAGCATCACAAAATAAAAGAACGAGTTGAAAACATATCTTGACCTAATGGCAATATAAACACAGGTAATGAAACCATATAAGGAAAGCATGCATCTATTTGATAATGGTTGGAAATGTTTTGAACCAACTTCGTAATAAGTTGTTTAATATCAACCATTAACTTTTTTTTAACAGAATAACAGCTCAGGCCCGAGTCTATTGTGACGTCAATTTTTACGGAGAAGACTGTATGAAATACTGCAAGCCGCAGGATTCTGATGAGGAAGGCCACTACACATGCGCGGCGGATGGATCTATGGTCTGCCTCGAGGACTACTACGGTCCCGAGTGTAAAACGTACTGTCAGCCTTCTACAAACAGTTCAGAACACTACTACTGTAACGACATGGGGCGACTGGTGTGCGAATCAGGTATTGAACTTATATTCATACCCCCCCCCTTTTAACTTCAAGTAGTCGGGATCTATCCCATTTAGCACCTTACAAATGCATATATATATTTCGAATATTAATTGTAACATATAAAATAGACAATACAACAATCAGCATTATAAATGTTGTTTTAAAATTTTCAAGATAGTTGCAATTATCATTTGTATTAAGTGTTTCTTTTTGATTTTAACATATCTGCATGCGAATAACAGTTTCTACCAATGTTTTCTAACGTACTGCTAGAGAATATTAAAGGTAGATACCTAATGTGTCTACAAATAAAGCTTATCGACAAAAATGCAATACTAACCTTAGGCTGGAGAGGGGAGCGCTGTACCGACGATGTGGACGAATGTGAGATCCCCGACCACAATCCTTGTTCACCCAACGGTCAATGTATCAACACAAACGGCTCGTACACGTGCAACTGTTCCAAGTCTTTCAAGGGTAAGTGACCACAGTTACAGAGTCAAAATGTTTTCATTTTGTTTAACTTTATGTCGAACTTTTACAGATGAACTCAAATTGCCTGGTAGGCTATCTATTAGCTACGCCGGGAAAACATTCAGAGGTTGACCTGGTTAAGTCAAAAGAACAAACATATAATTTATTTGTGCTACTGTTTGTTAACAGTTATCCTAGCCATTAAGGGTAAAATTAGGGCTTAAATAAACTTGCAAGGTTCATTGTTGTGTAATACGGAATTCCGTTTGGACCATCTGCATATTCATCTTCGAATGAAAGAATGTGAAACGCAAAAATACAAAATCGCGACGGTACAATGACGAAAACGCGAAACTACGATGATGAAAACATTTAACTACGATGACGAAAACGCGATATAATTTCGCACTTTCTTCATCGTGTTTTCGCCATCGTACTTTCACGTTTTCATCATCGCAGTTTCGCGTTTTTCGTCATCCTACTTTCGTGATTCGCTTTTTTCGCCATCGTACTTTCGTGTTTTCGCGTTTCAGATTATTTTCTTTATAGGCGATGGCCCTAATGGAATTCCGTAGCTAGTGTGACGCTGTATCAAATTATGTACTTGTGTTATAAATATAGATTTATAAGGCTATTTACACAGAAAAATCAAGCACTATGTTTGTCTCAAAAAGTATAATATTCTACAAAGTCACAATAGAGTTGAACATTAAGGAGAGTAAATAAAATTAGAAAAGGGGACTCATTTTGGATATTTCATGTGAATACAGTGTAAGTCTTTTATTTGGAATGAATCAATACGGTGACAATATCCCTACTTACATTACTACAGATGTACTGCTTCTAGAAGTTTTTAATAGATATAGATGTCAACCTTTTAGTTGAAGGACAGTTTCTTTTAAATCAACAGTTCTTCTGTTGTTACAGGTGTACACTGTGAGGAACAAAGACTATTCTGTGACGATCTCCCGTGTAGCAACAATAGCGTCTGTAACAACACAGTGGGCGGCTTCATGTGTATATGTGACGCCAACTGGACGGGTCTGCTGTGTGACGAAGCCGTGACGCCATGCACGGCGATGCCGTGCAAAAACGACGGCGTATGTAACGTCACGGGCAAGTCTTTCACGTGCGACTGTATGGGTCCGTGGAAAGGGCGGACATGTGAAAAGGAAGTCATTATACTGTTGAATGGTAGGTGTTGTGCTTCTTGTGAAGAACCGAATTAACTGTTTGTGTTCTGTTGAGATAAAAGAAGGTCCATAGATCATGTATGCATTGTTTTATATTCATATATCTGATCAAGTATTTAGTTTATACGAAGTACGAACTTCAACACTCGTATATTCATTTGAACACCCAGTCCCAAATGTCCAGTGAAATTGGTCCATTTCTTCAGGGAACTTAATTTATTTTACATCGATTACGAAACAAGTTATCACAACTTATATTAATCACTCTCGCGGCGTCTGTGCTTTTGATATTGGCCGGGCCAATGTCACCATTGCTAAAAATAGAAATAGAAATCTTAAACAGATGGGCAGCATGTGAGATTATGTATGATATATGACATATCAGTGTTGCAATGTTATAATCACACCCACTGATACTTCCATTAATAAATGGATATTAGAAACATCGTCGGAACCCACATTTGCTCAATATGCTTTATTTCTTAATTGATCATGGGTAATTTGATTAGCAAAATGTTCATCCTCACGCATTTCATTTGATCAGTGGCAGAGACAGCACGGATCATTAAACTAATGAGACGATACGTTACATATATTTGTTCAGCTTTTGTTTTTGCAACTCCATGAAGACTATCTAAAACAAAATAAGCGGTTTCATTGGTCAACATATAGCTGATAAATATTTATGAAACCGACATCAACAACTAACAAAAAACAACAACGACAAAATAACACAAACACACACGCACGCGAAGTTTTGCCAGTTGAAAATCCCTTCCGGTATACTATACTATATGACGTGGTTTCCGACGATAGCCTTTAACAGGACTGTAAGAATTTTTTTTACCATGGTTTCCATCTTCCATTTAACAGATACCAAGGTCTTATTTCTGCGGGGTCGCCTGCCCGAGTCCCAATGGGATGACCTGACCCTGGGAATCAGACACCTTCTGAGAGACCTTTTGCATATTATGGAGGTTGCTATAGAAACAACTATCACCTACCCCTCTGAGTAAGTACACCTGCAATAGTATTTAATGTACTGAATTGACATGTTTTAATTAAGCTTGTAAATTTTCAGAGAGAAAGTTAGTAATTACTGTAATGTGATACAATTTTAACGCTACGCGCTCGTGAAAATAACAAAATTGTATCGCTGACAACTCAAAATAAACAAATAGCACCTATACATTTCTTGTTCACAGATTACAGACAAAAGTAGAGATATTCGTAGAGTCACGTGATCCAAATGTAGTAGATTCCCTGGACAAGATTCTTGTCCTACCGGAAGAGGAAGTTAAAGTGAGTCTAATTCTGCCTCTTTCTGAGACACAGGAAGTCATACAGTCCCCGCTGGCACAGAAACCCGTGAGTGACATCCCTTATATTACCTTGTAATACAATTTCAGCTTTATAAAAAAAATTAGATTGATTCTTATATCTGAAAAAAAAAAGATTAATTTTATCGTTATATCAATACCCTATATAAAGATAATCTGTTCGTGATCCAAATGTAATATATATTTTTAATGTTTCTAACCCCTGGAATTGTCAATTATACAAGTTGCCTTTAAATACATTTATGTATTATGAGTAACTACAACTAATATGATTAAATAGTTGGTCTATAAAGAGAAAATAGTAACACTTGACTTGACTATTTGAGTGTACCGTCGCTTTGACAGTAGTTCAGTCATACAGCGACGTCCAGCTATTTACAGATGGAGGAAGACCCCGAATGTACGGAGGCATCCAGGTAGAACCACCAACCTACCGCAAGCCAGCTGGAAGGCTTCCTCACATGAAAATCCGAATTACCCTGTCGGGATTCGAACCCCCGCGGTGAGGGACTAAGTGAGTGTTAAAGTCAGCGACTTTACCCTCTTGGCCACGGAGGCCCCAGGAAAATAGTAAAGAATACTCATGTAAGCATATCCTAAAGTATATAATTGTAGAATCATTAATTTTCGTGGGGAACTAATTTTCGTCGGCTTTGTTTATCAGCACAAAAACTGACTTTCAGTTAGGCCTAGTAATTACAAGACATAAATCCACGAATGTGCGCACCAACGAAATTCCACAAAATTAATGTCAAACAAACAATGATTTTAAAGTAAGTAGTTTTGGACGTTTCAGGACCCCTGGGTGAAGAAACACTGGTACGTTGTCCTGGCGGGGGTCATAGTGATCATGGCAATCACGGCCGCTGTTGTCGTCATCATGTACCTATTCAAGAAACGCAGGTATGTCGTACACCTCACGAAAAGGGGAAGTAACTCTAAGCTTAATTTTTCAAAATTCCTAGTTCTCAATTATTTTTTTTAATTTTTTTTTTGTCGTAATAATTGCAATTAATGATATTAATACTAGGAATATTAACACTAAAATAGTGACGGTAGATTCAGTGGTATTGATACTGATGAGAAAAAAAGACGGGCTTTATAGTCCAGTTGTAGCATTCGGAAGATTGTGGTTTCGAATCACAATGTATGGCAATAATACTCCGTTAAAATACTGGTCAAACCGTCGAGAGGGGTTAGTATAATTATTTCCCTAAATCGATGTACAAATAAGATAAGTTACAGTCCTAATAACTCATGTCCTTATAGCATATTATTTCTTTGAAACTGAAAAAAAAAATCCATAAAAAGTATGTACTTCATTACCTGAAATCAAAAACGGTGGCACGTCGTCTAGGTTTTCAGAATGTATGCTAATTTTTCTCGGCGGTTCACGTGTTAAATTCCACGACTTTGCATCTTGAACATTGCCCATTATTTTTTATTCTTTATTAGTAAAGCCAAACGGAGAGAATATATATGCATGTATTTTATCATTTAGTTTAGAAAAACTATGATTCATCACGTGTTTGCCCCACGTGACTATTAACTTTATTTATAATTATTTTGAACACAGGCGAGAGCAGGAGGAGAAGTCCGGGTTCGATCACCCGCGTGCCTGTGGCAGGGATTCACTTCCGGATGCCGCTATCGGTTTTGATAATTCTCTTTACTTCGAAGCAAAAAGTCCCGACAAGGTGCGAGGACTTCCGACTATACCGGGCTCTCCCTAAATACACATAAATAAATAATAAATTTTATTCATATCATATTTCAAAAGACATTTATGAATTTAAAAATTTGCACAGCTATTGCAATATCTATATAATTTTCACAGTGGTTGAAATTCCTAACACTATTTAAAATTGATATTTTAAAACTTGACACTTATGAAGAAATATGTAGATATAACATGAAGTTTGCCATGTAAATTGCTTTGCTTATGGCAGGATGTTGCATTTACATGTATGAATCCAGTGTAACCAGGAAAGCTTAGCTGTGATTGGTTGAATGATGTGCACGTGACGGAGATTTGATTAGAGCACACTTTTTTCTCTTTTTCGAAAACAACGTATCTCATAATATAGTTTATTTTACATTCTGTTTGGCGAAGTGTCAGAGAGAGAGAGAGAGAGAGAGAGAGAGAGTACTTTGTGACGGTTCATGTTTTACAGTTACTTGCTGTGCAGTTGTTGCTATTGTTTATCTTATAATACATGGAATTATGTGATTAAATGGAATAAATGTCTGCCGATTTTGAAATTAAGAAATGTTAGATTGTACCACTTTTACATGTGCTATAAAATTCAATATGAATATTTGCTTTTATTTATTATACCCCGCAAAAAACAACAACAGCACCATAAAAAAACAAAAAACAAAACAAAACAAAAACAACACACACACACACACACATAATAACAAACAAAATATATTACTAAAAAGAATAAATGTAAGTTACCGTACGTGACTTTGGATCCGAAAGCTGTGGGTTCAATTCTTGTTTGAGACGAGAATATTCCACAGCCTTCGAAGTAATGGTCTAATCCAGACTCATAAAAAGGATGAGGATAAGTTTTAAGGAATCCGATGTTTTTCCTACACGAGATAAAAAAAATACACTAGTTCAAAACAAGAATGTAGAACAGATGCCATCTTATGTCCCTTTTGAACTCTGAATGCCAAGAAAAGGTGGTAGTATTTTATATGATTGAAAATCGATCTTCACTTACTCCATAAACATAATAACCTGACAGATAAATGCAACGGTCCGAAATAACGTATTTGCTCGTGACGTAAAAAAGCAGGTGAACAGGATTTGAACGAGATTTCGCTGAGACGCATACCATCTTGCAGACGCATGCAGGCGCTTAACAGACAGTATCCCTCTTATAAGATCTGCAGTTTATTGACAAAAAACATACATACGATTTGTATTTGGTTTTATCAGCAATAAGTTGAAGAAATACTCAGTATATTTATAATTGATATGAGCAATGAAAATTCCACTTTATAAAATAAAAATAAAGTACTTTAACCATGATAGATTTTATGCCAAAGTTGGTGCCTTGTTCGGACAATTTACTCATGACTTCTTTTTCCTTTTATCATTTTTTTTGATAGATACGATCAATTCAAAACGTTTTCAATTCACATCGATCTATTTATCTTTCGCAATTGATATCAAAATGAAAACAAATAAGAATGTATTATAACCATAATTATGAAACTAGATTTCTGAGATGTCAGTTTATGACTTAGAGCACACCGGCAGTATTTCAGTCATTTGCAGTCATTTTCAGACCATGTCTGCTAGAGACAGATGTAGTGCTGCCACACTGCAGCATCACGCCGTAGACACCCAGTCACATTATTCTGACACCGGGTAAACCAGTCCTGCAAATACCTCTATATGCTGAGCGTCAAACAAGGGATCTATACCAGTACTATTTTTTTACGACTTTGGTATGTCGCGGCCGGAGATCGAACCCACGACCTCTCGATTCCAGGGCGGACGCTTTAACCATTCGGCAACCGGGATCGGAATAAATTCTCGCAGATAAATAAAACACTCATTACAAAAAAAATCCACCATGAAGAGGAAAATACATTAAAAAGATAATGCGACTGTACAAACATAAACGCGCCGGAGCATTATTTTCACTATTTCGTCGTATAGGAAAATAGTCTTTTTTCATTAAATGAATTATTTCCTTCCTGAAAAATTTGCTTTCCAGTCCTTAATCAATTGTAAGGACCTTATATTGACAACTCTTGGATTTGAACAGTCATTATTTCACTTATATCTGCAGTATGCAACGGTCGCTATCAGTCCGCTGCAAGTTGGACTATATACCATGCTCTTCACGTACATGCACCTTATGCTGTAGATGATAATCGTGTTTTTGACACAAGACAGAATAAGGTGGAATAATAATCAATTGTTTAACATTCTCTAACACTGTTTGCTATTATTGCAAATGGCGGCTACTTTCAGTTATACAAATCTCATGTTATCTCGCAGTCATATGATCGTACACGTACTTAAACGAGAGCTTCACGTAAATTGCTCTTCTTCTTTTACCGGAGTTTCGGATCTCTGTCAGGTGTTTATGATTGTGCTTACTCTCGTTACAAGAGCTTCTTTGATTAAAGAGGTAACTGCCGCCTAGATATATAAATTAGGCAAACAAATAGGCCATTTCACCTGGAGATCGGCAATACCCAGTATAATTCGCTGATTTAAAATGACCAATGGGGGAAAATTTCAAATGTATGTTTGTCCCCATTGAACAATGTGTGAAACTGTGGACTAGGTGTTCGGCAAATGCTCGATGATTTACGTAGGTTTATGCCCCATTTCAGAGTGAAATACATACACTGTATTTACTTTTAAAGTATCGTCAACGATGAGGATTTGGATGGCGGGTGGACTACTGGACACTTTATTGTACATTGTCTTCTTCAGCTTAGCTTTTTGCCAAGTGATACAATTTTGGTCATCTTTCTTAACCACACACACACACACACACACACACACACATATGCAATGTTTACAGAAGACATGTCACTCTATTACACTAACCCATCTCGTTCATTTATTTGTTTATTTTCTTCGATTTGTCATCATTTTGTCATAAATGACATGATTATTGCAAATAAACTTGTAAAAACTTTATAAATTCATATTTACTTCAATGGATTGAAATAATTATACTTTAATAATTATACAATGTATCTTATAGGGGATCTGGATAACTGAATGGGTTTTCATCAGATAATGCACGGGCGTGGAAATTCTGCCCACTAAAATGTGTGCGGTATCCAGTTTAAACATGGGTATCTACAGAAAACTACCTAGGCCGTGTTACAAGCAAATATATAACGTTAGTCTATGTTAAATCTAATTATGCAATTGTTAAAGACTAGATTTGAGTTTTTTGTTTGTTTGTTTTTTTCATCACAGAAAGACTTTGTCTTAATTTATACCGCAGAGGAATCGCATTTCTTCATTATTACGTAGACATATTCACCAACCTGCTGCATATGTCAGTGATTATTATCTAATAGATCCACTGAAGAATGCATTCATCGTAGACAGGGGAGGATCCAGGATTTTGGGTTAGGGTGGGCGTAGGTCCAGCAACTACCAGTACTTACGTTGTATTAATAATATATAGCATGTTTAATACCATACATATGAACACACACGTATATTGATTTAACGGAGAAAACAGTTATTATATCGACATAATATTTTTTTTTTGATGCATGGCTATTAAAATATCTTTAAACCATATAACTAGAAATTACTAAATCATTAAACAGTTCCACATTAAACAAGCAGTAAATACTGGTTAAATTCAATTCAACTCAACTCAAATAGTTTATTTTCAAAGTCGACAGCGTAGCTCTCTTTGGCAAATACATCACTAATTACACTGAATTGATAATGCACGAACAATAAATTCACAAGATTATATGTATACAATTCATGGCGCATGTGTATATTAATTAGAAAGTTATCATAATATGGGCAAAACATTTAAACTATGTATATATTCATTATACATTCTTTATTATCCCCCGCTGAAGGCGACGGGGGTTATATTAATAGTCTCCGTCCGTCCTTCCGTCCCACATTTTTGTCCGGAGCATAACTCGAAAAGTATTTGAGGTATCATCTTGATAGGTGGATAGATCTCATTGAGGAGGAGTGCAGTGCACAAGAATGATAACTCTACCTTTCATAATTTTTGAGTTATTGCCCTTCGTTGTTTTTCAGACTTAAGTTTTGTCCGGAGCATAACTCGTAAAGTATTTGAGGTATCAACTTGATAGTTCGTAGGTGAATAGATCTCATTGGGGAGGAGTGCAGTGCATAAGAATGATAACTCTACCTTTCATAATTTTTGAGTTATTGCCCTTTGTTATTTTTCAGGCTTTTTGTCCGGAGCAAAACTCAAAAAGTATTTGAGATATCAACTGGAAACTTCATAGGTGGATAGATCTTATTGAGGAGGAGTGCAGTGCACAAGAATGATAACTCTACCTTTCATAATTTTTGAGTTATTGCCCTTTGTTATTTTCAGGCTTAATTTTTGTCACAGTGACCTTGACATTTTACCTGTAGACCTCAAAATAGGGGAATTAGTAGGTCTTCACATGGTTTTCATATCTATAATCACTTCAAACATCAGTTTTTTCTTTTAAAAATGAAATATTCTACTCTCCAACACATCTTCTAAAGATCAAGCATTCGGCGGGGATGACCATGTCAACATGGCTCTTGTTTATGAACTTATATTGATATTATTTAAAGTTACATGATACTTACATTTTTACAGCATCTTAAATTATACCACATTCAATATGTCATTCTAAGATTCAAGTCCTTTAATACATTAATGAATTGTTTCCGCAACTGGAATCTCTCTTTCAAACAGAGCATTATACTTTTAATATCATTTTGTTTTCACGTATATTTATCGAAAGTATTTTTTTTTAGGTATTTGAGTCTTATACATCTATATTTTGGACACACAAGCAAGCCGTTGAAATGATATCCAGATTCTATCATAGTTGAGTTACAAGCACATAATCCATTTTTCTATCAGTTCAATCGTATCTCCCTACCTCAATATTTAGTTCATGGCTAGATAAACGAAATTTACTCAAAATCTTTGATAATCATATTTTTATTATTTCAAAATACAGTCAACATCGTACATGCGACCACCTGTATTAAACGACTTTTTTATTTAACGACCGTTATAAATCCCGCCCGAACGTTTTTACTATATCAATTTATCCCATTAAGCGACTTTTTTATTATGCGACCAGCGACCACAAAAATCAAGTCCCAGCACGTAAGATTATGCACAAAATCAACTTTTTTGAGCGACCGTGTTTGATTCCGTTGCTAATTATCGTGTACGCTGGAGCATGTGTATATTCATCTTTAACACATCCGAACAAACAAACAATTATCCCGATCATAAGTGCTCACCTGAAACCAATTTGTTTTGACCACGCATGACTGCACCATGTGCAACTAAATTCTAAATATAGTTGCTGGTTCCTATTTCAACATTTACTAAGCATAACATAGGTGAAACCATCCCTCCAAATGCCGAATGCTTCGGATTTTGGTAAAAGAATATTTGGGAATAAGGTAAATTAATACTTCCGGATGCAATGCGTACCATTAATAATTCGTACCTAAGAGTATGTACATTGCGTCTTATGATATACGACCAGGACGCCATTTTGAAATAAATTTATCGGGGGTTTCTGGATTTATCTTAGAGACATAAAGAAAGCTCATTGTTAAATAATATTTTTTCTTGAAATTGTCCGAATCCATCCATGAATTCGATGTCAAATGTTGTGTTTTTCCACCGAACACCAAATGCAAACGTCAGCAAATGATCCAAGGTATTATTTCAACATAACAGCTAAAAAAATCGAAAGATATGACGAAAAATAAACATGTTGATGTTTATTGATATAAAACAACAAAACATTGTGTAGTTTACATACGTATTCATGTTGTAATATGATATAACGTTATGATACAATTTAGCTTACAGTTTGTATATATGACTTGTTTGCCGGGAATTCCAAAAATATCTATTAAGAGACCATTTCATTAAGCGACCACTTTTTGGCAGTCCCTTGAGCGGTCGCTTAATACAATGTCGACTGTATAGTTCGAATCGAAATTCTGTCATGTATTTACAGTTAGTTTCAAGTTTTGGACTATTATTTATACATTCATTTCATTTCTGTATAAACTTTGTTTTATCATTGGTACATAGTCAGTATTTACGTCAGAATTATTCCATATTTTTCCAAAACCTAAGTTTTCTAAAAGCGATTGAATTTCAAAGACCCATTTTTTTTCCGCTTGATTATTCAGTATTTTAAACATTAGCGAATCTTGATTTTTCTTTATCTTAAAAAAAATTATTTTAATGCGCATTCTTAACATATTATATATAATGAAAATCTTCCTTGTTCTCCTTAAATTGCAATATTGGGGGATTGTGATTTTACGCCTAAAATGAATATACAATATTTATATGTATACGTTAATTTTCATCAATTTCAGATACTCCCCACACCTCTGAACAATATGTAAGAATAGGTGTAATCATTCTGTCAAATAACTGTAGTTTTGCTGATACATGTATATCAAAATTTAAACGTTGAAAAATATATAACAAATCCGACATCCCTCTTATTGTTTGTTCAGACAATGATTTAATTGCATAGGACGTATTGCCAATATAAAACATATTAATACCCAGGTGACAGAACTTATCCACAACTTAAATTAGCTGTTCATATATATTCCACGGACTTTTTTCCTTTTTTTATCAAAAATGCATATTTTTGCTTTTCTTGAATTTATTCACTTTATAAACACTTTCTCTGCCTAAAAACGTAAATGGACGACACCAATGATGTGTTAAAAACTCATTTATCCAATTTATAATGGACACGCATGATAATCAGGTAATTTACTAGTGCTACATCTGAAAATATATTTTAAAGCAAAAGCAATCATTTTCTTTTCTTTCGCACTTGTCGAATAAACAACAACAACAACAACAACAACAACAACAAACCCATCTCAAATTTGTCTGAGACAGGTATAGCTGAATGGATCCAGCCTTTTCCGCTTCGATGGACCGGACAATTTTCAATGTATCGACTGCTACTGCTTGTTTAAATGGCGGAAAGGTGCCAAACCAGCGAAAATGAAACAGATACGAGAAAACTGAAAATGACATTTCGATTTTGATGAAATTGACTGACTCTAATTGTCACATATAAAGTTTAAAAAAATTGATGATAAACGCATAAAAAAAACCCACCTTGGTTGGTCGATTGGGGAGGGGAGCGTACGCCGCTTCCGCCCCCCCCCCACCCCCTCTAAAGAGGGTAGAACCTGTGAATATACGACCGCCCTACGAATATATTTTTTATTAGAATTTCAAGATAGATAGATAGATAGATAGAGAGAGATCATTTAAAGGTCTGCCGCTGCGTAATGTATAATAATTGTTCAAAATCTTCTGCGTGCTCCTTTTTAACTGCTTCGTGAATTTTGCCAGCATCGCCTGATTATCGTTCTTGGCAAAACGCACGCGGTTAACAGAAATTTAACGGTAATTATTTTTTTCCTTTCTTTTTCCGAATATTACACCGATGCATGGTGTTTATTTTGTGATTTCTGTTTTAAGTTATTATAATTTCTTGCTTTATTGAGACAAATGACATAGATAACGAATTATTATTTGTATGTCATATGTTTTCGCGACCCGTTGCATTAGTAACTCTTGAGAATGCATGAAGTACGTTTTGTGTTTTCTAATTGTTAATTTTGATTTATTCTAATCATACCATGTCTTTACTGTCAGTCCTTCACAGTTGTAATTCTTATCAGATCATCGTATCCTCATTAATGTCACGTCGTCTGCATAAAGTTCGCCCTCCCATATTAATGACTCTTAGCGTCTCCTATTCATGTTGACTTGTTCTATCTATTAGCAAACGCCTTATAAACAGGAATAAAGTCTAATGATTTTAGGTTGTTGGTTACATAAACTTTTTGCTTAAAAACCAAGATAGCCACTAAAAAAACATTCAGCATACCATGTTCAATCCAAAATCAATCTCATTAAAATCATGTCCTAATTTGCGTTCCTCTACTATCCACGACATCGTATTAGGGTTCATGTC
>CM037786.1:19013540-19063540 GCA_021229015.1 Solen grandis
AGATTAACCTTTATAGTAACTTATATGCATAAACAAGTGCTCGATTTTAACCCTTTCCCATATATAGACTCATTTTGACGCACTAAATAGGTACCACATAAAGCGCGATCTGCAGAAAACCACAGTTAAACCGTACCAAATTTAATTACAAAATCCTCATTTCCAGACCACTGAGGAGCAGCAAACAGCATAAAACCTGATCAGCCTGCAGTACCTCGCAGGCTGATCTGGTTTTATGCTGTTCGCTGCGTAACTCGCAGGCTGATCAGGTTTTATGCTGTTCAGTGGTCCGGAAATGAGGATTTTGTAATTCAATTTGGTAAGGTTTAAGTGTGGTTTTCTGCAGATCAGGCTTTATGTAGTACCTATTGAGTGCGTCAAAATGAGTCTATATAAGGGAAAGGGTCAAAATGAGTCTATATAAGGGAAAGGGTTAAATGAGTCTATATAAGGGAAAGGGTCAAAATGAGTCTATATAAGGGAAAGGGTTAAATGAGTCTATATAAGGGAAAGGGTCAAAATGAGTCTATATAAGGGAAAGGGTTAAATGAGTCTATATAAGGGAAAGGGTTAAAATGAGTCTATATAAGGGAAAGGGTTAAAATGAGTCTATATAAGGGAAAGGGTTAAAATGAGTCTATATAAGGGAAAGGGTTAAAATGAGTCTATATAAGGGAAAGGGTTAAGTGCGTTTTCCAAGGCAAAAGTATGTTTTTTCTGCTTCTTAGTAAAAAGAAGTGCGTTTTAAGTAAATCTTATGTTGAGAAAGTGTTTCTTTCAGGTTTCTGTTTTTGAGGAGTGTGTTTTACGTGTTTCTTTTTCTTAAAAAGTGCGTATTTTGGTTTCAACTAATTTTCTGACCCTCCGTTAAGTGCGTTTTTAAGTGCGTCTTTTGAGAAAAAGTGAATCATTTTGTGTCAGTAAATTTTCTGATAACAGTTTAAAAAAATTTTTTTTTGGAATTTTTAAATATAGGTTTATTTTTTTAGAATAAATAATTAATTTGAAAAATTAATTATTAAAGCAGAAACATTAGCTTTTCACTGGTTTGAAAGTCTGTTCTTCCTTTATTTTACAAAGGTTTAGCTAGTCATGGTATTGTGAGCTTTGCCAATTCAAAATGGTCAAACAAGGTACATATATTGCCTCTTTCAATAGAGACGTTAAGACAATTAGAGATGGTCTCTGTTTGTATAAATATTGAAAGTTTGCTTAGTTAAGGTGTCTCAGTAAAACATGCAAATATGAGTTGGTAAAATTAAAGCTCTCACCAAATTCATAACAATATGATTTTTCTGAGTGTTATTTAGAATTTAATCATATATATGCATTAAGCTCACCTTCATGTCTGAGCTATGTTATTACACATATTCACTAACTTTGTATATTAATAGTATTTCTCCAAGTATTTGAATGGGACATTGTAATATCAATCAAAGGGTATTTTCACCACATATTAATGCAAATTCAGGCAAGTGTGTGTGTGTGTGTGTAATCTGTGTATGGCATAAGACATAAATAAACAACGCAAAGTAAGTTTCAATCTGCCAGTGACTGGGAAGGGATTTTTTTTAAATTTCTCATCTTCAGGGAAACTTATAGGATTTGCCAAAATAAAATTTCACAAAATAGAAAAATAGAAAGGCTTTGAAAGTTTTTTTACTTTATTTTATGACTGACTGCAGTGTAGTAAAAACTCAGCTCTCAACTGATGTTTTTTTTATGAAATACCTAGAATTTTATGAGCAAAAAACTTTATAAGTTTCCCAGTCACTTTTCCTTTAATATTTTTATTACAGTCGAACCCCGGTTACTCCACCACTTCTCATTCAAATACCCGGCGTCATTCGAAATACTTTGTTGGTCCCGATCACTTTCCTTCTTATTTCTATATAAAAATATCTGGGTTATTCAAATTTGTGCCATTCGAATACCTGGCCTCGTCCGAAAAGATTTTTTGGTCCATGCCAATCAATTTGTATGATTTTCGCACCTCCTTATCCGAAGTCACTGACGAGCATTAATTACGGGCAACATTTTGAAAACAAACAATGGAAAGGTGCGAACATCGATTAATTACTGAAATGGGTGGAGACAGCCGCTTACAGTTTACATAAATTGTTAATTGATTGGGTGTTGGTGCATTTCAATCATAAAGGTCAGCTGATTGTGGTATTTCGGATATGCTGGTATAGGAAAATTTAAACAAGTGTAACAAGCAGACCACGATTACATCATTTTTTTTTTGAGACAACGTTGATGTAACGTTTATACATGTTGTTGCTTGTGGTTTAGTCAGACATGATGAATGTTCATGTATGCATATATGCAGAAATGAATGTTGGTAAATTAAATATTAATTATCCGTTGCTGTTTTCAAGACGGCGTTTATATTGGGCACATGTAGTTGCTTGTGATTTAGTGGGATCTGATAAATGTACATGTATGTATGAATCTTTGTTATTGACGTATGCATTGATTAATAGCCATGTATCGAAATCATTTATCGAAAAGAAGATGAAAGTTGTGAAATAAAAAATAATGTTCTATAGTTGTTTTCATTTACATTACTTAATCATAATATATTTTAACAAGAGCTGTCAGAGGACAGCACGCTCGACTATTCAAAATGCTTGTTAGTAAATCAAATGAAATCTATTTCAATTCTTGCCCTTCACATACCCTGTACATAATAATAGTCAAAAACGATATACCTTGATAGTCTGATACCCCTTAATATTTTTATGATGTCTAAAATCAATCCCATGCCTAGTTACTGAAACATAAGCACAATAACACTGTGCATGCAAAATTTTAACCAAAAATCCATGTTAGAAAAGGGCCATAATTTGGATAAAATTCAGTCCAAAAGTTATCCTCCTTAGTTTTCTGATGCCCCTGAAGACACTCCTTAACTTTCTAGTCATTCTGAGATATAAGCTGGATAGTAGCTTGAATGCAAAAATTTAACCAAAATTCTAAGTTAAAAGGGGGTCATAATTTTTAATATATTCCATCAAAAGTTATCTTCCTTTATAGTATGATACCCCTAAACATATTAAAGATGTTTCAAATCAATCCCATGCCTGGACTCTGAGATATAAGCATGAAAGTACCTTGCATGCAAAACTTTAACCAAAATTTCTAAGTTAAAAAGGGGCCATAATTCATATTAAATTCCATCAAGAGTTATCTACCTTGGTTGTCTGATGCCCCTGAACATATTTATAAACTTTCAAGTCAATACCATAAATGGTTATTGAGATATAAGGTTGATAGTAACTTGCACGCAAAGCTTTAACCAAAAGCTACAACACCAACGGCGACGCCAGGGCGACTACAATAGCTCTCATATTCTTCGAATAGTCGAGCTAAAAAGTGTACATTATACATGTACGTTCACTGCATGAAAAAAGTGGGTGGGATGGGTTTTTGTCTCGACAATCAACGTGATTTGGGTTATTCGAATACATGCCTAACCCGAAATAAAACGCTGTTCCCCGGGATTTCGAATAACTGGGGTTTTGACTGTATATATACATGTATTTGTATGAAAAAACGGAGAAAAAAAACTTATTCAAATTCAATGGCATTTCAATCTCATGATGCAAGACTTGCACGTGGAAATTGTGTAATGACATGTTATTTTATATGTAAACTACTATTCAAATACATTTGAAACTTTCCATATCACATCCAATATGGCTAAATGCATTGTATCACACAAAATAAGCTATGCTTTATAAACTGATATACATAGCTACATTCCAATAGATTCAGATTAGATACATTCACAGGGCTCTCATTTGAATAAGGATAAAGGGTTTTGATCTGAGATTTCAGATCTTAAAAATACGAGTCTCATAGAAAAATGGTTACAATAAAATGTGAGGGAAAAATATAACAAGAGGGCCATGATGGCCCTGAAGCGCTCACCTGATTATAAATGAGCAACATATGTTGGATTTTACATATTGACTGACTTTTTGACCCCACATAACCCACTTTTGAACTTGCCCATGATTTTATAGAAACAGACATTCCGACCAAGTTTCATGAAGATATGACCAAAAATGTGGCCTCTAGAGTGTTAACAACCTCGTTGTCCTCAGGTGAGCTAATAAAGCAGAAAGAAAGCAAAACTACACAAATGCAATGGTAAATAATAATGCATAACTTGTACATGAAAATGGCACAAAATATCAGATTCTTTTCATTACAAGAATTGGGCCCTGTCCCTTGGAAGGGGGAGGGTTTTTTCACACAAGAATAGTGAAAAAGGGGAATAGCCGCATGCACTCTGACTATAAAACATGTTTCTATACATATATACCATTAAAGAAAGGAAAATGTACAATACTTCAGCTTAAAGCTTAGTATATATATCAAAACACTATTATTTGAAACTCAAAAATTCTTTAGAACAGTTTACACATTCTGCAAAATAAAAAAAAGGTGGGAAAATATATATATTTACCCCAGAGCTTGGGGAAATTACCAGTGAAAAGGATATGTATTTTCCAATTCAATATAGTTCCAAAAAGAATTGCTGCAAATAGACCTAAAATGGGAAGAGATTATTTTTCTATTGTACATAGTAGTGTTGATAAAATTACCAACTCGACATCCATGATACATCTTATTAAAGCTCATATTATTCCAAATGATATAAGAGGCAAGTATTTACAACACTGACAGAACGCTTTGTTTATTTGAACACCATCCTTGTATTTAGTTTATTCCATTCAAAAACAAATTTCACTTCGTCTACTAGATTCAATTAAGTGCAAAATATTTTAAGGCTTTTTTTACGATTAATTGAAAGTAAGTTCCATGATTAAACACAGTGGTTGTAGAAATTTGGCAGTCTGGAACTAAGGTAGTCCATAACTTGGTTCCTTAGATCCAGATCCTCACAATCTGTCAGCTTCAGTTGCCACATTCTGTTGATGATTTTGTCCTTCTTCCTGTGGTCAGCATATCCATGGTGAAGTCTTTGAGATCCTTGTATTCTATCTCATGAACTTCACTATAAAGTTTTTTCTGGGCGAGCATGGTCGTCAGAAGCTGGCGACAAACATCACCAGTGCCGTGTGCTGACTTGAGAAGAATCCCATTCATGTCTTCGAAGGCAAAACAGGACCATGCCCACAATGGGCCGTGTTGTCTGGCATAGTCAACAAGGTGACATCCTATGTTGTGAACATTAAGACCACAGAGATTTGAAGAGTCAAGGCAAGTTCTGCTTTATTGAAGTCATCAGCAGTAAGGTTGTCAGCAAGAAGGATGTAGATTCCTTCAGCAAGGAAACACAGATTTTCCATAAAATGCCATAAAAGAGTAGCCAGTGCTGATATTCTGAGGCTTTCCAGTGACTTAGATGATCTTGTATGCTCAGAGTCAGAGGTAGCCTGGATATATTGTCAGTTGGTTTCATACCCAGAAGCTTGGCGTCCACCTCTTTGACATAATTACCATTGTAGAAGGGCTGTCTTGAATACGCAGGTAAAAACCACAAATATAGCAGCTTCTTTGTTGTACCAAGTAGAACCCCGTGCATATAGTCAGGTACGACGCCAGCTACTGGGTTGAAATGGTCCACAGCAAACAAGACTGAAACACTCTTTACCCCCTTAACATGTTTAAGTCCACTGTTTATGGCCTCTTCTGCATTGCTAAGAACAGATGTTGAAGACCTAGATGGAGATGGATCTGCTCCAGGGAAACATTTGGCATGTCCTTTTCCTTTCTTAACCACCTGACCAGGAATTTCACAGGTCACACACGGAAACTGTCCATTGTGGGGAAACATTTCCATCACCTGGGCTTTGGCCTGAAGGTCCATAGTAACACATGCCAATTTAACTGTAACTATTTCATTTTCAAGAGTAATTCCATTCCTATGTAGGTTATTCAGTTCTGTCACAAGAGGCAGTAGAAAAGATTTAAATACTGGTTTCCCACAACCCTGCCAGAGTCCCCAAACAATCACATTCTGAATCAGAAACCTTTCTGAAGGTGGCAGTTCGTTTATCACTAGAAACACTGGCCACAGGCTGACTGATGAAGAATTATATAGAGGGACTCCGTCCGTCCGTGTTCATGGTGAGAGTGATGTGTTTGTACCCAACGTTCTTGTACCTTAACCCTTTCCCTCATATAGACTCATTTTGACGCACTCAATAAGTACCACATAAAGCCTGATCTGCAGAAAACCACAGTTAAACCTTACCAAATTTAATTACAAAATCCTCATTTCCAGACCACTGAGGAGCAGCGAACAGCATAAAACCTGATCAGCCTGCGAGTTACTCGCAGGCTGATCTGGTTTTATGCTGTTCGCATAGGTCTTTTCATGGTGTCCTCTATGAGGGAAAGGGTAAACAGCACCTCCATTACCTGCGAACCAACAGATGTTGCAGCAAGGTAGGTCTTTGGTCTTTTTAAATGCTGCATGTCGTCAGGTCCAGAATATCTAAGTCCACTGCATCGTGGAGAAGAACACTGGAAGATGCTATCTTCTTCAGGAAATAAACATGAGCAGTTCACACAATAATTAAACAGTTTAGTGGTTGTTTCACTTATGCTTTCTTTCAACTGAGAGATTAATAGATCTGTCGATCCAAAAAGTCTCAACCAACGAACCAGTTGCTCAGATGCAGTTCCAGTTAGATGCATTTTAGTAATGTATGCAAGAACTGCCATACATTTTTCTTTGTTTGGTCCAACATCTTCTGTTTCTTTCTCCACATCATTTGTGACATTTCCCACCAGGTCCCTATCTGAGTTATCAACAAATATATTGCCTTGTTGATACCCTGTTTCCTTGTGAGTGTCGGTCTGGGAGAGGGCAGATGATGTCCGATGTCTGATCTTAGTCCTTTTTGGCACTGGCACATATTCATCAATTTGTATATTTTGTATGGTCCACGGCTGGATTGAAGCTGACCTGAAAAATACAAGATAATTAATATTTGAGGAACAACTAATGTCTTGCTATGGCGTTGGGCCATGCCCTTTTTTAATAGCACATGTATAACCTTGTGTGCCACTGCACTAAAGCATGCTCTCATAATAATAATTAACATTATGACCCCATCCCAGGGGTCCATTGTCACATAATTTATGTGTCATAACAAGCTTTCATCTAGTCTGACCCATTTTGTGATCTATATTGAGAAAGCTTTTATAATAAGAGAGGTTGCTCTGATGTGAGCAATTCACTTCTGGTTAATATTATTTAGGGTTCATGCTTTATCACACAATAATTCACAGCGTTAACAGTGTTATTATAGAATGGAAGTAACATGTTTTTTTCTTCATAAATGAAGTTTGATTGAAACAAAAACAAGAGGGCCAAGATGGCCCTGTGTCGCTCACCTGAGTAAGATTGCTGTGTTAGGCATGATGACAAAAAATGTGGCATCTAAAGTGTTTTTCTAACATTTGACTAAGTGACCTAGTTTTGATCCTACCTGAACTGGGAATTCATGCAGTCATTATTCTTATCAAGTTTGATAAAGACTGGTACAAAAATGGAGGCCCATAGGGTGTTAACACTGGTACAAAAATGGAGGCCCCTAGGGTGTTCACACTGGTACAAAAATGGAGGCCCCTAGGGCGTTCACAAGATTTTTCTAAAATTTGACCTGGTGACCTAGTTTTTGACCCCATGTGACCCATTTTTGAACTCATTAGAAGTATTATGTAGACAAACACCCTGACCAAATCTAATGAAGATTGGGCTAAAAATGAGGCCTCTAGAGTGTTCACAATGTTTTTCTAAGATAAAGAACTGGTGACCTAGTTTTTGAACCCACGTGACCCATTTTCAAACTCATGCGAGGTATCATGTAGACAACCACCCTGACCAAATCTAATGAAGATTGGGCTAAAAATGTGGCCTCTAGAGTGTTCACAAGGTTTTTAAAAGATTTGACCTGGTGACCAAGTTTTTGAACCCACATGACCCAATTTCGAACTCACTCACGATATCATGTAGACAATCACCCTGACCAAATCTAATGAAGATTGGGCTAAAAATGTTGCCTCTAGAGTGTTCACAAGGATTTTCTAAGATTTGATCTGGTTACCTGGTTTTTGACCCCACGTGACCCATTTTCGAACTCATCCAAGATATCATGTAGACAAACATCCTGACGAAATCTAATGAAGATTGGGCTAAAACTGTGGCCTCTAGAGTGTTCACAAGGATTTTCTAAGATTTGACTGGGTGACCTAGCCAAATATTATGACTCAACTCCAGAGGTCCAAGTCACATAATTGATGTCATTTGGAAGGCATTTACTTTAATTATTTCATTTTTTTTCTTTCCGTTGCCATGGCAACCAGAGTTCTACATGTATCAAGTTTATTTTAGCAACTTTTGTGAAGGTTCACCCAAGGATCATTCCTGCAAAGTTTAATAAAATTCTGTCCAGCAGTTTCAGAGAAGATGTTGAGGAGATGACGTTTAAAGCAAATGGTTGATGACGCACAACGCATGATGACGGACATAGGGTGATCCTAATAGCTCACCATGAGCACATTGTGCTCAGGTGAGCTTGAAATAGGACCAGTTTGAGTTCCAGTTCTTGTTCAATGCATTCTCTTTTCAAAATTTTTAATCAATATTTGCTGTAGTTGTATAATTCCTAATAAATAATCAAAATAATTGGGGCCAAGTAGAATTATTATTTTTGGTCACTGCTATTCTTCTAGTTGTCATCTTTTTGTATATAAATTTCAGGTCAGTTCCTTGTACAGTGTTAAAGAATTCAGAGATGTTGTTTAAAGTAAATTGTTGACGACACACAATGGACGATGACAGATGCAGGGTGATCACAAAAGCTCACCTTGTTCACTTCGTGCTCAGGTGAGCTAAAAACCAAAAAGGAATTGTTGCTTTTATCATGAATTGTAAATCCCAAATTAACAAGTATTAATTGTTATTAAGTCTACCAAATGAAGTTTCTCCTTAGACAATCATACAGTACCATTCAATCCATCTGATCAAGAATACATTATGGTTTATGGGTGGGGATCTTAATTGTTTCTTTAAATAAAGGTCTGAAGTAAAACTGACAGGGTGGGATCAGACCCCTGGGGACACTAAAGAAGTACCATTAATCTGTCTTTTTTAGATATAAGGTCAAAAGTAAAATTCAGGGGGTAGGGCATGACACCTTTTGACCCATGTGAATATGAAAGAAAAGGAGTAGCTACTGTATGCTAACAGTAAATCTGTGGAACAGGTAAATCTATGTATAAGAGAAACTAAGAAACTGCAAGGCTCAAAACAATGAGATAAATGTGTTCTCAATCTATCTCAATGCTACGTTTGAATGAATGCCATGCTCCCGCTGGGGCCTGAGACCTTATAGCAAGGTCATTTGAAGGTCAAGGCGGGTAGGGCTCATCAAGATGCATACACAGATGATTTTTGGAGGTTATGGATGGAATCACATTCATATTGTGGCTAAGGTTAATAGTTGTTCTTTTGGGCCAGTATGACCTTGAACTTTGACCTCTAAGCGGGTCTGGCTGGTACAGCTCATCAAGGTGTATGCACCTATGAAGTTTGGAGGCTGTGTGTGGAAGGACCTCTGAGTTATGGTAAAGGTTAAAGTTTTGTGACAAACATAAAAAAAATATGCCCCCGATCTATTGATGCTGGGGCATAAAAATAAACTTTAAAAAGCATAACTGTATATTATGATCTACTTATATTCTATATACATGTATATTGTATAAGAATGATTTTCTATCAGGGATAAAAAGAACAACTAACAAGAGTTGTCCACAGACAGGCGCTCTTTCCAAAGTGATGGTTAGTATAGAACAAGAGCTCTGCATGTGGATGCCAACGCTCGTCTGCTGTGTTTATTTATTTTTTTTAAAGAGGAGATAAATTTGGTGAAAATTTAACTAAGAATTAGGGAGGCACCAGAGTAATGATAATAACTCAACCTTTTTTTTTTGAAAAACAAAATTGGACCAGGGCAATGACCTACACCTCTCCACCTGATTATCAATGCACACACAAAATTTGAACTGAATTGGTTAAGAAATGTTGAAAAAGTTTGTGTCAAGATATTTAGAGTCAAATCGGGGGCAATAACTCTGTAATACTTGTGACAACTCAAGTGAAATTTGTCACACACCTCTCCACCTGACTATCAATGCACACACAAAACTTGAACAAAATCGGTTGAGAAATGTAGAAGTAGTTTGCGTCACAAGTTTTTTGGATGGACGGACAGACCGACAGACTGACTCCTATATACATCCTCAAAAACTTCGTTTGTGGGGGTATAAAAAAAGGGGCAAAACTGTGCCTAAATATTTTTTTACTTGCTTTTTTGAAATAAGTTCCTCTTTTGATGGTGAACAAGTATTACTAGTTTGAAGTGAATATCTTTGACCATTTTGAACAAATGGTCCTTAACAAAAACTGTAAGCGACACCAACGCATGAGTCCTGGCAATAGCTCTTATTTTCCCCCTCGTAAAGTGGAGCTTAAAATGAGTATGCAACCATAGGCAGTATTATATCATCCAGTATCCAGAATATTGAAATTGTTTTCTTTCGGTCCTTATAAAATATTGACTGGTGTACTTTCTTTTTAGATTAAGATGCCAGCTGGAAAAAAGGAGAAAATGGCATCAGACACTTGACCGTACTCACTTCCATGTTTTGGTAAAGAGCTTAAGTGGCAGGTCTTGTTCTAGAAGTTTGGGATTGTAAAGATAAAGTTGATATTTTCATAAAGCTTATTATTAAATACATTGTAAAGTGCTTTGCTTGAACACCCAAACTTAAGAGATCAAGCTGTTAAATACTTACACAGCATTGTCACACTTAACATAAACATTAGCAAAGCCACTTTCTGCTGATGTATTCAGCAGTTTCACCAGTCACTTTATGTTCTTTGGCAGCCCAGGAATTGAGGAGTAGTAGAACATCTCTGTAAGAGAAATTTAACATATTGATTTACTTTTGGATATAAACTATCCCAATATGCTTTAAATTTAATTGCAACCAGCAGTTATCTTACTACATCTAATACATGCATTGGTTGCTGAGCTATGGCACTGATAGTGCTTGCATGCAAACATGAACCAACACCTACAATAGTCCTTATTCTTTGAACAGTTAAGCACAAAAAAGTCTGAAAAGATAAAACGGTCTATGGTGTGTATGTTTTTTTATGTTTTATTTCTTATTGGAATGCATTACAAAATTGATAAAGCAAAATCAAATGTAAATGCACCATACAACAATGGAAACACAATTTACACCCAATCAAACTACAGAGAACAAGGCTGTGCAACAGCATACAAAATTAAGTCTTATTTACAAGATGGCCCTAGAGAAGCTCACCTGAGAAAAACTGCCTTCATTGCCTGTACAAGTTACTAAATTATAGCATAGTTGTATGAATACATGAGATCAATTATAATTCCACGAACTAAACAGTGCCTGTGGTCAAAATTTGAAGTCTAACTTGACTGAGAAATTAAGGCTTTAAACACATAAATTTTAACATTAAAAAGGGCATAACTCCAGACCTAATTGATGGATTTTCAGCCATAATCAAACTTTGCCAAGAGATTATGGTGATAAACATTGTCATAAAGTTTGAATATGATTGCTTAAGAAATGAAGATGCTAGAGTGCCTTGGGCCATATCAGCCAAATCGAACTTGGCCAAGAGATTATGGTGATAACCATTGTCATAAAGTTTGCAGATGATTGCTAAAGAAATGAAGGTGCTAGAGTTCAAACAAACTGAAATTTTGAATTTTTATAATATTCAAAGGGGCATAACTCCTTATCTTATAGGCTGATATCAGCCATAATTGAACTTGGCCAAGATATTATGGTAATAAACATTGTCATAAAGTTTGAAGATGATTGCTTAAGAAATGAAGATGCTAAAGTGCAAACAAAGTGAAATCTGGCTTTTTTTTAATATCAAAAGGGGCACAACTCCTGACCTTATAGGCCGATATCAGCCATAATCAAACCAGGCCTTGAGATTATGGTAATAAACGTTGTCATAAAGTTTAGAGATGATTGCTTAAGAAATGAAGATGCTAGAGTGCAAACAAACTTAAAATCTGGCTTTAATATCAAAAGGGGCATAACTCCTGACCTAATGGGCCGATATCAGCCATAATTAAACTTGGCAAAGATATAATGGTAATGAACATTGTCATAAAGTTTGAATATGATTGCTTAAGAAATGAAGATGCTAGAGTGCAAACAAACTTAAAATTGGCTTTTTTTTAAAATATTAAATGGGGCATAACTCCTGACCTTATGGGCCGATATCAGCCATAATCGAACATGGCCAAGATAT
The DNA here is from genome assembly GCA_021229015.1 of Solen grandis. Taxonomy (NCBI): domain Eukaryota; kingdom Metazoa; phylum Mollusca; class Bivalvia; order Adapedonta; family Solenidae; genus Solen; species Solen grandis. The sequence continues at coordinate 19,025,905 of CM037786.1, forward strand.
TATGGTAATAAACATTGTCATAAAGTTTGAAGATGATTGCATAAGAAATGAAGATGCTAGAGTGCAAACAAACTAATTGTGGACGACGGACATATGGTATCAGCTTAAAAACGCATTACACCGTACTGGTAAATCAAACTTGCTATAGCACATCACATATTGTATATCTTTCGTATTTCAATTGTATATCAATTGTATTTTTTGACAACTGATACAATAGCACCACTTTATATGCCCCCCCGCCCCCATTTTATGGTGGGGGCATATAAATTTGAAGGCTTTTACAACAAGAGGGCATAGTAGTCATACAATTCTCACCAGAGTATCATCCGCCTAATTAAATCCAGAGTATATAAGGAAACTATCTAACTACCCCCCTCCCCGTCACCTTATTATTCACCTTTATGGTAGAGGGTCATAAGGTGACCATTTGTGCCAAATGAAATAAAATTCTGAGCATTGGTTTCAGAGAAAAGTTTAAACAATTATATTAAATTATATTAAACAAGTGACAAGAATTGTCACAAAACCAGGTTTTCTTGAGGTCAATTATTCCTCCAAAACTTGTCAAATCATGAAATAATGACAATATGTGCCAGAGCACTAAATGATGGTAACCCTGCAAATGTTTGGACAAAATTTATTGAGAAATGTTGGAGGAGTTGCACACAGAAGAATATTGCTCAATAACTTACACATGTGTTATTGAAAAAATAACTAAGGGCCATAGCTCCATCAAAAATGGTCAAACTGCAAAACCAATCATTACTTTATATTTTAAAATTAAGGAGTTATGCTCCATATCAGGAATTTTTACGAAAGGGCAAACATGTAACTCCAAAATTATGAACCACAGAGTGAGGTTCCTATGCACTGCATTCTGCCTCAATGAGATGTATGCACCTATAAAGTTTCAAGTCAATACCTCTTATAATGTAGGAGTTATGCTCCGGACAAGGAATTTTATCAAAGGGGCATAACTCCATCAAAAATGGTCAAACTGCAAAACACAGGTAATATTCTCCAGGGTGACTTAGTGAAGGTACTTCTGTTTAAGTATGGACAAAATTTATTAAGAAATATAGAAGTTGTGCATGAAAGAATATTTCCCTTTATATTACATCTGATAAGGGGCAAAGGGCCGTAACTGCATCAAAAATAGTCGAACCACAAAACCCTGACAATATGCGCCAGGTCACTATGTAATAATGCTTCTGTAAAAGTTTGGGCCAAATCCGTTGAAAAATGTAGGAGGAGTTGCGCACAGAAGAATATTTCCCTATATATTACATATGTGAAAAAATAACAAAGGGCCATAACTGCATCAAAAATAGTGGAACCACAAAACCCTGACAATATGCGCCAGGTCACTATGTAATAATGCTTCTGTAAAAGTTTGGGCCAAATCCGCTGAAAAATGTAGGAGTTGTGCACAGAAGAAATTGTTTACGCCCGCCCGCCGACATACCCCAATCTAATAACCAGAGTTTTCCTTTGGAAAACCTGGTTAATAAAAGCAAAATTATACGCATAATAATACCCAATATGAAACGAACAAGAATTATCATTGAAAATAATACCGCTTTGTCACAGTTACTGTTACCATGTCATACAGTATAAAGAAATTTAACAAAGGGCCATAACTCATTCACAATCAAACAAATTATGACGTGCCAAAAATATGTGCAACTAGGCTTGGTACTTATCAGTCTTGTAAAGTTTCATCAAAATCCAATCAAAGGTAGCTGAGAAATAGAGCGGACAAATCTTGTCCACAGACAGACCAACCAATAGACTGACGGACGTGACTCCAACATAGGTATAATTATGAAAACAATTATGGTGTAATAATAAGTGATGTATATTTTAATATTTGAAACATCAGTATTTGGATGGTAAATTTACAATTTGTTGATGTCCATAGCAGTAACCCAAATACTGTAAAACCTCATGTTATTCATAGGGTTGGATATCGTTCATCACGAAAAGGTTCGATACCAATACCGGTATGACGAAACAATACCGGTATTTTAACGATACTGATACTATGGTTACAATAAGGTAAATCATGTACTGCATGATAGTTTTACTGTTTTCAACAATATACATATTAAATTATATAAAAGTCATTGTACATTAATTTATTTATTTTTTATTTTTATTCTTTATACAAGGAACATGGTAAGATTTAAACAGTAACAAAACATTTTGGTGCAGGAAAAAAAGCTAAAGAAAAACTTTTTTTATATTTTAATAGCTAAAGACAAAAAGGAAATGATGACATGCTTAACAAAACAGACAAATGATGATTACGACTAGAAATATCAAATTTACGCATCTTATAACAATCTTTGAATAGTATTTTGACCAGATTTGACTTCAAACACAGTTAAGTTGAACTTACAAGTGTAGTCACTCTTTGTCACATAGAATATTGAAAGATTGAAAAAGAAATCTCAACTTAAAAGACTTAAATCTCTTCATCATCATAAATGTTCAGGACAAGTCAGCATTCTTGAACAACCACCATTAAAAAGCGCCCCTACAAATTACGTTTGCCACCGTTAATTACTTAGAATAATACAACAAAACTTTGGAATTTTTCGTACGGTTTCCAACATTGACCATTTCGGTCGTAAAAAGCCTTGAACTCTTTTGTATTGTGTGCATTTCTATAACTTCAATTTCATTTTCGGAGAAGGGGTGCACAATACACAAGCTTTCTGTTTTTCATAGTTTTACCAGCTTTACCCCACCCACTAAGAAGTCATATTGGCATTCGGCAAAGTCTATAAGAGTGTACGATTTAATAATTTAAATTGTATTAAAGCTTTATTGTATATTTCCCTGCCAGAAATGAGCTATCTGGCTGTGATTTCTATAACATAATTGTGAAATAAATGCTAACGATATCATTGTTCTCATATTCATGTTATGATTACATTGTTGTGACCCACCTGGAACTACTTAATAATTAATTGATGACATACAGCTAAATGTGATGTTAGCATTCTCATTATTAGGCCAACAATGATTGCCATCAAGTTATGATTATATTGTTTTTATTATTTCCAGATGATATTCTAGCTAGTTAGTTTCATTTTGGACAGAAATGTTCGGTTTTAGAAAATTGTGTACTTCAAATTCCAATTGGAAAGGGACTTGCGACAAACAATAAGATGTCAACATTTGAAGATTATTACTCAAACAATAGGCCATAATTAAAATCAACGTAACAATGCAAATTAAATGTTGATACTAGAGGTGTGAATAACAATTTTTGTATGATTGACTTGCGGAAGCAGTAGAACTTTTCTTTTTACCTGTAGTTCTATCAAACATCCGCAAAACACCCGCGTCTAAACAATAAAGGCAGCCTCCTGGAGTGCGCATTATCATTCTTTTAAATAGTGTAATAAATACTTTTTTTTAAAATTTAGGATTTTTGGTCAATCCTTCATCAGTAAGTATTTTATAAATGAAAATGTTTATTTGTGAAATGAGATTTGTCCCGTGACTTGCTCTATATGTCAGTCAGTGCTGTTGTAACACGATATGGATCCTTATATTTTGTTCACGGATAGTTTTCTGTGATTTAAGACCATTTTTAAAGTTATTTGTTTACATGTTTACCTTTTAAAGACTGATTTATTGACACAATTACAGAAGTATTGAAAGCAGGCATCGGTATTTTACGAAACGGTATATACCGGTACTTTACGAAGTTAATATTTGGTATTGGACCGATACAGGGAATCGGTGTCCAACCCTAGTTATTCATTACTTTAATTAATAACTATCATTGAACTTTAAGGTAAAATCAAAACTAATATCTGATGTCTGTAAGGTTATGCACTGTCAGAAACTGAGTTTAATTTGTTTGATAAAGACAGACTATAACTTAAAGTACCTTCCATAGGAATGCTGTCAATGTCACGAAGGGTCTTCACCACAAACTTTCCCATCAGATTAATCATTTATATCCTGGATCAGCAACATTTTGTTGATGTTAACCCTCTCAATAAATCCGGACATTTGTCGGTAGAGTTCGAGGTGTACCCTTGTTGTGTGGCTTAAGTGGTTACACATCCACTGTAGTACATTGGGTTAAGGTCAATCAGCTGAAATTATTTTTGTCAGTCCAGTTATTGCAACAAATTTCCTCATCAAATCTGTAAAACAGTATCCAACTCGCGTCAAGTAATATCATTATCATGGACAAATTTGTAGTATGGCATCAGATGAATTCATTTTTATCAGGTATACTTTGTATACACAAAAATTTATGTACATCATTATTATTTTTTATTATCATATTTATTGTTTTTTTTTAATTACAATGGTTTATTTCTATATTATAATTTATTCATTACAATACATTAATAACCTTGGATGTTAAAAATGTTATTCATGGCAAAATTAACATTTCCAGCAGTTATGACATAAAAGCCAGTCAAGCTGTACTTAAAACATGTATCTGCTACCAAAGAAGCTCATGAGCAAAATAAATATACATTTTCTTACCTGACATAACGTTGCAGTGTATTTTCTGAGGTTTACACTTGTGATCCTATCAGGATACCATAGACTGAGTTCCCCACAAACTGCTTTCAAGGAATCATAGGCTCTGACATTATACAGTCCTGCAAATCACAATCATCTCTGGCTGTTGTGGAAAAGTCAGGTCCCAACAAGGAAAGCTGGCATCAAATGGCTCAGAAGTTGGTTCTATTAGTGGCATATGGAAAATAAACAAATTACCAATCTGACCATTTGTGGTGGCTGAGCTGAAACATTTCAAAGTTAATGAAAATGATACAAATGTAAAATCATTAATTTTTATATGACACTTAATTTTGTTGATTTTTTTTTAGGTTTTTGACATCAAATATTAATCCCCACAAAAATATGTCTTTATATAGACCTCAAGCTTTATAGATGATGGATCAATGAATATAAGCACCAGCAGAATCTGCTTAAGTTCATAATCAACAAAATTTAATGTAAACAAAAAATGAGCACTTTACATTAATCAATATCTATAGCAAACATAGTAGTTGAGAGAAATCTTATTTAGAATGAATATCTGAAAACCATTGTTTCGAAGTGATGCAAGTTACTCTTAAATATATTTTCAGAGGTGTCCCCTCTTGATCTACTAGCCATGGCCGCAGAAAACAGACAACTGAGATAGACAATGGCACAACAGTTACTCAAGAATGAAAACCTGAAGAGGACTAATGCCGATGTGAATGAGAAGATCAATGCAAAGGAAAAGCGAACAACTAAAGTATCAGCATTTAATGTTGAAGCAGTAAGAGGCAGTCCTGTTAGATATAATTTTAAGTATTATTCAGGATTTGCATTCCTGCAATTTATGAACATATTCACATTTCTAGTGCCGTCTAGGAATGAATGCCCATTATCCTTCAACATGACAGTATGTAGTGTTAAGGATATGAGACTTGAAGATCAGCTTCTTCTCATCCTTGTTAAACTGAGACTGGAATTTGAATTTAAACACATGGCAAATCTATTTGAAATATCACCACAAGATGCTGGAGCAGTTATCAAGAACTGGATCAACTACATGTTTTTAGCTCACATGAGCACAACGTGCTCAAGGTGAGCTTTTCTGATCGCCTTTTGTCCGGCGTCCGTCGTCCGTCGTCCGTGCGTCCGTGCGTCAGTGCGTCCGGCGTCAACAATTGCTTCAAACAACATCTCCTCCTAAACGGCTTGGCCAATTTGAAAAATATTTTGCAGGAATGTTCCTTGGATGAAGCTCTACTAAAGTTGTATAAATGGTTCTGGTCCATTGCATAATTAGGTCACAGGAGCTAAAAATAGATTTTAAAAATGCAAACTTTGAAAATCTTCTTCTGCAAAACTGCAATGTCTAGAGCTTAGATATTTGGTATGTAGCATCATCTTATGGGCCACTACCAAGATTGTACAAATCATAGCCCTATGGTGATAAATGACCCCGCACCAGGGGTCACTTGTTTTATATAGAGTTATATAGGAAAATCTTAAAAAATCTTCTTCTCTGAATCCATAAGGCCTAGAGCTTAGATATTTGGTATGTAGCATCATCTTATGGGCCACTATCAAGATTGTACAAATCATAGCCCTATGGTGATAAATGACCCCGCACCAGGGGTCACTTGTTTTACATAGAGTTATATAGGAAAATCTTAAAAAATCTTCTTCCATGAATGCATAAGGCCTAGAGCTTAGATATTTGGTATGAAGCATGGGCCACTACCAAGATTTTACAAATCATAGCCCTATGGTGATAAATGACCCCGCACCAGGGGTCACTTGTTTTACATAGAGTTATATAGGAAAATCTTAAAAAATCTTCTTCATGAATCATAAGGCCTAGAGCTTAGATATTTGGTATGAGCATCATCTTATGGCCACTACCAAGATTTACAAATCATACCCTATGGTGATAAATGACCCCGCACCAGGGGTCACTTGTTTTACATAGAGTTATATAGGAAAATCTTAAAAAAAATCTTCTTCCATGAATGCATAAGGCCTAGAGCTTAGATATTTGGTATGAAGCATCATCTTATGGGCCACTACCAAGATTGTACAAATCATAGCCCTATGGTGATAAATGACCCCGCACCAGGGGTCACTTGTTTTACATAGAGTTATATAGGAAAATCTTAAAAAATCTTCTCCTATGAATCCATAAGGCCTAGAGCTTAGATATTTGGTATGTAGCATCATCTTATGGGCCACTACCAAGATTGTACAAATCATAGCCCAATGGTAATAAATGACCCCACACCAGGGGTCACTTGTTTTACATAGAGTTAAATAGGAAAATCTTAAAAAATCTTCTTCTATGAATCAATAAGGCCTAGAGCTAAGATTTTTGGTATGTAGTAGCATCTAATGGTTCATTACAAAGATTTTCAAAGTCTTGGCCCTACGGTGATAAATGACCCTGCGCCCAAGTCTTCTCTGAAACCATATGGCCCATTGCTTAGATATTTGGTGTGTAGTATTGTCAGGGGTAAAATGTTTTAGATTAAGTTATATCAGAATCCTTGTCTGTTTAAAAACCTTGACATCAGTTGAAGCAATGGTACTCAGGTGAGCGATTCAGGGCCATCATGGCCCTCTTGTTTAGATTTGGGTCAGTGCTATTATGGCCAGAGAAAGACACACTTATAGCAAATATGCTATCGAAGTACAAAGCAGACTTCCCGGATACTGTGCTCATTCTTGATGGAACGGAAATTAAACTAGTGCAACCAAGTTCACTGCAATCCCAAAGTCAGTGTTACTCGGACTATAAATCAGCCACTACACTCAAAAGTTGGGTCAGGATAGACCCTAGAGGCTCTTTCACGTTTGTGTCAATGCTGTTTTCAGGAAGTATATCTGACAAGAAACTCAGATCTAACAGTGGTCTATTACAGGTGCTTCAGCAGCTACTAGACTGTGGTAGACTTAAGAGAGGCGACGGGATTACGGTTGATTAAGGATTTTTGATCTGTGAAGAAACCTGGGACTGAAATTATATATACCACCTTTCGCCCCAAAGTCTGGACAATGTCAGCTAGTGATGTGGCACTAACAAGGAAGATTGCCAGACACAGGGTTCATGTGGAGAGAGCTATTTCCAGGGCGACAAAGTTCAAAATTGTTGACAATCGCATAGAATTAAGTCTGTTACACTGTATAAATCAGGTTTGGTTTTGTTGCTGTTTCTTAACAGGGTTCATGCCATTATTGATACAAGACTAAACCTGGTATGAGTCCACTACTGACATTCTGAACATCATGGTCTGTAATAACTGTCTGGAATGGTGTACAGGCCAGATACGACAGTCTAGTTCCATGTAGAACCTGCAAATGGCTGATGTAAGTGTAAAACAAGAGCTGTCCATAAGACAGCGCGCTCGACTTTTCTCAGTTGCTAAGACACAGTTTTATGTATTTTAATAGTATGGTACATATCAATGATGATATGTTCTAGTTATAGTAGAAATTATTCTATCACCTCCAATAACAAATATGACATTTTTAATTGGTGAAATTAGCATGCAGAATCAATTTGAGAATGTGGTGTGCTGATCCGCCAACTCCAGTGCTAAGATCTGAAATTGTAATTGGTGAAATTAGCATGGAGAATCAATTTAAGAATGTGGTCTGCTGATTCACCAACTGCAAAACAAAACATACTAACGCCATTAAAGAAAGGGCCAATCTTTGATGTTATTAGAGGTTGTTGCCCAACCTATTTACTATTTGTAAATACAGCCAAAAAATATCTAAGTATAAAAGGGTAAAATTGAAAATACGCTGCATATTATGGGCCCTGCCAGTAAAGTTGAGGTAGTGTGGGTAAACAATAAATAAGTATTCCAAGTTATGGTGGAATACCTGTGATAGTATTGAAAATATACAACTTTGTAAAAAAATTAACCATGATTTCGGCTGTTTTCTAAGTATGAAAGGGGCATAATTCAAGAAGTAGTACAGCAAGAGTTATGGGCCTTGTTAGTAAGGTATAGGAAATGATGGTGAATATGTACTTTAAGTTTCAGTTGAATACCTTAGATAGTATTGAAAATATACAACTTTGTAAAAACTTTAACCTTGATTTTGGCTGTTTTGTAAGTATGAAAGGGGCATAACTCCAAAAATAGGGTAGCCAGGGTTGTGGGCCTTAGAAGTAAGGTAGAAGTGATGATGGTGAATAAGTATTTTAAGTTTGGGTGGAATACCTTTGATAGTATTTAAGTTATTGATGTTTGAAAAAAACTTTAACCTTGTGTTGCAACGCCGACGCCCGAGTGACAGTATAAGCTCTCATTTTCTTCGAAAAGTCGAGCTAATAACTGGATTTTCCTGGGGAAAAGAAACACTCCTTTTTGTCATATCAAGTGAAATATTCAAATCAATATTCAAATCATTAATATGGGTATATTTTCTTCCTGTTAATTGAATAACTGGATGCTATCATGTACCGTAGGTTGATGTATTTATTCATTTCTATTTAAAAATCTATTAATTTCAATTGATGTATGTTTATTTCAGCTGATATGTGCTAATTTAAATTGATATATATGAGATTGATTAGACAAAAATGAGAGATGAGTAAACATTTAAAAAAACTTGAAATTTTGCATTTTGTTTTATTCCATTTTCCTTATCATGAACTAAAATTTATATTTTGTTTATAGTTTATATTTTATAGAAAAATTTGTGGGTTCAATCCCTGACCAGGACATATTTTAAGGCAATAACAATGGCACTGGTTCATCTCACCTACATTGTAGTAAACAAAGAAGGATAGTTCCAGAACTGGTTAACCTGGTATCAGGAAAATGTGATAAAGTGTGGTGTCAAATTACTTGTCTTTGTCTGTGTTGTGATACCACAGTGACTCAGCACTGAATCTGCCACATGACACATGTTGAAACAAAGTTGGAAGTTCTAAATTATCATTAAATGTTCTGTCTTTAAAATTTCTCTAATAAAATACCTGATGTCTGTGAACTCCGCAATGAGTGGCCTCTTCTTTCTGCTTGTGTTTCCTGGCCTTCCAATTACCATTGTCGAAGCCGGCTCAGGAACTATCTTTCCATCCCGAGGTTTGTCCCACTGCTGGGGGACTGATGTGCAGGCTGGTTGACTTGGTACATCAACAGGACCTTTTTACTCTTCTTTACGTTATACGAATGATTTTTATTTTTGTAAATTACTTAAGCAGTCTGACTGGTTATCAATATTGCTCACGTGGATATACGCTGGACCGAGAAAAATCGAAAAGCAGTCTACGACACGACCTTCACCTGTGTATCGGTTACCTGCCTACACAGAAAATAGTGACCCTATTTACTGCTGAATTAAGGTGAGTTTTTGACTGAAAAATATGCAATAAAGGATTAAATCCTATAGAACACAGTTAAAATAGTAATAAAATGCCCAATTTGGAGGCCTTATTGCACAACAACCTTAAAAGTTGAGCATTGCTGAGAGGGGAATTTTTGAGAAAATCAGTGTGAAATGGCCGACCAGTGCACTAAATTCATACGTAGTTTTTTGGCCTTAAATAGGTCAAAAAGTAGTCGGGTGACCCCATGTTTAAAATGTACAGAATTATTTCTCTTGAATAGATCTATCTAATGAGGGTAAGTTTGGATGTCAATTTCCCTTACAGAAATTGTCATTTGTATATATGCTTATATAGAACATATAGTAAAGTTAATTGTGGTCTTAGTCCAGTAAAGGCAGTTTTGACAGTTGTCACTTCTGTGTTGAAGTGTAGAGCAAGTTCTTTTTTAGCAAATTACACTGATTGTATGGGTGAATGAAGGATACTCTCAGATACCATTATTATTTTATTTAAAAGACAGTCGTTAGTTAAGTTGTTACAGCTCTGATTTACAATCTATTCAAATTTTTTTGGCAAACGAAAGCGAGTGGTACAAACTAAATTATCGACTACGTTACGGTATTTTCTTGATCAACGCATCTTTCCCAATCTCATTTAAGTGTTTTAAGAGTAATTTAAAAAAGAATAAGTCAATACGCCAACCCCTCAATCAAAGTCGGCGATGTTAAGTCCATTTTAAGGGAGCATGGAAAATTAAGTTACACATGAAGACTATCTAGAGTAATGTTCTGAACCATCTGCAGTAAAACTTACATATAAATTAATTCATTTCTAACTACATACTATATATATATATATATATATAGTGACAGAGAAAGAGAGAGAGAGAGAGAGAGAGAGACTGGTTTGTCATCACTGGTCCCGATGGCCGATTTGTTGGATCATCCGTTGGTTTGATCCCCGGTCGTGACATGTCAAGTTAAAAAATGGTACTGGTTTATCTCACTTGCTTGGCATTCAGCATATGAGGCTCGTTCCAGGACTGGTTGGCCCGGTGTCAGGATAATGAGACTGGTGTGGTTCGGAGTAATACTGCAGTGTGGCAGCACTACATGTAAATTGAATAATATATATATTTATTGTTAGAGACCATTTTGACTAATTAGCATAAGTTAAGTGGCAATGATTTTTGATGACCTTCCACGGCGCAATGTATTTGACCAACCAATGTCCCGTCAAAAGGGATTAGTATATTTTGTAAGAACTTGTTTCCATATCGACGTAAAATAAATAAGAAGGATATAAATACTTTTTGCACAATTTTACAAATAAATGTCTATGAGAACATGAAAAGCTTGTTCTGAGACTCTATTGCATGGTGATAAGAATCTTAAAACAATATAATATACCGAACGTTTAATATATAAGACAAACAATGGTAAAATGTATGTGATTTTTACCATCTGTAACTTAAATTGTTATATTTTATTTTGAACCGCTATGTCCAGTTTCTGCTCTAGAAGAAGAGGGGACAGTCACACATTTGTTATGATTTTTTTAAAGTTTATTTTCTATACGCTCATAGCTCGAAAGGTTTTTAACATTGTTAACGAACATAGTGATCTTTTAAAGCGTACTGCCTGTAACGTATTGTTCAGTAATCTATAATTACGAGACTTACAGCACACTTTGCAGCACTTTATTGTTGAATAAATATGTATATGTAAAAATATTAATTAAGAATTTAATCATCAGTAGTTGAAGCAAACATCAGTTTACTTTGGTCATGACCCTCAAATACTTAAATACATATACAACTTCTACCATGTGATAGTAAGCGATCATCCATGGCTTAGCTTCTGAAAGGGAAGTAATCGTGCAAAGGCAGGACTAACGACATAGTCGGTGTTGTCTCCCTCAACAATATTTTATATGAATTTTGAAGTGGGTATGTTCTTGTGATTTGGTTAGTGTTTGGGGTATAAGTAATGGTTATTTTCAAAACTGAATCATAGCCTAAAGTATACCCACACTCTGGAAGTGATCGTCAACATTGTACCTGGGATGTATAATTCACCCGAGATATATAAACACTCTGTTTATAAGTCTCTGGATTCACCCATAAAGAAGTATCACTAGACCCCCCCTCTCTCTCCCTCTCTGTACTAGATCTACCAGAGCAAAAAAAGGGTTTGTTGGTTTGAAAAAATCAAAAAAAAAAAAATCAAAAAAATCGGCACATAAAAGTTATGAAATCAATAATACACTCGTATATACATATAGTAATTACACAAAAAAGTTCCCTCATCAAAGTTATTATTATTATCAGTTTTAATACATGCACGTATATCTGGCTTATATAACAGTCCCTATCAACCGTCCTTCAGTAGAAACCAAGCCTTTCCGAATGGTTGAGAGGAGAGAAAGTGCAGACGGCAGATTCCTTGGTTGTCCTGCCGACGGGCCCAGGTGATAGCGGGACTGATAACGAGGCATAATCCGGACGACCAATTAATCTGTCCCACACTTTCATCAAATTCTATTAAATTATTCCCTACCATGACCTTATTTGTTAAGTTTCTGCAGCCTTTTTGCGTTTTCACAACTGTTCGTGAGAGATACAGGAATCGTATTCAAAGGTCCAAGTACTTTTTAAGGCCGACACACCCTGGATTTAAGCCCGTGAATTAAGTTTGCGCAACACATCGGGAGAAGTAATACATAGGATCAGATGCGAGTTCTGGCGTTACTAAAGGGATAGGATCATGACGTCATTAATTATTTTAATGATATGAATTCTTAAAACGCTAACGTTTAAAGTGTCCATATTTCAAAAAAAAAGCAGTCAGTTGAAATCACGACCGTTAATTCAGACTGGATTATCTACAGCTAGGAGTGTAGTTCTTTTGAATAAGCGCACGGAGTATATGTTAAACCCTTTGTGTGAAAATCATGTTTGTTAGTCACTGACTATTTTTGGGCTCTGAGCGAGAATTTCGTGCAAGGGGATATCTCATAATTATAGTGTCACGGATGACTGCGTGTAGTTTTTAAAACTTCCTGCTAAAAGCTAGTTCCGTATCAAAGGTTTACATATTTGTGCAAATAGATGGCAAACGTTTCCGACATTCGGTTGGATTTTATAAACCAGTGAAAGGTAAGTTTGACTATTATATTTTCTATTCCTTTGGTCAAACAGTTGACTTACAGTAGATCTAAATACAAAAAATGAGTTAAAATAAATAGTGATGACAACAAATCATTCTAAATATAAAGTACCAGAGGACGACTTAATTTATGACTGTTCTTATATAAACGTTTATGAAGTCTTCACTTGGTAAAATTAAGTACAGTTTTAGAAATATAAAGTTTCAGTTTACTATTCACTTTTTAAGAACATTACTTTAACATTGATAATTATAATATATGTTTTTGTATACAACTGGTGAAAGATAAAATGAAAAAATCACGATGGTGTTTTAGGTAAGAATTTTTTAATTATAATGCTGCTGGTCTGCTGCTGATGATAAATATAATAAATACTCATTTTCTACTACTACAACTATATTATCATTATTTAGAAAACCTTTAATAGTGATAGTAATAATGAAAAATATTAAATGGAGTGACTCAAGTTCGTAAAAAATAGCTGGACGTTTGCCAAATCGCATTTTCATAACACTGAGTCTATATTAAATTTCAAACCAAACTCGCCCCCTGTGTATACAAGGTGTTCCTTTATTGCATAAGACGTGACAAGACTGCATTCATGTTTCACTGTACACATAATCTGAAATCGGCGTGTTAAGTGATATGTAAATAATCATATACTTGTTTCAGTATGCATTGCATTGATGGATATATATATCCTACCTACCTCCCCCCCCCCCAAAAAAAAACACACAAAAAAACACAACAACAACAACAACAACAACAACAAACAACAACAACAACATAATGCACCATTTCACACCTTTAAATTGTGACCAGGTGAAATCGCGGAGAAGTTCCGGACTCCCACTTACCACCCTCTCACCAAAAGGGACAAGCCGCTGAAATTGTCAGTACCTACCTTTTTTTATTTAATATAAATAAAAAAGTACACAAGAAATGGAAACTCAAGCTTTCTATCATTGACAATTCTGATACCAGTCATGTTTCTTTCAATGTAACACTACCTAAAGTCCAGGAGTGCCATAGGAAGGAGTCAGGAATGACGCCGTGTGTAATCTTCACCTATATTTAAACTGACGATTTAATAACCGGTATAGTGAGACATTCATTTTTAAAAGAAACCATTTAAAAATATTAATACGTCTATGTGATGTAAGTCTTACAAATGGAGTTGTTGTACACATATTAGGATGTTCTTTAAGGGGTGTTAAAGCAGCTCGCTCACATATGATCACTGATTAAGAGTTTGATTTTTAACGATAAAATAATAATAATAATAATAATAGTAATAATATCTTTATTTTTTAGAGGATAACATATTTGAAAATGCCATTCTTCAATATGGACCTCTTACCAATAATATAATACAATTTGTAGGTCTTAAAAGTAAAAATTGTTGTTTATGAAGTATCTTACAGTAATCAGAGACATCTAAGATATGTGTCTATTACGTCTATCAATATCCATTTACAGACGCATGCATGGTTACCCAATGTTGTTAAAATGGGTGATTTTCCCATCACTGATAATACCACCACAGACAGTATTGGAATTATACTTTGAATTTTAAATGTCTGTTTTCATTTGCCGTCACTTGGCTGATCACATTCACTCTTCGCGTATGCGCTTACTTCATACGCTGAACTTACGAAATCGCTACCCTGAACTGGTGAAGACGCCATGTTGTGGAACTCTTTAGGTAGTACAGCAAGCTTTTGCTTTAGGGATAAGATATTCTATATTTGATAGAATATATATATATATATCCCGATCATTTGTGAACAAGCTGCTTTAAGGAAGGACATTTGACACTATTTTGTGAATCCTATAATTTGTGAACAAGCGATCAACAATTGTATTGCGAAACACAGAACATGATATCTTCCTATCATTCGTAAATATACATACCGTGTGAAACCCGCTGTTCAAAGTGGTAGTTAGAATAAGGTTACCTTCTTAACTTAAAGCATGGACCAAGTGTTGTTATTTCCCATTCCGCAGGCGTCATGGTCCAAGTGAACTACTTGGGTCCCCGGGGTTGTATCAAACGTGATGTGACTAATTCATTACCTGCTGTAATTTGGCGAGATCATTAGGGTTCCTCTACCTTAACCTGATAACTATTGAGTGCCCATTTTTAATCACAGATTTTTCCTGAAAAAATCGCCTTTTAAGTTGTGTGTGGCGTAGTCACTCACAGCTATAGTACCTACTTTCTCTAAACCGAAGAACCTTTGTGTACAAATTGTCGAACGATTAAACAAAACCTTACAATACAGATAAAAGCAACTGTTGAAAAAAATTGTGTCAAAAATAGATATTTACGGAACACAATAATTGTCCGTGGTAAAAAAGCACAAACGAACTAATTTCTCGATGGTGTTGCATAACTAACACTTGACCATGCGGAGGAAAATAGTTTGTTTTGATGCAAAGGTGGCTTGTAAATAATTTTGGATAGTCAATATGCAGGTTTCAGTCATTTTTAGCCTCGACTATTCGAAGAATATGAGAGCTATTGTAGTCGCCCTGGCGTCGGCGTCGGCGTTGGCGTTGCAGCTTTTGGTTAAAGTTTTGCGTGCAAGTTACTAACCTTATATCTCAATAACCATTTATGGTATTGACTTGAAAATTTATAAATATGTTCAAGGGCATCAGACAACCAAGGTAGATAACTCTTGACTGAATTTAATATGAATTATGGCCCCTTTTTAACTTAAAATTTTGGTTAAAGTTTTGCATGCAAGTTACTTTCATGCTAATATCTCAGTACCAGGCATGCGATTGATTTGAAACATCTTTAATATGTTTAGGAGTGTCATACTATCAAGGTAGATAACGTTTGATGGAATATATTAAAATTTATGGCCCCTTTTTTAACTTCGAAATTTTGGTTAAAGTTTTGCATGCAAGGTACTTTCATGCTTAAATCTCCATAGTCCAGGCATGGGATTGATTTGAAACATCTTTAATATGTTTAGGGAAAGGAAATAACACTTGATGGAATATATTAAAAATTATCCCCTTTTAATTAATTTTATTAACTTATTTCAAGAAATTGCTTGTGGATTTGACTAGAAAGAGTGTCTTCAGGGGCATCAGAAAACTAAGGAGGATAACTTTTGGACTGAATTTTTTGCAAATTATGGCCCTTTTCTAACTTGGATTTTTGGTTAAAGTTTTGCATGCACAGTGTTATTATGCTTATGTCTCAGTAACTTTGCATGGGATTGATTTTAGACATCATAAAAATATTAAGGGGTATCAGACTATCAAGGTACATGTATATCATTTTTGACTATTATTATGTACAGGGTATGTGATGGGCAAGAATTGAAATAGATTTCATTTGCTTTACCAACAAGCATTTTGAATAGTCGAGCGTGCTGTCCTCTGACAGCTCTTGTATGGTGTTACAATAACCTATGTAGAAAGCTTGAAGTCCGATACAGATTCGTGTAACATGCTAATAATCACATCAAGCTATCGAACTCAGATACCTCCTGGGGTTACTTGTTACACTATAAAATGACCGAAACCTGTATATCCACTATCCGACTTAAATTACGAACCACCCAATGACCTTCGCAGCTAAACTTCAATCTTCAAATAGAGACTGTACCATCACGTTCATATCAGAGTGCTGATAGCGCTGAGAGAACATGGTTGTTGCATTTCTTTTGTTTATCAAAGTAAATTTAATAAATGGGGATCAAATTTCAAGCGATGCCAATAAACCCAATGTTATTAACCTGCTTAAACCTTGCGCTAACAAGGTCGTAACACACCATTTGTTTCAATGGACTTCTAAGAATAAGCACATCGCTTCTCTTACCCTTCCTGTTTCTTTTGCCTACAGTTTATAAGATGTATATCAATAATCACATCTAAATCAAAGGAAGCTAATCTAAAACAACAGTCTTTCATTATTTTATTCAGGTTTGGTTTCTTGCAAAAAAATAAATTACCCAGCAGATCTGCAGCTCGTCAAACCCTCTTTTATTTGAGACAAACATAACTTCAGTGCTTTCAGCGCTTCGGTTTTCTATTCATATTTTGATATTTGGTTATATTAATGTTTTTGTTCATGCGCGGATACAGAGGGGTAGAGGTGGGGGTAGAGGGTCAAGACCCCCCCCCCCGGGATTTGGCTCTGATACTTAAAGTAAAGACACGAGGAACACTCTAAATCTCTGTAAAATCTTAAAGAAGGGGAGGGAGGAGGAAAATATGGAAGAAGGCACCCCCGTACGGTAATTTCCATAGTTGGCCCTAAAGGGTGCCCCCTCCCTCCACGTACGGCGAATTTCAGAATTTCATAGTTGTTTATATTTTGGCTAACATATATCTGTTGGACCCTCCTCTCTCTCCAACCCCCGCCCCCAAAGGTAAATGGCTGGATCTCCCCATGCTGTTTATGTAAATATGGTTGCATCATGGAAGTTGAAACTCAATTGGAATATGTGTTTATAGCTGATGCAGGAGATATCATATAAAATAAACTGAAACTTGATTAACCTAACATTCGGGAATTCAGAAAACCTATTGAGTGATGCACTTTTTGTGGTGGCAAACACATTTCTCCTTCCTAATTTAAGGGAATACTGTACATCTGACAAAAGAATATTATGGTATATCTATATGTGTGTGTGATGGGCACAAATTTTCGCTTCGTATGCGTTGTATGCAATTTAAATTGATTAAGACTCCGGATCGTGGCATAAGATGCAACAGCTTAAACTGACGTTATATACCATGTGATATGGCCACACTGTCAGTTGGTATAAAAACAAACCTTCTTACTCTTTCTCTGCAGGTAATTAAACGGTGGGTGTAGGTGCGTTTTTTTTCCTCAATATGACACGAGTAATGTTATCTTATTTCACTTTCCTAATCAAAACTATATTGATGCTATACTCGTACATAAGTAAAAAAATGAAGGTAAATGAAGATCTTTTTCCTGCGCACAATGCAAAAATGAATTTCTGCATGTATAACTTGGGCGTCATTTTAAATGCATTCTTCGGCTATGTGCTCAGAAATATATAATTTTTATTGGAAATATAGTTATTATAGACATATCTATTATTTAGTATTTCTTTTGCTTTACATTTACTTCTTTTTGATTTAAGTCTCCTGTAAGAGAGAGAGAGAGAGAGAGAGAGAGAGAGAGAGGGGGGGGGGGGGTCGACTTTTCAAATAGTCTCTTGTTACGACAGCGTTTACGCATGTAAAAGCGGATTTATAACAATTAACAATTTATATCACAAGTTTAATGAAACCCATCGTTCCTATTATAAATTTTGGCATCGCTTAAAACGTTGTTCTTCGTTTATTAAATTTACTTTAATATACAAAATAAATGGGACAGAATTACATAAAATACCTTGATATTTATATAAATGAATCAGCACAAGCAGCCTCACACACTCTCAAAGAGTTAAAGATGGAAAACAAAACATGGCCGACAAAATGGATAGTTTTCAGTTTTGGAACCGGTATTTATTCAGTTATTATTAAATGCGGAAAACAATAACAGCATATTTTCTTTGGCGCTTCTGTTTAAATGTATAACAATAAGTGAAATACATTGAAAATCTGCTAAGTCACGATAAATGAACTGAAATGTTGGGAAGACCGTCAAAAGCATATTTACGTCAGTACATAAGAATATACCTATATCTGCTTGAAAATAAGGAAAATTAAAGTACAAACTTGTTTCGACGGTTCGTGGTGAAACACTGACATGTTACACGGATATCATATTTTGTAACCCCATTCAGTTGGATTCAACATTTTCCACTCCACCGTTTTCAAGCCAAGTTATTTTACCTGTAACTTTATTTTAGTCAGTAAATACATGCCATTATTTACACGAAGGTAACTGTACCGGCAACAAACCAATAACATTTTCAAATTGGGCAATAGCCCATTTTAGGAAAGTGTATCTGTTCATTTGAATTAATGTGGATATCGCTGAAATAAATTTGGTTCGAGTTGGTAGCTGATATGATTATATAATGCGTTACTTAGGCAATTGAGTATCGTGCTTCGATACTGAGGTTATGTGTTCGAATTTTCTTCATGATACGTCTCCTATCAGAAATTACTATTATTAATTGTTTCTCCCACTTTTTTTATTCTTTGAAGACCAGTATTGCAACGTTAAGATCCAAACCATTCCAAAATAAACATTCACTTCTGGTCAAGGTTGTTGTCTTTTTTTCGAATTCGAGAATATATCAAATGAATAAACAGACATAGGTAGATAAGTTTGCCAATTTCCTTTTGTATATTTCGGCAGAGAAATACATATTCTATTGGTTACGTTAGTAGATTGTTTTAATTAAAAGATTAGAGAAAAATGAGTTGAAGCGAGTCTACCGCCCAAATGGTGTTCACCTTTGTTGAAATTTATGTGTACAGAAGGATAATTTTTAATACATACAGGAGCCCTTAGACAAAACCGCCTTCCCCGCTTGACGAGTGATTAGTGTGTCCGCCTCGGGGGCGGGAGGACGTGGGTTCGATTTTCGACCGCGACATACTAACGTCGTTAAAATGGCATTGTAAGCTTCTTCGCTTGGCGCTCAGTATATATATATTATATATATATATATATATATATATACAGGGTAGTTCCAGGACTACAACGTCTGAGACCCACGTCCAATGATAATGATAGATGGAGTGAAACGTAACAAATCAGGCGTGGGTCTCAGACGATGCAGGACTATTACTACAACCCATTGTCAGATAATGTGACTGGGTGTGGTATCATGCCACATGTCTACGGCGTGATACTGCAGTGCGGCCGCACTGTATCTCTCTCAAGTAGACATAGTCTCCAAATGACTGAAATACTGTCAATGGGACGTTTAACCCAACAAACAGGCTTAAAAATCTATGACTAGTGTCTGACCCTCATGTTCTGAGCCGCTGTATTTGAATAGAAAAGTTTGTAAATCAGGATACTTCCACTGGCTTTAGATAATTAGCGCATCGACCCACAGCAAATGAATGAAGAACAAATGAGCGATGTAGCTAAAGGACCCACCAAGGGTACACATCCCGGTTTGGATCTCACTCACTGACCTTTTTGTTTAAGGTGCGTGTTGTTCCTCCAATCCCTTTTCTTTCATGTATTAATGTTAAAGTATCGTGGTCCAAAATAACGAAAACAATCCCTTTTAAGTTGAGGTCGACTTGTTAATTAAATGTTTACGTCTGATCTAATCTTATTGTTTTCACATCACCCTGTAAAAAAGGTTATGCCCAAAGAACTAGCCTTTATAGTTAGGACTGAATAGCCAATCAAACGCCCAAAAGATACGTTGCATTTCTTTCGTTCTGAGAATAGCCTGTTGAAGTGACGACATTTCAAACCCCAGACTTGACATACTGCACCTTTTGTTCTTTTGTCGGGGTTTTACATATCAAATTCCCATTTTTTTTTCTTCAAAATTTAGTTTAAGTAAATTTTCCACTTTATTGTGTAGATAGGGATCACGTCCGTCGTCTGTCTGTCCATCTGTCTGTCCGTCACACTTTTTTTCCGTCACGCTTCAGCAGGTGACACATGTGTTAAAAACAACAACAAAAAAAAACACGCTTGTTATATTTGGTCAGATGGCATACTTGATGTAGATCTAAAAGCCACTTGGGGTGAATGATTTGAACTTGACACCTAAACCTAGAATATGTGTGTTATCCTACTTTTCCGTCTAATGAAAATCCTTCATTTTTAGTTCTGAATCTCTTTGTCATTATGAAGCCACAACTGGTTGCTCCGCGTTCAATACGTTAACCCTCACTCCCTTGCTTGGCGCTCAGCATATAAGGGTAGTTGCAGGACTGGTTGGCCCGGTGTCAGGATAATGTGACTGGGTGTGGTATCATGCCACATGTCTTCGGCGTGATACTGCAGTGTGGCAGCACTATATCTGTCTCAAGTAGACATCGTCTCCAAATGACTGAAATACTGTCGGTGGGACGTTAAACCTAACAAACAAACTCTCACTATTTTTTAGTTTTGATTTATATAGTTTTAACTTATTTCTTTTTATATCGATTGAGAAATGAGTTCTTTTAACTGATGCCAATATCTCTCGACGGCTTCTGGTAGGGATCAGTACCTTGCGCCGGGAAACCATGAAAGATTCTTGCCAACCCCAACAGGGTTCGAACCAACAACCTCAAGATTCATAGTCATGTACACTACCACTAGACCCACGGTTTAGTTCGTTATGGCTGATTTGGTGCTGTTAAACCAACTTTTAAAATAAAGGTCCAGTTCTGCTACCGGCATCACCTCTGTATATTGCATGTTGCAACTGTTGGACTCCATTTTGAAAATTGATTTAATACGACCTCTGGCCAACTTAAATATCATACTCAAAATCCCATAGAGACATAATGGTCCGAAATAACGTATTTGCTCGTAAAGAAAAAAAACACAAAACCCCCCAAAAAACAACAAGTGAACGGGATTTGAACGAGATCTCGCTGAGGCACTTAACACCTTGCAGATGCCTGAAGGCGCTTAACAGACAGTATCACTCATAAAGATCTGCGGTCTAATGAGAGACATACATACGATTTGTATTTGGTATTATCAGCAATAAATTGAAGAAAAACTCAGTGTATTTATAATTGATATGAGCAATGAAAACCACACTGGCTGTAAAAAAAACAACTATGGACTATGTAACAGTATGTTTGTTTTTCAACCAAGACAGCAAACAGTATTGATTTGTGTGCATCAAGGTCCCTTAATACTAAAGACCCCGTGTACATACAAGATGAAGATGTGACAAGTATTTTTTCTTTGAGTGTGAGGCAAAATCTGAAAGCCTTTTGCAAACTGAAATGAATCTGTATACTGAGTATTACTGAGAGAGAGAGAGAGAGAGAGAGAGAGAGAGAGAGAGCATGGATTTACAGGAAAAACAACAACAACAACAACAACAACAACAACAACAACAACAACAACACTTTTTTTAACCACCCCACCCACTTTGGGTTGATAGCGAAACCTCAATAAAATACATGTAAAATAAAGTACTACACCATAATAGTTTGCTTTTGTTTTTTTTATCTTTCTTTTATATCTTTAAATTACATATCTATTTAAAACTTTCGACTACGTGCGTGAGACTTCGCGAGATTTGGAGTGGTTTGTTGTAAGATGGTGAGGGGCGTTGATAATGTTCTTGTTTTGTTTCAGATCCTTGCTCCGACAGTATGACAAAGTACTTCAATGGTAAATATTGTCTTGTATATAACAAACTTGCCTGTCATACGAACACAGGGACTGGAAAGACACATAGACTACTTGATTCATTCTTTTTACCTACAACAGCGTTATGATCATTCAAAGTCAGTAAAGACCTTTCGCTTAAAGACAACTATCACAATATTCCTAAAATTATTCTGATACAAATGAAATTGCTTAAGTAGATTGGTTGTTTTGATTATGGCGATGATTATGAAACTTTATAAGGTTGTTTTTGATGATGGTGGTGATGATGATGACGAAACAATAATAATGATAATTTATTGTTTCACTGTCTTAATAAAATAATAATATAATTATCGTTTAATCAGTTTATAACCACCACATAATTTATAGATAACCTTTTTAATATGATAATAAGTAGGGATATTTTCGTTTCTTTGTTTTTAGCCACGTGTATTGATATTGATCTGTACCAGTGTGAAGAGGGCAATGTATTTATTGACCCATGCGATTGTCAGCGATACTACATGTGCGGCGTTGGATACAAAATGCTTAACAACACTTGTAATGACGGGACTTTGTTTGATCCTGATATATACAGCTGCAACCATTATGATGATGTCAAAAAGAACAGTTGCCATGGTAACCCTTGGGAACGATGCAACGTGACAGGTAATTTCAACACTTCCGAAATACTAATGTTTACAATCTAGTGTTAATTGAGAGAGCACGGTTTTAATGAATTTTATATCTCCGCACTCATGGTAGTCTCATATTTAAAGCACCATCAGTGATTAAAGCTCTACATTTCAGATGACTTCCTTCAGGTACAAAGTACTGGTCCAACCCACGAACCACCGAAAAGGAATAGCACGTGTTGTAAAATTTGTTTCCTAATTTACGTAGTTTTTATTCAATATATATTTTTATTATTTCATTGCATTATATAAACATATTTCATTTTTAGCTCGACTATTTTAAGAATAAGGAGACCTGTTCTATTTACCCGAGCGTCGGCGTCGCCGTAATGGTTAAGTTTTTCGTACCATCTCACTTCTTTTAACTGAACCCTTAAGGTATTGCTTTGAAACTTTGTATACTTGTATATGACCACCACCTCCACCTGTTTGAAAGAGCACATAACTCTTTCATTGTTTCTGACTAAATAATGCCCCCCTCGGTTAAGTTTTTCGTACTACCTCATTTTTTTCGCTGAACCCTTTTAGGTATTGTTTTGAAACTTGGAATGTTAGTTAATGACCATCGACGCAGTCTGTAGGCAAGAAACATAACTATGTCATGGGTTTTGACCAAATTATTCCCTCTTCTGACTAAGCATCTTGGTTAAGGTTTCCGTACCACCTCACTTTATCACTGAACCCATTGGGGTATTTGTTTGAAACTTGGAATGTATGTTAATGATCATCAGCTCCACTTGAAGACAAAACATAATTATATTTTTTTTTCGACTTAAAATCTTGATTATTGTTTTCGTTTGAATTCAATTTTTCACTGAACCCTTTGAGATTTTGCTTTGAAACTGTGAATACATATTTAATGTCCTTGTTTACCTTTATAATAATACAAAGATTCTCATTCTGTCTATTGCTGCAATCCTTTTCGGACGTATCTTGTACTTTTTGAAACATGTAAGTATGTGTATTCAAAAACCATTTGTATGACGTATTTAGTTCTTATTGGTAAAAACTTCAAGACTACTCAAAGTCTTTGTTTTCTTGCAAATTAACTCGGCTCGTGTAAAAAGTGAGCGCATGCGTGAATGTGATCGTTCATGTGACGGCACACGGAAATAGAAATTCTAAATGCAGGTTTTATACCGTTCGTAACGCTCTAGCCTATGATGGAGAAACAACTGTCATGTATAGTATGTGTTCACAATCATGGAATGTTGAATTGGGGTGACCATGAGTCTGTAGGTGGGTTATTGATAAACGTAATAAACACAGATAGTTGTAAATGATTTTTTTTAGTAAAAGCTATACAATATACCCGTACATGGTATTACCCACGTCACAAGTTTTTAGGCAGTCTAATACAAAAATCATCAAAAATGCGTGAATTGTGGTTTGCGTTGAAGTTTTAAATACGTTAGTTATCTTTATATCAGATCAACAGATAGTTTTCATTTGTGAATTTGAGAATTCTATAATCCGGATGATACAAGTTACGCCACATGTAGACACAGTTTGCATATCAATGTCCCCTGATGTCTATCAAAATAATCTTAAAACTACAAACAGCATCAAAACAGTCTCTTGGGTAAACATAATTAGGCTATAACTCATCATCCTTAAAAACGGTCTTGACTTGATCGCCTGGATGAGAGGATGACACCGCCTGGCGCCTGTCTCTTGAAGCTAAGTGATGCTTATGTTCAAATTGCCCATGGTCATTATGTAAAGTACCCGGCAACTTAAGTATGTCAGCGGTCACAGATTAGAACACACACTCTTCTTTGAACACACAGTCTTGGGTTAAGTTAGCTGATATGTCAGAATTGTAACGATGCCCCATGACTTATCTGCACAGACTGTCGTTAAAAGCATACGAGGTGAAGCCAGGGTACTGTTTAAAGGTATGTCTGGCGAAAGTTTTAATTCGGTGGCCTAGAGGATAAATGTCCGCCATATCGGGTTGAGGTCGCGGTTGTAATACTCGTAAGGAATAGTACTAAAAGATCCCTGCTTGACGCTAATAATAGAAATAGGGATGGTTGGAATAATGTGTTTTAGGGTGTCCGTCTGATGCGTGATACTGTCATATCGATGGGACGTTAAATTCAACTAATTAACACAATTGAATTTATGCGCACTGGAATTATTTGCCCGGTTAAAGCCGGCTGAGTACACTTAGTTACTTAAAGGCATACGCATCCATTACAGTTTTTTTTTTTACTATATGGACAAAGAAGGAAAAATAAAACTATAAATAAGATTTGAGCCATGAAAAATTTCTTAAATTTTGCAATATCATAGAGAATCACACTAGAAACAAATTTATGGGATAAAATATGGAGATCACCATTCTACTTTTTGAGTTATCTGCCCTTGAAAATTATTATTATTATTTTTGTTGTTTTTTTGTGTGTCATTTTCAAGGGCAGATAACTCAAAATCAAGCCTATCTGTAGTCATGCGAAATTTTAAAAAATTATCATGGCTAGTTTTAATTTTTTTCTCTGCCTTTATGGTAAAAAAACTATAAAGGGCGCGTACATGCCTCTAATGGGGTCCCAGGATCGCTTCCTGTATGTGTAAGTTAAAAGTACCTGAGGGGTCATCGAATGGAGACTATAAATCAGGACTGGTCGGTTCGATGTCGGGTAATCTTTTCTGGGCGTGGTATCATACCATTTGTCAACAAATAAAGAGTATTTGTCCCAAGTCTTCAAACGTCTATGACCGGTCCTGGCCCATAGACGAGTGGTAACGCCACCGTTCGCGACTTACCAAAGTCGTTTAAATGGTACTGGTGTATGGCGATCAGAAAATTAAGGGTAGTTCTAGGACTGGTTTAACTTAGTGTGGGGATAATGTGACTGGGTATGATATCATGTCACTTGTCTTCGGCGTGATGCACTATATACATATTATGTAGGCAAAGTCCCAAAATGACTGAAATACTCACGTTGGGACATAACACCCCAAACAAACTTGCTATTGTAGTAATACACAGGCGGTGAAACGTGAACCGGCTCTATTTACATTTACCTAACGTGCACGTACTCTACACATTTGTCTTATGCGTCCCGTATTGCATTACATAAATGAGAAAGACATGGTATGTTGTAAGGGCTGTGCTTTTCAATTGCGACAAAGACTATTTTGTAACCGATGAATAATAGATAGATCTGCTTCTATTAAATTTCATTTAGGGATCATTTTGAATAAAAGGATTTTGTGATACACTGTTTGTTGCTAAATATATTTAGGATACATATGTTAAATGTATCAAGGGCGGGCAATTTTGTCACTACATGTGAGAACGTTTTGGTTGTCTCACTTGTTGCAGAGGTGACACATGTGGATCACTTTTCTGTCTTTTGTCTGTCTGTCCGTCTATCTGCTTGTCTGTCACACTTTCCCGTCTCGATTCTTTATTTTATTTTGTTTTACAAATCGTATAAAATATAAACTTTGTATCGCTTTGTTTTTTATCGTGTGAATCTGTCAAACCTGCTCTGTCGTCTGCAGAATCAAGACAGTCGTACTTGATGGCCCTGTGTACGAACACCACTTTCACAACAACATCTCCCACCCTCGGGCCAACAGAACCACCGGCAGATTCCCCCGTTAGTCCAGGTGTGATAATAGGACTGATTCTAGCTGGTGCGGCCCTCGCCATTTTGATTCTGATCATTATCGTCGTCATCAGGAAGCGGAAGCAAGCTTCATTGTGAGCATGCGCAATTTATATCTTTACTCCTGTACCCTTGAAACTTATTTCGACATTATAATAACAATTCACGTTAAAATATTTTGAAAACTTTTTTTTATAAATTGAATAAAAAATAAGTTTCTTATAAATTATATATGATTTCATGTTTCAAACTTCATGACATCTATAAAATTCAGGAAAAAAATTAAAAAAATCAAAGTAAAAGCAAAATGTACATTTCATACACTGTTTTAGATTGAAGAAGTCCAAAGCACCACAAGTCCTCAATCCCGAATATTTCGAGGATGGAAACATGAGCGACCCATACGCTACAATTGAGGACTCAGGAATGGTAAGTTGCTTTACTGGAATCACTGGATTTTAATTATAATGGTTTCAATTATGTCACGACAGATTCAAAACGTTTTTGAGACATAATCCTATGCTATCACAGAACATTATATGGAATATTTTACAATCTAATATGTTAATTGCAGTCCTTTAATAAAAAAATACGTTTGGCCTATGTTCCAGTTCCCCATTATTTATCACTTCATCAAAGGAAAACATGAATGCATCCAAGTCCTCATTTAAATTTTTAATGTTGAATATTTAAATAAAGGTTCTGAGTGTGGAGGACGCTTCTTACTTTCCAACATTTCAAAGAAAAACACATCTCGACCCTACGGGCCTCGATATGTCTTCTATGAAATATTAAACAGTTTTCGGCCTTTCTCATTTACATACGTGTAAAGAAGTGTCCAAAGAAAAAAGGAGGTATAGAGGAAATTCATTTTAAGATCTTAAGACCCCTTAGTTGTGCATGTATATCAATGTTGTAATTATTTTGACGATAAAATATGCCTAAAGTAGTATGTTTAATATAGTAATGGCTATATAAAATGTTCTCGCAGTCGTTTCTTACTAAAACCCGAGTCAAACGTTAATTATAAAATGTTATCATGCACAAAACACACACTTTCAACATATTGAATAGACTGGCAAGACGCTCATGGTTAAAAACAGGAAAAATCACGAATTAAGAATTGAAATTTCGAGTTGTTTCACCTGAGTTTGTACATCCCAAGTGACTCAGCTGCGGCTATATCCGGCGATAGTTTGTTTCAGCTTCCGATCGGGTTCAGGAACTGACTATGGTCATGAACATGCCGCCTATAACACCATACCTGATAGGGGTCAAATCTCTATATTGATCTATATGTAAAGCCAATAAGTTTGTAGAGTTGTTCAAATGAATATTGAGTTCTGCAATAAAGTTTTCTTTTAATACTTTACAGCAGGACCCAACATATCGTGGACAGACGTCGACGTTAGGAACAGTTTCTATGACAATGTCAACACTGCCACACGGTGGCGACCCTACCAATGTCTATGACAATTCTGTGTCTAGAGTTAACGAAAAAGTCTACACAAGTACCTTACCAATGGAAGACAGAACTCGCAATCCTGGTTATAGTACCTTGGCTCCTGGAATTCGCCCGGTACTTCCCAACAGCCGTGGCAGCAAAGGTGTTCCGAACGACAAACTTCCGGTAACTGATCTCGATGATGTAGTGATAAATGACCCTGAAAATAACAACAACCACACAAAAACTCTTCATGATAAATCATCGGTGATTCTGGACAACGCAAATGAAGGGATGGGTAGGAAGTCAGTGGCTGAAGAAGTGGCGAGACAGTTCCCAGCAACTGGTATTGAGATTGTTGCTACAAGTGACGACCCTGGTGCAATGGATGGAACTCCGGATTACTTAGTTTTGAAACAGACCATAAACTAAGGTATGCTGGTCTTTATGCATACATTAGTTTTAAGTTAGGGAAGAAAAAAAACCCTACCCATCCCTTCATTTGCGTTGTATATATGTATGTACATACGCTGAGAAATTCATGTTTTGAAGAAGTAAGTGCTTTAAAGTTTATAACTTATTGTTCCTTTCCAAGTGAAGGAACATCTATAATCGTACATGCAGCATAGCTGATCACGTAACCATCAGGTCAAAGTTGAAAGCGCGAAGCTAACTAAGGTGCTTCCTTCTGTCTTTGAACTAAACTGACACTAGATATGTGAAGATGATAAGATTTTCATAACAAGCAGAATTGTAAACCAGGCAGAAAATATATTCCGGATTTTCACTTGAAATAGCAGGGAAACCCTTGCCTCCCATAGAACTGTTATTGTGCTTCTTGACATTCTTTAGGACCAGGTGAGAGTTTATGGAACCAGTCGTGTTCAAATGTTGTCATCATACTCAGCGCATTTTGTATTTGCTATTTCGAGAATTTCAAATATGTTGCAGTTGCCCATACATTTTTGTTGTACACGCAACAATATGTAAGAAAGGTATGTAATACATGAAGTAATATATAACATAATGTTCATATATACACATAGAAAATAGTTCTTATTCGTATGATTTAATCTATTTACAGAAATTATAGAATAGTTTAAGTTATAAACTAATCTGTTATTGTAAACACGGATTGGCTGATTTTTTTTCTCTCTCACTCACAAGAAAGAAAGAAAGAAAGAAAGAAAAAATATGCCAATAGTTTCCATAGTTTTCAACTCATAGGATATCCGGCACTATATTTTATGTCTCATTCTTTATAAATTCAAGATAACGTTATAAAAATGGAAACTGAAAACAAAATGGTAAACGGTCCATTGAACGTCATATTTTACAAATGTTCTATTTAATAAAATCGTGGTGATGCACTTCTAAGGAGAAAGCAAGGCACACACGGCCATCCTAAAGAAATGTTTATTTTGCGGTTACCTTATCTACCCACTTGACACTTACCATGCTGAATTTCTTAATTGGATTTGTCCTTTCCTCATTTTGGTCTGTACCATTAGTTGTTTATAGGGGTGCTTGTATAAAATCTTTGACTGGATAGCGAACAGTGTATACCATAATCAGACTGCATAGACATGAAGGCTGATCTTGATCTGCACTGGCCACAAAGGCAGTCACAAAAGTGCCCATATCATTGTAAGGAGTAAATTCAGTTAAAAATGAGTGGCAATCTTGATGTCTTTAAAAACAAGAAATTCACTGAAGAAATTGTGGGTTGGTTAGCCGTTTCTGCATGGGCTGACATGAACAGTATGCCGGGCTAGGTGATTCAGACTGTGTGTCTAGGCTTACAGCTATGATTAATATCTATAAATAGCAGAAGTAGGGGAAGTGAATTTTCATCAAGAAGCCAGATTTTACATTTTTTTATGTCGTTTTCTATCTAAAGCAACAAAAAAGGTTATGACGATTAATTGTAGATTTTCAAATATTCATGCCTAGGGCGTTTCATATAGTTTATTTCTTTGCACTTGGGTGTGGATTGCAGTTCTTTTAGAGTTTTTATAACACAAATATAAACTTTGTTACTTGTATGATCAGCAATGATTAAATATTCAAAGGCAAATCAGATTTACACCTCATATAGATGTATATATGTAAATTACGGTACATAGCATTCAAACACACCTTCATTTTCTTTTTAAATGAAATAAACACTTGTTACGTACTAAGACTGCAATGGCGTTAAATAGGACGTCAGTGATATCCTTTTAAAAACTTGATCCGGACTATAATCTGGAAGTAATTATCAATTCTGATCAGATAAAATTTGATTTACTTTTTTTTTTAACTGAAAAACACCTGGTCTATTTTTTTTTCTCAACGAAAAATCTATTTATCGTTAGATTTTTACGTTTTGTGAGTTTGAAAAGACGATTTATTTATGTGAATGTGGTTGCTGTTTAATTATTTTTGTCTTATCGTTTCATTGTGTGCGCATGCGCGCATAACGTTTTTGAAGACTGATGTATATGAAGATATTCATTCATGTTATCATTTTTAAATCTTGTGTTCACTTTAATGTATTTACATATTGCATAATATTTCTGTATTTTCTTCTTTTGTATGTATTCTGTTGAGCGTGCTTTGTTAAAAACAAAGAGTCTGATGTAAATAAAGTTAGAAGGATATACAAATTACTCATTATTTTTTGTTGTTAAAAAAATTTAATCAATTTTCCTTAAGGAAATGTCTGGTTATTACTTTTTTTGCTCGGATCATAACTTTGTTAAGTATTTTTTAAAAATAACATGCAAAATAGGCAGTATATAGGCACATGGTCCAGATCTGTAGCTCTAAGATCATGGTCGCACTTTTAGGTTAGAGGTAAAAAGTGGATACAATTTTTCAATAGATAATTCAATTTGCAGGCTCGTGACAGGGTTCGTAGCTGAAAGGTGAAGGTCACACTTTGAGGTTACAGTAGGCCTGGTCCGGTGTGACTTCTCATGCAATGAAATGTTTAAAAGAGAAAAATGACACAATTGTTCAACATAATGATACAGTGAGCAGGTCCATGTCACAGGTCTGTAGCTCAAAGGTCAAGGTCACTGATTCAATATCTTAGCCCCGGTTGCAAGGGAGAACAAAGGTAGAAAACCCAGTCTGACATACCAAAGTCATTAAAATAGTACACATATAAGTATATCCACACCCCCTTGTGGTATAAGGACAGTTTCTAGACTGATGGAATAGTTTCATCATAATATCACTTGCTGTTGTATCATTCAATTTATCTGCAGCGTGATATACCGCAGCCAGAGATGCAGCTTAATATCCAATTCATGTAAATAATGATGATAAAGATACATGTAGTTCTTCTCGTTGCCATTCTTTCTTTCTTTATCATCATAAATTAAATTTCCTTTGAAATAAATGCTATTGGTACATGCAAACATAGCTTCAAACGCCTGATATTCGGCAAGCTAATTATGTAGCGCTCCAATCAGAAAGTTACTTTATCGGCATCTGTTATCTATCATCTTTGTCTATAATGAGACCATTAACATTGTTCTGAACTGATAGTTGATAGATAAATTTATGCTGTTATTTTATATATTTTAGCTCACCTGAGCACAACTATTGTGATCGCTTTTGTCCGGCGTCCGTGCGTCCTGCGTCAACAATTTTCTTTAACAATATCTCCTCCTAAACCACTGGGCCAAATTTGACGAAAATTGCTTGTGATGTTCCTTGCATGAAGCTATACAAAAGTTGTTCAAATGGTTCCCATCTGTTGCACATCTGGGTCACAAGAGCTAAAAACATATTTTTAAAGTGAAATCTTAAAAAATCTTCTTCTCCGAAATCGCAAGACCTAGAGCTTAAGTATTTGGTGCGTGGCATTGTCTTATGGATCTTTACCAAGTTTATTTAAATCATGACCCTGGGATCAAAATTGGCCCCGCCCCAGGGGTTACTTGATTTTACATAAATTACATTGGAAAAACGAGAAAATCCTTCTTGTCAGAAACCACAAGCCTGTAGTTTAGATAATTGGTGTGTAATATGGCCTAGTGAACCTCTACCTAGTTTATTCAAATCATGCTTCTGGGGTCAGTTTTGGCCCAGCCTTAGGTGTCACTTGATTTAACAGACTTGTACAGGAAACCCCTCAAAATATCTTCTTTTCAGAAACCACAAAGCCTGGAGTTAAAATGTTTACTAGTGGACCTCAACCAAATCTGTTCAAATCATGGCCCTGGTGTCAAAAATGACCCCACCCCAGGGTCATTTGATTTTATATAGACCTATTAGAGCTATGACCTTTAAAATTTGGATGGCAGGTACAGTTTTTGTGTGGAATTTAGATGATCTTGCCGTACTTCTGCATGGATTATGTATTCAGTATTGCTCATAATACAATACTTGGCAATGAAGCATTGTTTCTCAGGTGAGCGATTCAGGGCCATCTTGGCCCTCTTGTTTTTTTTGTTTTTTTTTTAATTAATTCCACCTGTAATACCTGTTCAAGGATACGGAACACTTGTTTAAAGAACAGAAAAGAACAGAACATCTTTTATTTTCAGACTTGTACAATGTACATCGTCAACACAAAACATACATAGCATTATACATCTCGTTCAACCAGACCCTCTCTTCATTTACGCAGGTGTGTGTATATCTATATACTTAATCACGGAATACTCAATTTTGAATTACGTGTGATGATATAAATTTAGCAGTCAGTTTCTATATACGGGAAGGACATAAATGCAAAAACACCCATAAACTTGAAGCCAACATTTTATCGTTAACTTGTGTGATAAGTGTATTGATGTTAGACGATTGAAGTTAGGCATTGTACCAGAACTCATGCGACCACGAATGTAAATATATGCTTAACATTTTGGGGTGTTTGTTTTAAACTTCCTTAGTATACGTTTGCATCTAAGCTGTTAGCTGATTCTGCAAAGACAACACTGATATAAATATATACACAGTGAAACCTCGTTAATCCGGGCTCCATTAATCCCGAAACCTCCATTTCCGGACACTACAGCTTAAAAAGCAAAACCTGTTTATTTAATGGAAATTCAGGTTTCAGTTTCATTTAGGGAATATTCACCATTTTTTCTATTAAGAATGATTTATTTAATTTAAACTTATGACAGTGTCCGTCATATTATGATAAAAATATTACCATTTTAGTTCATTTTTTTTTATTTTACGTCGACTGGAAAACAATTTCTTACAACTTATACTCATCCCCCTCAACAGTTCCTGGGTTGAACCAGTACTTTTTATCTGGGAAGGTCATGAAAATGTAAACTTTTATAGAGCATGTAACTCCCAAGTCAGTGGGCGCTTTCATCTGCATTGGAATATTTCAAGCATTTGAATAACCATGATTATAACTGTATGATGGAGGGATCACCTTAAATAGAATATGAATAAATAATTTACTTTTTGTATAAACAGTTTAAGTATTAATTACCTTTATGAGTCTGTCTCGAATTCCACCAATAATATTTAGCACTCATTCTTAAAATTTGACATGAACACATTCCGCCATTCTTGGCCGAGAGAGAAGTCGCTGGCTTTAACACTCACTCAGCCCCTCACCACGTGGGTTGGAATGCCGGCAGTGTAATTCGGATTTTCATGTGAGGAAGCCTTCCAGCTGGCTTGCGGTAGGTCGGTGGTTCTACCCGGATGCCTCCGTGCATTCGGGGTCTTCCTCCACCTGTAATTAGCTGGACGTCGCTATATGACTGAAATGCTGTCGAAGCAAAGGTAAACTCAGTCAGTCAGTCAGTACCATCCAGATGCTACATTATGTAATAAAGTCAAGAAATACAAACGTTTCACATAAAATAGAAAAGTGTCTGCATGATGATAACTGTAAAATGTGATGCTTTTCTGCTACACTGGTTGAATTTAAATCACAATTTAAAGAATCTTTAAATAAGTCAAACTGAAAATAATTCCTTGCAGTAAAGAGATGATTATTCTGTAATACGGTTATGTTTTTTCCATACTTTTATGATCTTCCGCAATATTCAATGATCTGCTTGGTGCCTTCGTGCTTTCCTTTGTTGATCCAAGAAACACGAGGAAGCGGAACTCTGCATTCCGCTCAGGTGAACTGCAATTAACATATTAGATTGATACTGAACAATATACTGCATCCGGGTAGTTCGAGAACGGTGTCAAGATATATAACCGTGTGTGCTGTCATGTAACTTGTCTATATCTTAAGTCAATGTAGCTAGATTCCTAAAAAGACTGAAATACTGTACACAAACAGACATCAATGTAAGTTCTCTCCGTGTTATTAATCATATGCAATATCATTGCCTTGAACATTAAAACAATAAACGTTACATAACACATGTAATTATTATCTATTTTGAAAGAAATTAATGGCATTACATAGATAGGGAATTCTGAGTCACTAACATTGATATTAATATATAGACCCAGGGAATTAATGAATAAAGAATGTAACTCTCAAACCTCATTCGTATGTTATTTGAAGCAACTAATATTTGTAACACCGGTGCAAATGTTTTAGATTTACACTTGTTTTCAGCCAGCGGAAAGAAAGAATACAAGAATCCCCTCAAGTCAGTAAGACTTTCGAGAACATCGACCTTGCATTGTGCTGACAGTACAGACATTAGGACCTCACTGAAAGACATATCCACACTCTGATAATTGTTCTTTGACAAACGATTCACCAGAGCCTATTTGCAGAGCACAAGCTTTCGCTTCTTATACGCTATATCCAATTTAAATTGATGAAATAATACAATACATGCTTCCGAATGCTTAAAATGACGTCATTTACTGTGCGAATTAAGTGCAGTCGCAGCCCTCCCGCTCGGATGGGAACCCGCATAACAATAGTAAATTCTGAGTCTTTTTAATGCCCCGAAGGTCACACCGTCCGTCCGTCATTCTGACTCATAACTCTGACATTCCTTGATGGATTTTGAAAGTACTTGGCAGAAATGTTCACCATCATGAGACGATGTGTCGCCTGCAATCCCCAGGTGTGAAACTCCAAACTTAGAGTTCAAAGGTAACAAGAAGTAACTTTAAAAAGATACACGGCTGTGGTGTATTAATGATATGAAGTGTTTATTCGGCATGATGATGAAAGGACATTTGACCCAAGTATTATGAATGTCTTTCAAGGGTTCAAAATATACAGAGCGGACGATCGGACAGACGAACGATCAGTTCACAGCATAATACATCCCATCAGGTTATACAACTGGATGGTGTTCCTCGGAACATTTGTGTCACCTGCATTCCAGCAGTTGTCAGAGAAAGGGCGAACATCAAATTATCAAAAGTATATTTATCATCAAACAAAACAAGTTTGTAGAGCATCCACCATATAGTATTGAAGTTATGCTCTGATACATCACGTCTTAACGAATGTGCGACTTCCAGGATACGAAGGGGTCTGAAGGTTTCAAATCCGACATGTGTTTTTCACCCTTTAGATATGTTTTTATGTAGTTGAATTATTTCCTTTAAATGTTTAGACATGTATTAATATATTTTGTCGAAAAAATCGAGTTTTTGGGAATGTACGAGTATATACAAAGCGAAAGAGCTGATCTCTTTTCCGGAGGGACACTTTCGATTTATAAGTCGACCAATAACAATACGCATCTACAGACGCATGGTCACCAAAAACCACACTCCGTGAATGTAAAATAAAAATGGATGGTTACCATAGCACATGCTATTGCGTTACAGCCGTTACGAACGTTATAAAAACTTTATTCAGATTTATAAAACCTATGTTTTTTTTCTATTTCCGTGTGTCGTCACATGACGACAGTGGCTTAAATGGGACTTGGAAGATAGTTTTTATTTTAAGCTAACTGATGAAATACTGTATTCAACCAGTGAAATAAAATCCATATCTCTCAGTATGATGGTATAGGTCTGGCGGGACAACTTTTTTTACTTATAAAAGAAATGTAGCAGCGGTTAGAATAAATAAAGAAAATGTGTTTGTTTCGAGTGGGTATGGTTTATATCTCACCTCGGAGAGATACAATTTTCACATTTTATATGAAATTACATCACAACTCGATAAGATATAACCTATATCCTATATACTCCCCCCCCCCCCTATAAGGCTGGCGAACATTAACATTATCAAAGAATCAACGGTAATCGTCCATTCTTGAAATAATAAATAACAAATGACATTACTTCTTCGCGGAAGTATTCCAAATTCTTTAAATATCATAACTGAATTAGATCTACTTTAATTTTCAAGACCAACTAATTATCAGAACCAAACCTACTCACCCGACATTTAACATGAATCTTCTACAGTTATTGAACAAAACTGTCTTTATTTCATCACAAACAGAAAACCAATAATGACTATAAGGATTATGGGTCACAGGATAAAAGTTCGACATACTCTATGTAACTAAGTAGTTAATCATTGTAGGGACAATGAGACATGCATTTATACATGTAATGTACACAAACTCGAGACATATCAGATAAATAAACACACGGTCAATCCGGCCTATAGATCACATAGAATTAACTCAAACATGGTTATATTATGCATTTCTAAATGAAAATAGAGTAATCACATGGTACAACAAGCCCATAAATACCAAAGTAAAGAATGCATAAGATAATCGTTATACTAGTTATATGTAGTAAATCAGTATCGATACCTAGCGTTCTAATGGATCAAAAATATTTCACGTCTATTGCAAGGACCTAAAAACCTAACAGAGACCAAAGGTATTCGGTACGTTACTTAGACCGAAAAACTGTCGCATTAAAAAACAATCTATGACACTTATATATAATGAGCAGCAACGTACCGGGTACCTTTGACAGAGACTCGCAACTCTGATTTAGGTAATGAGCGAGTCAAGTCAAGAGAAACTATTGTTAAGTTACGTGTACGATCATGAGACCGCGAGATAACGTGAGATGTGTAAAATTGCTTATATCAGTTATAAATATACAGAGTTTTCTCTTTTATTTATTGCTGATTAAACCTAATACGTACGTCATAGTATGCATGTCTCTCATTTGATCGCAGATCTCTTTTATAAGTGATATTGTAAAACGTCTGTCTGTTTAGCGAGTGCAAGATTTGTTTCAGCAAGATCTCGCTCAAATTCCATTCACCTGTTGTCGTTTTCTCGTCACAAAAAACGAAAATATATTTCGAACAGTTTCATATCTCTGTTGAACACGTCTATTGTTAGGCTGATTTCTGCGTTTAAGAAAAGCCTCACAAGATACTATAAATAATTCAACATGTCGGGTTGATGGCTATGTTGCTGTCAAAACATGGTCATAATAGCTACAGCTTACATAACATAGTTACAAATAAATTTTGCAATTCTGCACTTATCAAAATACTTCTGTTGCAATGGTAACGGAACTTCGCTATCATCATTAACTGACAGAATTACAATCGCGCATATTTTAGTCTCATTTTTATGCTGTTTGGCTTGTTTTGCTGACATTTGACTTTTTTGTATCCAACTTTACTTGTTTTGCTTTCAGTAATTGATGTTAAAGGCCAAAATCGCAGCCAGCGACATTATTAATTGTTCAGTAAAAACGTTA
>CM037786.1:19063640-19113640 GCA_021229015.1 Solen grandis
CATCTGTGCCTATTCAAAACAGCTGCTTGAATAGATTTTTTTTGCAGATAAAATTGGCCTATTTTTTAAATTTTGCGAATGTTCGGACGTTAATCCTCCCCGCAGACTTCATGATGTCCGAGACGGGCACCTTTTGGAATTTCGCAGTTGACGCAGCAGTAGACCTTTTACTATGTGGACACACCAGCCATTTGAATCTCTATTTTGATCCAATTTCCAATAATCTGTTAGGAAACCGCTTTGTATGGACTTAAAATAATAAAACGAGTGCCAGTTATTAGAGATTTCGTTCCGAATAGATAGTCTGACATTGTCTCAACAATAAAAAGTTTATTTATTCTTATTATATTGGTTTAAAATGATTGGATCTAAAGTTTTCCTGGCCCGCTGTTTTTCAGATCATTACTAAGCCGAATAATTAAATCTGACGAATTAATCCGGACATCACTCAGTTCCGATACATGTAGAGTTTGGCACCTCTGTGCTGTCAAAAGTAAAAATCTCATACACAGTTTGTATGATAATGACAATAGTATTCATATTCTATTCTTAAGATATTTCAAAACAATGAAAACATTGTACACGCGCACACTTAATATATAGCTTAGCAGAGCTGGCCTTTCACTAAACAGGCCCCACTAGCTATAATGTCATTAGAGGGTATATCAATACCATAGGTCAAACTTACAAATGAATTTATGTCTGATCTCGCTGTTGCCTAGACCATTATTGGTCATATTTGTTTATCAAAACGCTCAGTGCACTGAGAGACGGAGGCGGGGTTAACATGAAATAGCTTTAGTTTCAGAAGTGATTGAAGCAAAAGTCATGTGACACCAAAAATTCTGAATGCTTTCCTGTAACTATAGTTGCTACAGAGCCAGTTGAAATCGCTCTCTGTTTGTTACATAATAATCCGAAGTAGGGGTCATGAACCTGGTTTCATTCATAAGTTTCATACCTAAATAGGTAATTCCCTTTCTTCAGTACTAGTGAACCTGATATATGCATTCTATCTGTAGTTGAGTATGTGTAGAAAAATTGACAAGGTAATTGATTATTTAAGATATTTGAATATTTTTTTCTATTTTAAGAAATGCTCCTGGGAGGAACCTAACTCGCCATCATGCAAAATTATGTGTGGACTACTTTAGGTTTTACATACACGCGGAGCGCTATTTTTTCTTTTTAAAGGAGTAGATCTTCATGTATCTAAAATGGGTTACTGTTCTGATTAAAAAATGTCACGGATAGTTGGTTTACGCTTAAAATTTATGTTTCCAGTGCAAAATAATGGTAAAAGAAAACATGTTAACAAACAAAAACACATAGAAAGCGGTTACGGTTATAATTAAAACGTCTGTGTAATATATTCCACTCGTATTCGTTAGTGCAGAATCGCATTGCATGGATACGAAATGAGCGCGGAGAATTACAGTTAAATTTGGCGTGGAAAATATGAAAATCAGCAAGGTCAGCACGGCCTGTATTTTATTTTGTAGCTACTACAGACGGCTGCCGCCGTCTAAAAACGTCATGTCGTAGCGACATGCGGCATAATGGGATTTTCTTTCCCCTCGCAGAAAAGTATCAATTTTTGAAGACACATCTATGTATTATTTCTTAGTGCTTGATCTCGAGGATTTGATAATAATGTTTCTAGCGTGTTTTGATATTCCTTGCCTTTGCAGGGAAAAACACAGAGCTTTATTTTTAGCTCACCTGAGCACAACGTGCTCAAGGCGAGCTTTTGATCGCCCATCGTCCGTCGTCCGACGTCAACAATTTGGCTTGTTAACACTCCAGAGGCCATAATTTTAGGCCAATCTTCATGAAACTTGGTCAGAATGTTTGTCTCCATACAATCTTGGACAAGTTCGAAATTGGGTCATGTAGGGTCAAAAAGTAGGTCATTAGGTCAAATCTGAGAAAAACCTTGTTAACACTCTAGAGGCCACATTTTTGGCCCAATCTTCATGAAACATGGTTGGAATGTCTGTTTCCATAATATCTTGGACAAGTTCGAATTTGGGTCATGTGGGGTCAAAAAATAGGTCAATATGAAAAATCCAACATATGTTGCTCATTTATAATCAGGTGAGCGATTCAGGGCCATCATGGCCCTCTTGTTTTAGAGAATGTTCGTTCTCCGGATCGTGCGGTAAACTGAGTATTAACCTGGAATTTGGCAGAAGTATGCACGGTCCCTGATTTGTATTCGTGGGGATTGGCCACAATGTCTGTGTAGGCCAAAGGAGGGCGACCATGCAGCACCTGTTTATTTCTTTTGAATCCGAGAAATCAAACTGAAAGGAAGAAAAATACAAACCAGGTATCATTTC
Source organism: Solen grandis (assembly GCA_021229015.1). NCBI lineage: Eukaryota > Metazoa > Mollusca > Bivalvia > Adapedonta > Solenidae > Solen > Solen grandis. Next base: position 19,065,983 of record CM037786.1, read on the forward strand.
AAGTCAATGTGAATGCATCTACAGCAAAAACAGCAGGTTCCGTATTTCTCGTAATATATTTCGTCAAGTTTGCATTTAACCTCGATGCAGAAAAAAAAATCAATGATAAAGACCACTCTAAATCATAGTTACCCGAGCGGCTGAGCCTGTTCGCTTCATTACGCTCAATACACCATAGCCACAGCTGTCACGAAATGTCACCACGTTGTGAGACTCTACCCCCAAATTTATTTGTACAGATAAAGTCCAGATAAATCCAGATAAACGCGCACGCGGGAACTGCTCACATATTTACAAAATGACTGAATCCCGAATGTACATCGATTCCAAAACACTACTGTGTAGCTTCCGTTTTTTCGGGGACCAGAACCCATTGTTTTTATGTCACTTGTCTCATTGTACGCCCCCACATTTTTAGACTGTCACCTGTATACAGTAATATCGAAGGGACGCCTAGAAAAATTCCGATTGTAGCTAGTATGTATATTGTTGATCAACCACTGTAACATGATCTTATTGGAATCCGGGATATTTATAAAACTATCAAAATTACCGCTGCCTTTCCTTCAATTTCTCTGACGGTTTATAATACAGGGCACGTATTGAACTGCCGGTTCCGCGGCGACAAGTTTACCTACTAGTTAAGAAAATCGTCGAGCAGTAGTTCGCTTGGCATTCATCATGTATATACATTAACACAAGATTGTTCTCTGGAACACGTGTGTTACCTTCTGAAGCGTGACGGAAAAAAGTGTGACGGACGGACAGACAGACAGACGACAGAAAAGTGATCCCTATGTGTCACCGAGCTGCTTTCAGCAAGTGACACCGTAATTGTCATTGTTTCGAAACACAACAGCAGCCCCTAAAAGAATCTTTGTTTGCACGGTGTCAAAACCGATTTTGGCGGGCTAATTGTAAAGCCTAATTTATCCATTAACTTAACAGTGGCTCGTATATTATTTGCGCATGAATCTTACGTCTCTGATATCCATACAGGCACAACTAATACAAGTAGAATTTTTATGCTAAAACATCAAGTCGTCGGAGAACAAGTTTAGTGTGCAGTCATTTGACGGATCATCTGTATAAAAGTTATGGCCCTTGACGAGAATATAGTCCTTGTGATATCATAGTGAACAAGTATGTGAATTTTGATGAAACTGACAGATGGTTTAATAGTTTAGAAGTTATGGCCGTGGTTAAAGTTTTCCACTGTCTTTTCTTAAAGGGAGATAAATTTGGAAAAAATGGGCCCAAGAGTTATAACCCTTTGGAATAAGCCAATTATAGCCAAGGTTTAAGGTTAACACGACGACTGCGGTGCCAACAAAGACGATGACACCAGTGTGGTGACAATACCTCGCATTTTTCTTTGAAAAACAGACGAGCTGAATATCTGTATCATTTTGGATATAAAAGATTTTTGTGTACAAATAAATGGCACTTCGATATGTTCTGTTATTAATTCAACCCCAGTCAATCAAACATTTGGTGAGCAAAGCGCCGATAGCGATAACAGCACATGGTTTTAGTGTGATGATGTTGCATTTCTTTTATATCAAAGTAAAGTTTATAAACGAGGACCAAATTTTCAAGCGATGCCAATAAACCCAGTTATAAACCCGTTTTTACCTTGTGTGAGCGCGGACGTTACAAGAAAAGATCAACACATTATTTGTCTCAATGGACTGCTAACTACTCTATCTCTTCCTGTTTCTCTTGCCTACATTTTATAAGATTTATATCAATATGTAGAAGAAAATCTCAAACAACAAATCTTTCGATAATTATTTAACATATGTATTTTTTTTTATTTCATTTTATATTTACGCGTGTACTTAATATAGGTCAATTAATGATATTCAATATTACAGAAATATATAAACAACATGAAACGTTATCTAATACTGTAAAAAAATATTTAAAAAAAATCTAAATTATGCACACGACTAGGAATCAAACCCACAATCCTCGTTGGTGAACATCCTAACTATCTTACCCACTGGACCAATGGGCCAACAGTTTTGTACAGACGAGTGTCCAATTCAAAAAACTGGTACTTTACTCCATTTTAAATAAATTTAGGTATTTACGATATGTTTTGTGAATTTGAATCGAATACAAAACAAACAAACAAACAAACAAAAACGTCTGAAAGATCGACCGAAGCAACATAGCAGTTTTTCCTTATTGCGGTAATAGCAGGCTTTAATAATTCCATTTTGAATTGATTTTTTTTTTCAGAGAAGTTATCATTTAATTGTTTAAGATTTAGAATAAAAATGTTAGAAATGTACGTACTCGCTATCAACGTCTCCTTTCGATTAAACCGTTTCTCAAAGACCTTTCAAGTTTTTTTTGTTTTTTTTGTCTCTCCTATGTGGAAAAGACCTAAACCCAAAGATAAACAACTCGACGAAATATCGTATATTCTCGCGCGAGAACGAGAGTCGGGCAGGTGTATTCCGTTTCAGTTCAATGTTACTAGGCGATAGCACAACATCGATTAATACGATTCGTTATTTTTGTCTAGTTGTATAATATTTAACTAAAATAAATTATTATGGTGTTTTTGTCCTATTCTTTAGTCATTTGAACATAAATTTGTGTATATATCTATTATTTCAATAATTAATCGTAATAGATATTTGATTTATTTGATATATTGTCCGATATCTGATAGAACGTGTAGACCGACTGTGTTAATGCAAAGGGATTTTTTGTTATCACATTCTAAAAAACAAACATTTATTTTTATGCCCCCGCATCGATAGATTGGGGCATATTGTTTTTGGTCTGTCTGTTTTATGATGTCCTTTCACATACAGCCTCCAAACTTCACAGGCGCATGCACCTTGATCAGCTCTACCCGCCAGGTGACCTTGACCTTCAAATGACATTGACCCGCATGGCATTCATTCGAACGACAGTCAACGTACCAAGATTTTAACTAGGCAATCGTATGTGTCAACAAAAGCCAGTCAAATTTAAAAACTAAAATAGGCATCCTGAAAAAATTGAAAAACAACAACAACAAAAAAAAAAAACAGACACAAAAAATTCGACACACTAACATTGTAAATATGTGTATTTTTTTTTTTTTGGGGGGGGGGGGGATGCATGGCGTTCATTCGAACGTAGCGTTTTTTGTTTCTTAAGGTAAGATACCTGTAATGGCTCCGCTATATTTCGGACCTCATGGCCTTCCACAGAGATAACCAGGTTTTCTAATGTTTCAATTCGGAACCTTGGTTATCTTTGTAGAGGTTAAGTGGTCCGAAATGTAGCGGAACCATTACAAGTGTCTTACCTTAAGATAATCCACTTTGATGTGAGTTAATTATGCCAAACTTTGCATTAAATTATACTTAGATGAAATAAAGCGTAGTGGGGAATGCCCCGTCTATGCGAAAATTGTTAACGACTTAAAGCACTTTTGTTTTGTTATAGTAAATAATCCCATAAAGATGAATATATGCTAGTTTGTTTGTTGGGTTTAACGTCCCACTGACAGCATTAAGTCATTTGGAGGCTATGTCAGTTTGAGGCAGATGTAGTGCTGTCACACTACAGCATCACGCCTTAGACACCCAGTCACACTATTCTGACACCGGGCAAACCAGTCCTGAAGGAAATACCTTCAAGTAAGGGATCTCTACCAGTACTATTTTTACGACTTTGGCATGTCGCGGCCGGGGATCGAACCAACCACCTTTCGATTCCAGAGCGGACGCTCTAACCATACGGCAACCGGGACCGGAATATATGCTTATACTTAAATACTCGTAAATAAGTAAAGTCACTCCTTACAAAAAAAAAAATCAGATATGAAGAGCAAAAACACATTTAAAAAATATTGCGGCAGTAACGTTACAAACATAAACACTGGAGCATTATTTTCATGTTTTCGTCATATAAGCAATATTTGCCGAAATATTGGCTAAGATTATCTTTTTCATTAATTGAACTATTTCCTTCCCAAAAAATCCATGATCAATCGTAAGAACCTTATATTGACTACTCTCGGATTTTTCATATTTCACTTATATCTGCCGTATGCAACCAGTAGCTAACATTCAGCTATGCAGTTGTCTTAGGACCATATACCATGCTCTTCACGTGCACCTAGTGCTGTAGTTGATTATCGCGGTTTTTGACTGTTTTTACAATGCATATACTTAATGGATATAGATAGCCAGAATGTTTTTACCATTTTCCAATGGCGTCGGAACAAAACTCTGTGCAGTAGTTATTTTCCTTTAATTCGAACCGGCTTTCTCTCATAACATCGCGTATAATTAATGTGGTAATTTTGATAATTCTAGATGGTAACTCTAAACTGTATCTAAAATCCAGATATCTGTGGTAATTGTTTGACATATATTTAAGTTGAAAGCAATGTTACCTGCTTGAAAATTATTTGGCGTATTTTTAAGAAAACATCAATCATAATTTATCCTATTACATTACTCAATGTTTTTACTCCTGTTTTGTTCTTGTCGCTGCTGCTTGCGATAGCGTTGTTGTTGAGGAAAACTTCTTGAGTGATGCAGGAGTTGACTCTGTGGTGGGTGATTGCTTAGGTTTCCTGCACCCCCCCCCCCCCCCCCCGGCGTTTCTCTGAAGAAGGGCTTTGGGTCAATGATGTTAGGTTAATTCTGCTTTCCTTAAGTTGATTGATTTGATCAGACAGCTTATCACCAAACAGTGTTGGTGCTGATGGCTCATTGGCGCAAAGTGGCTTGTAGAATGGTAGTTCTCTTAACTAGTAGTAGTAATTCTTTCCTCAGCCCGAGCTATATTCCTAGTTGACACTGTTCGGTTAAGAAACTTAAAAATGTCACGTACGCACTCCTTCAAAGCTGGATTTGACTTTTACTGTTTCAGCAGTTTCAAAGCTCCAATCGAATAAGTGCCATGCAAATAGATTTTTGAAACTGCTGGAGCGCATAGTCGCAAGGAATTGGTGCCAAAGCTGTTCATCCACATTTGGAATTTGCAGATTTTTGACATCTTGTGGCCTTTCGTATTTTTGTAAAAATGCCTTCATTTTCTCATCCTTCAGTTTTGCGCACAGGGACTTGTTCCCCATTTGCACTAAAGATTCTGCCACACAGGGGCCTGTCTCTCTCGTATCCTCAAAAGAATCCCTTAAAATCTTCCCAGAAATCTTACGATAAATACTTACCCAACTCAAGCTCTGAGTCAGAGCTGTCAGCGGTAGGACTGCAGCAAAGTAGGCTTCGTTAAGCTTTGTGGATGCAGCTGATGCTTTGTCATATTGTTTAATATTTTACACTAATCGATGATTGGCCAGTTATGGCAGGTGACAGACCTGCGCATGACATGGAAATTTGAATATTAATTGAATTGTGAAATGGTCTATAGGGGCAAACTGAGTGTAAGTGGCCAGATGCAGGGCTTACCCTGGCTGAAAAAATGTTTGCGCCAAAACATTCGCCAAATGAGAAAAAATAGAGCCAAATTTAAGAAGTTGGAGCCAAATTTAGAGCCAGTGGCTCCAACGTTTTTTAAAACTGGTTTGTATGTATGTGTGTAAGTATGTGTTATACTCAAACTCAAACCGTTATACTCAAACTGTCACACACACATTCATTCAGGGCATAACATTAAAAAAACATATATGTATATACATGTATATGAGTTGAAAATGAAAACAATACAAATACTCTTTCATATGATTTTATTTTTCATTTTAATAACAAATTCAACAGAACATATATATCGTTACATGATACAACATTAGCTCTGAAAGAGAAAGTTTCTTATCATGAACATTATATACAATGAACATGTAACTGGTATCATCATCATAAATACTTGGTCTAGTATTTTCTGTTTATTACAATGTAACAACATATGCAATAAATGATTACGAGTTTCTTATTATGTACATTATGTACAATGAATATATAACTGGTATCATTAACATATCTAGTCCAATATTTCTGAGTAATGAATCCAGTGACCTAATGCACAAAGAATTTCTAAGCGAAGTTTTGACCACATTTTGTTTGCTGAAATCCCGTTCACAATCGGCTTTGGAGACGGGGGCAGCAAGAAGCCTTTCAGCTGCCTATGCAGCAGCTGGATATAATTCCTTGTACCTGACAGCAAGGTTGACCATGTCAGATGAAGTGACCACTGACTTGTTACCACTAGCATGACTTGTGTGAGCAAAATCCAAAAAACTATCCAACACTGATCCCTGTAACCAGCAAAACCAACAAAACCAAGATGATCTGTAACACTGTCCACATCACTTGCCTTTGATGACTGATCAATATCTGGATTAAACAATTACTTAATCCAGTGAGAACCTCAGCATCACTATTGTCTGAAAACCTGTCATTTAAACTCCTGACCATACCAGTCACAAACTTGTTACACACACAATCTGACTAAAGTACAGATCTTCCTACGGTAGATGACTTTAGTCAGACTGGTTACACACATTGACTGCCTCTTGCCTCTGCTTTTCACTGTCCCTAACAGTATGCCCTTAAAAATCAAATGTGCTCAAACCACCTGAGTCCATCTGTGGCTCAGAAGATGTAACCTCCAAAAACCTTGAAAGATTTCGACCATTTCTGTCATCTCTGAGTATTTCCAACCGGGAAATTGTTAAAGAGAGAAGAGGGGTGACCTGAGAGAAGTCAAGAACTGATCTCTGAAACATCTTTGACAGAATGACCAAGGGTTTCAAGACATCACACAAAAAGTGGGCAACATATAAGAACTTGTAGCAACTGACAGGTTTGTATAGACTTAATGATTTTCCTGACCTTTCGAGAAACTCTCCAACAGAGCAATATTTTTGTAAAAAAAAAACCAACCAACCTTAACTAAGCCAACGGGTATGGAAAACCTGTTTGAACTTGAGGATGACCTGAGTGAGAGATGAACTCTTTCCAACCTTGGAAGGAAGTACTTGTACACAGAGTTGAGGATGTCCGGAAATTGACCATATTAGGAATGCTGCCCGCTCCAGTGCAACAACTCAACGCCAGGCGATGAGCTATGCAATGAGTGGAGAAGACACCTGAGGTTTGATCCTTAAGCTTTTTAACCACACCAGAATTGTGACCCAACATAACCGCAGCACCATCAGTACTGACCCCACACAAATTACTAATATAAATACCCTTATCATCCAAGAAGGAGGTGACCTTAGAGAAGATGCTACAAGCTCAGTTGGTAGAAGATATGCCTTGTAAGTGAAAGGCTCTAAGTTCTAGTCCAGGTTCGGCTGCACATTTTTCTCACGCTGTGACATCTGCAGTCACGTACTTTACCGCAAGTCACAACGCCTTTGAATGACTTATGATAACAAAAAGTAACAAAAAATATACGATTGATCATTTCAAGTAGTCCATGAACACCTTTGAAAAAAAAAAATCTTTGCCATGTTTTAATTAAAATTAAATCAGTATAGATACAAATAATGGTGCCACTGGTACATTCAGTATTAATTTCTATTTATTTTAAATATAGATTATCTCCATTTTGTGATTGTTTAAAATCTGTTTCAAGTTTGCAATGTTTTAAAATGTGAATTAAGAAGAGCTGTCAGTACGACACGTATGCCTCCTTGATATGTGGTCAGAAGCAAGGGCACTTATAAAAACAAATTACTACAGATAAACATTCACTGAATCAAATAGGTACATTTGTTTTGTATAAATCTGAGTTGATCACGTGACCCCAAAATCGATAACTGTAATCTACTAGTTATTGCCAATTCCCTATTATATTTAATGAATATGGGCTCAAAAGTTCTGAAATATCAGTTGGAAATGATTTACAAATCAAAGATCAATGTACCTTAGCCTTTTCCCTAATGACCCCAAGCTCAAAAGGGGTCATCTACTAGTCTCAAAGGAGTTTGTAGCACCCTGTGGTTGTTAAGTATGGAATTTAATCCGGTTTTAGTTGAGTCCCCTTCACTATAACGACTTTTGACGGTGACCTAATTCATTCCCCGATTTTTTTCCGCAGAGAATTGGAATACAACGAAGGCGTAGGTTATGATCGAAGCAGAAATAAAATCATTAGGGGTTATTTACTAGTCATGACCAATCAACCCATCACATTTTAGAAATGTAGGAAATATGGGCTCAAGAGTTCTTGAATTATCGATCGGAAACAATTTTCACATTCAAGGTAACTGCGCCTTGACCACTGACCCCAAAATAAATAGACGCCATCTACTAGTCACGACCCAACAACCTTCACATTTTTTTCTCATTTAAGGTCTTCGCGACCTTGATCTTTGTCCCAAAATCAGTACGTGTCACCTGCTAGTCATGCCCAAAGTCCTTAAGGAATGTAGGTTTAAGGATTCTCGAGTTATTGATCGGAAACTAAGTGGATCGAGCTACATTTGCTAAACAATATGCCCCTCTTCTGCGAAAGGAGGCATATAAAGATTGGAAGTTGAGTACACGAAACTCTATGGTGATGTTTAATTCAAATCAAGAATTATATTATACAGGACCTTAATTCATCTGATAAAAGCCAGAATGACTCATCAGCACGTGTGAAATAGACGAAACTTATAAGTACTCCGACTTAAGTTTTGTGTACCGGGTAGAGCTCGTATCATTTTGGTTTTCAATAGCTGTACGAAAAAAAAAATGGCTTCGCATGGTTGATTATGCATCAAGACGTCAAATTGAATCAATATAAATTTTCATTATTAATTGGGCATATTTGTATGTAAGCGTATTTTAGAAAATATATTTTTACCTGCAAGTTTGAAAGCAGAGTACTTACAAGTTTTGCAAGGGGTACACAGAAGGCTGCTGTCAATGGGAGAATCGTACTTATATTATGGAACATAACTTTGAAATGTTAAAAATGAAATTAAAATATTGAGAAATTCTTGAAACAGTACTCTGGTGAATTGAGGCATGTTAAAACTATCCCCAGCAAGAGAAAAGCAATCTCCCGACAGTGCCAGTGAAAATCGTTTTTGTAAAAAAATACCTTTGTTGGAAAAGATTATGGACCAAACAGTGAACAAAATGAATAATTTTAAATAAGTTGACCGTCCCCGGTGGCAGAGTGCTTAGGGCGTCAGCCTCTGGAGCGAAAGCTTTCGGTCCCCACCACGACATATCATAATCGGATATGGACCTGGGACTGCTCCCATGCTTGGAACTCAGCATATAAGGGTAGTCCCAGGACTGATTGGCCCGATGTAAGGATAATGTGACTTGGTGTAGTCTACGGCGTGATATTGCAGAGTTACAGCACTATATTTGTCTCAAGATAGTCTTCAAGTGACTGAAATACTGTCGGTGGGACGTTTAATAAACAAACAAACAGACACACGCATCAGTTGATATAGATATTTTGATCACTTTGAACAAAATTTGAATATTGTCAATCATTTACTAAAACATTTCAGTAACCATGCATTTTTATCATATGCATTAAGATACTTTGAAATATGAAATGACCAATTGATATTTAACTTAAAATGAATTATCATCTTGATTTTGATACTGGAATATTTCTCGAATCATTTAAGCTCATTTTTCTCTATGGATAAATTTCAGCTTCTACTGAAGTAAATATCGCATAATTCATATTTGCATCCTTTTCTTGTTCTGTCAAATGAATAAGACTATGGCTATTTGAGTTTACCGTCGTTTCGACAGTATTTCAGTCATATAGCGACATCCAGCTAATTACAGGTGGAGGAAGACCCCGAATGCACGGAGACATCCGGGTAGAACCACCGACCTACCGCAAGCCAGCTGGGAGGCTTCCTCACATGAAAATCCGAATGACCCTGCCTAGATTCGAACCCACGCGGTGAGGGGCTGAGTGTGTCAAATAAATAGAAGTAAATATGTGTCTAATAGTCTTGTATACAGGTCATATTCTGCTGTCAGTGATTTCATTCAAGTTCATAAACAGAAACAGAACTGGTTCTACCTTTGGTAACCAGAAGTCTCTTGTCCCTTGTATCAAAGCAGACAGAGAAAGGTTGTTGTATTCCATTGCCCTGTTGCAGTAGAACCCCCAACATCTGCCCGTCCTCTGACAGTTGTATAACATTGTGCGAGGAATACCCACAAACAAACACACTGCCACGGTCATCAGTACATACACCATGTGGACATTGCAGTTGACTGTCTCTGTATGTAAACGGCTGTTTTCCATTTCTGTCTACACTCACCAGTTCTGTTGAACTGTTTGCAACATAAACCCTCTGTCCATCTAAACTGACAGCAATATGGTCTGTACCACTGAATACACTCACGTGGCCTGGTGTGCTGGTTCCCAGGGTTCTGAGTTGGTTCCCAGCTGTGTCATACACATATACTTGATTACCACTGTCTGACACAAACAGTTCCCCCTGGCTGAAGGCTAGACCTCTACAGTAGTGTTGCAGTTTCACTGACCTGGTCAGGGCCATCTTTGTTCCCAACATGACAAACTGGATGGTTTGATTGGTCAGACTAACAGCAGCCTCCTTGACCCTTGTCAGACAAACAGCATATGGTGAACCTGGAACTGGACACTGGTCAGTTATCCTGCTGCAGGAGCTGTCAAGATGGACAATCTTCTTGTGGGTGAAGTCTGTCAGAAGGAAGGAATCATCTGGAAGCTGACAGGAACCTGTAATTTCACATACTCTGTTATCCTGACACACTGAACACAGTCTTCTGTTCCTTGACTATGTACAGGGAGGGTTGTGTATTCTGTCCAGTTACTGATCCCAGTGATGTGAACTTCTTCGTGCTCTTCTCTATTTCTGTGTTAATCTCATATTCCAGTTGAATAGACTCACTCCATGTTGTAAAGCCATCATGGTGCCTTTTTGATTCTGTCATCCTAACTTGACATTTTTTCATACACAAACATCTGGGAATTTTTTTTTTTAAAATTTTGTTTTTGTTAATTTTTCTCTTAACATCTGACCATGGTTCTCAACTGATTTTAGGATTACGTTTTTCTTGTCATTAAGCTTTTTGAGATTGGCCTTTCCAGACTCCTCCTTGATTTTCAGAGTTCTTTTTATATTGGTCAGCTCTGCTTTTACTGTTGCCAGTGTTGTTGGTGTCAGTAGAGTTTGTACCTCAGATGGAATTAATACTACAGCAGTGCATGACCTGGAGAATAAGAAGAAAAAAAAACAGTTGTCAGAAAATCAACATGCCTCTTACTTCATAGCATGAATTAAATTTGACATCGAGTGAAAATTGTAAAAAAAATAACACATTATACAACGGATTCACCATAGGAAAGGCTATAGAAAAGAAACTAAAAATACCAGAAACTTGGCATGTTGAAACTTAAATGGTTCATACTGTTGTGTTATAGGTTTGATTTTATTTAAAAGATTTAGTTAGCCAAAAGATTTCTAATTCAGATAGGCATAATACAATATATCAGAAAACTTAAACCGGTGAATATTTAAAGTAAACAAGAGGGCCGAGATGGCCCTGTGTCGCTCACCTGAGAAAGATTGTTCTGTTAGGCATGATGACAAAAATGTGGCATCTAAAGTGTTTTTCTAATATTTGACTAAGTGACCTACAATTTGATCCTACCTGAATTTGTACTCAACTGGGAATTCATGCAGTCATCATTCTTATCAAGTTTAATGTAACTTGGTCAGAATGTTTGTTTACATCAAATCTCGGATGAATATAATACTGGGCCACATAGGCAAATTTTAGAAAATCTTGTGAATACTCTAGAGGCCTTCATTTTGTCCAAGTATTCATTAAACATGAAAAGAATGATGACAGGGACAAAATAGTATGTTTAAACTAACATTTATTTTCCTAAATCTTACGTCGACATGCAGTGACATGTTTAGGCTAAACGTCGGAACCCGGGTATATATTTCACTACTGTATATAAAGTATTGTATACATCGTGGGGTTTTCAACTAGCAAGACTATGTATCAACATCATGCTGACCAGTGAAACCATGCATATAATTTTGAATACTCTTCATAGAAAAAAACCCAACAAAAGCTGACTTCAAAATTCAAACAACTGGTCAACTGATCCGTGTTATGTAATGAAATGCCAAATAAACAAATCGTATTGAGTGAACGTGTGTTCCTACGATGGCTTATAAATGTTTGAGGATATGAAATGGGGTTGAAATCCTGAGGCTCAGCCACCCAGTTCAGAACAGGTTGACTGAAAGTCTAAGCAGTTACCTCAGGGTCTGGTGCACAGTTATAGCAGCATAAATCCACAATGGTATTAACTTGTCTGCAACCAGTGAAGCATCTACCTGCGAGATAACTCGAGAAAATAAATTGTGCATACCATATTAGCTTTATAATCATTTCATGTATTCAGTAACATGGTTTGAGATTTGGTGTTTTATACAAAGGGAGTGAGTTTACTAAGAGAAACATAGACTTACCTGTGTTGCATGGAAACACAGGTGTTACAGACCACACTGTCATGGTCTTTACAGTACATCTGCAGGAGCTCGTTTCTATGACGATCACATCGCTCTGTGGGCAGGAGAGCGGCAGGATTTTTCTCGAAATCTTCTGGTCCAAGTTGGTGATGGTTTACAAATAGTTCATCATGATGTTGAAGACAACTTTTACAATAGTATGAGTTGCATGTCTCGCAAAATTTCTCTGCCCTCCTACTCTTATTCTTAGCAGAGCAGGTAGAACAAACGAAATCCAAAACTTCCTCCGAGTGTTTAACACGCCCACCGGTAGCCATTTCGAAACTAAGACCGCCTTACACCTTAAATCACATGACCTGGATATGATTTTCGGAAAATGTATTTCTGTACTCAATGGCTTTATCTTGATCTGGGCCTTTTGTCTACATAAGACAAAAATTGAATGCATTTCCCTACCTGGATTTATATTTACACAGGGATAAAGATACGTGTATGTGTCTTCGATGTTTAATGTCATACATGCACGGATCCAGAAGAGGGGCGGGTTTCCGGACCCCCCCCCCCCCCCCCCCCTGAGATTTGGCTATGCATAAAAGAGGGGGTGGGTGGATAAGGAAATGACCCCCACCCACAAGGGTATTGGCTATTATGATTAAAATCTAGTAATCTAGTGTTTTGACATGAAATAATCTAGTGTTTTGACATGAAAATAAGAAAGGAGGGCACCGCATGTACTGAGATTTCAGAGTTGCTTCAGCTAGGTAGTGTTGTTGCAAATTTGATAATTAAGGTTAACATATGCAAATATGTGGATTTTTTTTATTTCAAGACTTAAATGTATCATAGAGGTATCCTAGCGTCTAAAGTCTAAAAATAGATTCTAAATTTCAATTGGGGGTAGACCTGAGGTTTCAGGTTAGTCTGGTCATTTAGGCTAGTAATTATAAGATAAAGGGGTTTATTTGGGCACCCCCTGGTCACTCTTTTTACGGCTATCAACGTAATCGTAGAAATCAGGTTAGATAGTTAATGTCATTAAGACCTGAAGTTTTGAGTCTATGACCCAGTGCTGGGTAAAAAAGAAGGCTCTACAAATGAGAGGGGGATCCAGTATATCCTGTTGAAAGTCATTCATAATTTGGGTTATTATGCTTGTAATGTCTTACTGCATAATGTGTTGACTATAAGTGAATATTAAAGGAATTAGTACAAAAACCAGAGTGTTTTATTTCTCAAATTAATTTGGATGGTGGCAGCATTTTAACATTATGCTTTTTTATTAAGTTGACTATAATACCGAATCGAGAGACAGAGAGAGTCAGAGAAAAGGAACGTTCGCTTACAGTATATGTATGTACACAAGTGGAGTCTCCGTTTTATTGAACGACACATGTGTATCTCACTTGAGTAAAAAAAATCACTTAAACAAGTGTAGTGGCGTCAATCGGAAATTCGCTATACAGTGCAGAAGTTCGTGCACCTCTAACATACAATATGTCCTTGGTTTATAACAGTGTGGCAATACCACGTGATCATGACGTCGCTAAAGGCATCAAAACCAAGACAAAAGCTGTCAACATTGGCTCCGCTTAAAAAAAATATTACCCGTAAGTAATTTATTTCTTCATCGATTTCTCTGCGACATGTGTCAGTCTTAGGAGAAAAATATAGGGTTGAAGATAGGGTCTGAATTTAGGGTCTCCATCATCAAGCACTTCGTGAAACCTTGGAACAAAATAGCTTGGAGCTGTAGTCCGCTCGCATACAAACTCCAAGGTTTCACGTAGTACTTGAAAAAAAAAAACAGCTCAGCTGCTGACGGAGTTCCCATATTCTTAAAGAATTCGTGAATTAACTTCAACAAAAGAACTAGATAAGAAGGAGATAACTCTGTTAGCAAAACATGTCAGTATGTTTGGCTATTCGATTTCAAGCCAATCGACATTGCAAACAGTGCAGATCCAGATCAGCTACTGCAGGGAAAGTGTAGTATATAATCAGAGTCTGAACTGTTAGCCTGTTCTGATTTAATTAATTTACTGCTTGACGAAGATTTTAAATTCTGATCAGATGACAGTTTATCTTGTCTACATTGTTCGCAAAGCCTTATGGTCGGATATAGCACAGCATGACTTTTTTTTTTTAGAGAAGAATGTTTGGAACTTCGTTCCAACATACTAAAAATCGAATAAACTGATTATGTTTGTAAGTTTTGTTGGGTTTAATGTCCCACCGACACTTATTCAGTCATTTGGAGACTAAGTCTACTTTAGACCGATATAGTCCTGCCACACTGCAGTATCACGCCGTAGACATATGCCATGAAACCATATCCAGTCACATTATCCTGACACCGGGCCAACTAACCCTGGAATTATCCTTATATGCTGAGCGTCAAGCCAGTACCATTTTGAACGATTTTGGTATGTCGCGGCCGGGGATCGAGCCCACGACTTCTCGTTTCCGGGGCGGGCGCTCTTACCACAAGTCCACCTGGACCGGTTAAATGAAATATTCAACCACCATACATACTTTTTACACACTTTGCAAACAGTGTATTTTCATATTGGACAGCTTCCATGAGACCTTTATGATACTGTTTGTCTATTCTCATTGTCATGAGAAAATAAATTTGATTGTTATTGGAATATAACAAACCATAAAAGAGTTAATGAACTATTACATAAAAAGTCGTGGTGTAAAGGGTCAAGACAAAAACACTAAACACTGCCAGAAGGGATTCACGTGTTAACCAGACAGTAATGTTTACAAAGAGTGTTTACGTCTCACTACTCAACATAGTCATCTTCATACTAGGACTCATTATCAATACCCTGATTTCTTCTT
This sequence comes from Solen grandis, assembly GCA_021229015.1. Taxonomy (NCBI): domain Eukaryota; kingdom Metazoa; phylum Mollusca; class Bivalvia; order Adapedonta; family Solenidae; genus Solen; species Solen grandis. The sequence continues at coordinate 19,081,257 of CM037786.1, forward strand.
CTTCATTTATTCTTCGCCCCCTCACTTCTGAGGTTCATGCGAATAAAATACCCTGTGGCAGAGTTCCCTTTTTTTTACTTTTAATTTAATAATTTGACTGAAAATGATTTTATTTAATTTACTGCCACACTGGAATTTTAGTTTTGGTGTCATAGACGAAGAAATTCCAAAGTCAATTTTCCACTTTTAATTTTCTTATATGTTCACAAACACTTAATTAATTTTTTAACACCGTTCTAACTTAACATTATAGTAAAAAGATACACCAAACTTTAAACATGCCCGATCCTTATATAGGTATCTGCTCCGTTCAGACCCATGTAACATGTAAAACGCATGAAACTCAAGAAATATTACATATTGCGTGATAAAACAATACGTAACGAGAATAAACAATTGTCTCCGTTACACGAGTTTTACATGAAATACGATGACTAACTGAACATTAGGTATAATTACATTAGCGTATCCGTTGCATGAGCTATACGTGGAATACATTTAAGTAATTTTACACTAACATCTCCGCTACATGATTTTCATGAGATTTGTGAAAATTATATTTATTGCAATATCGTGAACTTCACGACACTCCCACCCAAGGAGAAATGAAATGACGTAGAAATAATGTAAAAGGTCAATATATGTCCGTAGTTATCTAAAATTATGTTTTCAGGTATTTTATAAATCATGTTCCTTATGTTGCCAGACATCAAACGTTGTAAACTCTGTTTGATGACTGACTTCTCCATTGATATATGTATACATTGCCTCTGATATTATTATGGAGCTCAGTACATGAAGTCTGTATCTACCAGGTGTAGGTCTACTGATAGTTGTCTCTTCATCACTTATAACAATCGAACAGTCCAATGTCATGTCATTAACCTGCTTTCACTATCACTGGCGTAGTTAACATGGCTTTCACTATCACTGGCGTAGTTAACATGGCTTTCACTGTCACTGGCGTAGTTTACCTGGCTTTCACTATCACTGGCGTAGTTTACCTGGCTTTCACTATCACTGGCGTAGTTTACCTGGCTTTCACTATCACTGTTGTAGTTAACATGGCTTTCACTGTCACTGGCGTAGTTAACATGGCTTTCGCTGTCACTGGCGTAGTTAACATGGCTTTCACTGTCACTGGCGTAGTTTACCTGGCTTTCACTGTCACTGGCGTAGTTTACCTGGCTTTCACTATCACTGGCGTAGTTTACCTGGCTTTCACTGTGACTGGCGTAGAATACCTGGCTTTCACTGTCACTGGCGTAGTTCACCTGGCTTTCACTATCACTGGCGTAGTTCACCTGGCTTTTACTGTCACTGGTGTAGTTTACCTGGCTTTCACTATCACTGGCGTAGTTTACCTGGCTTTCACTATCACTGGCGTAGTTCACCTCCGCTTCACTGTCACTGCGTAGTTCACCTGCCTTCAATATCACTTACTCCGAAGTCACTCTGTTGGCTAAGATTTTTTACACTATCGATATGTGTTCTCTGCGTCGTCTCCATCACATAAATTCCACGTACTTATAGATGATACATCAATTTAGTCATCGTTAATACATGTGTCATTTATATGTTCACAGTCGTTTTTATCATAATCCGCCGGTATACTATTTCTATTATCAATTTCTTCGTCACTGGATATGTTTTCATAAAGGCCTATGCAATTATTGTTTGTCACAGTGTTGTTGTCTGTATTTGAATTTATGTTAAATCCAGTGGTATTAACTTAATTTGTGTCTATGTCTTAATTGTCATCACTTGAAATGCCTTCGTACATTGTAGATGCATATCCATTATTTGGAAAAGACGAGGTTATGTTTGTGTCTAATCCTTTTGGCTTCAGAGTTTTTATTTTACTATCCCACTTTATTTGGGTATCCTTCATTGCCTTGCTGATTTCTTCCTCACTTAGTCCATGAACATTTCTTAGTGTCTAGTCTTAGAGAGTTCTTGGATTTGATAGAGAGACATTTGAGAAGCTTAGAAGTTCTTCACGAGAATGTTAATCAACATGTTTTCGTAACAATGATTAAATCTAAACAACAATGGACAGTGATTCATGATGAATTGCATGAATATGTATCAGCATGTGAACAATCCCAGATGACAGTCAAGGAAGATAGAGAAAAGAAGAATGACCAAACTGTCTTTAAAGCATATAAAGACCGCAAAATCAGTAACTACAACGGTAGAAATTATCAGTCCTACTACAACAGAGTCATTATTGGCAAATACAAAACCAGCGTTCAAGAAGGGAGAAGTCAAAGATCGTAAATGCAGGTTTTGTTACAAACAACAATATAGTGACGAGTGTACCAAATTCAAAACAGTTGGTGAAAGGAAGAAGAAGCTTGGCAACATTTGCTATCGATGTCTGAGAGACAATCACAAAGCAAATGAATGCAAATCAAACAGATATTGTTTTCACTGTGGGAAACAAAACGTTCATCATCGTAGCTTGTGTCCACAAAAGTTTAATCAAAACAAAGTTGCTGAAAGTGTTCATCTTTTAGATGAAATATGTGATGAAGTGCAACAGGAAATACACGAGGAGGAGAAAGTGTTAGTTTCTTCAAACGAGATTGTACTCATGCAAACAAAGAGTCCGATTCAGAATATTTATATTTATTGCAATATCGTGAACTTCACGACATACCCTGATTTGCACGGAGACTCAGACACGTCTCTGCTCAGTAACCCTATTTGCACTAAATTACTTAAGTTCGACCTTAGTATATTTCTGACTTGGCAAATCCACACATCAAACTTTTTTTTTAAATAAACAATTCCACCAATATTCATAAATTTGTAGAAGTCATGTAGAATAGTAAGCGTTTTGTATGCGCTTTATATTAAAACAGCGGCCAAAAATGTTCCATGCAATAAATTAAAGGTCCTAGCTCCATTTTTATTTGCATACTGCCTTTTCACAGTTTTCTTCGCTTCAATTGGTTGAATCTCTCAGTAGGACGCTATCTATAATATTTCGGTTTAGTTAAAAATAGATGCAAACTCTTTCATGTCATTTATATTGTTTAGAAACAGTTGCAATTCATAGTAATGCAATAAAAGATATATCTCCATTCAGTAACTAATACAAAAATGACATTTATCTCTCTGAGTAATTTGCTTAAGTCGAGTTTTCAGTTTTGCAACAAAATATTACTTTCTGTAACTAAAAACCATAAATTATGTCACAATCACTTAACAAAATATTTAAAAGTACCCGATATTCTGGAAACAGGCTTTCACTTGTCCTACCTTACATGTATGCGGATCTTATATGTACGATCGTATGCAGCATAGGTCTTAAATCCATAGTGGAGATAGGACCTTTGTCATATTTTTGTGAAAGTCATTTTTTTGTTTGTTTAAACGTAAGTTACACCTGGTTGGACCTTTATAGTGTGGAGTAAGTTTTTTTTCCCTGTCATTAAGTTTCTAACTCCATTTTAAAAAATGCATAAAGGTACCTTCTTGCACTGACCCTTTCAAGTATGTCGTGCGGCTCTCACAGTAAATTAATATACATGTATTAGCTGCAAAATCCAGCTGATGTTAACTTTTTAATAGCCACAAGATCCAATAAATTTGAACTATGAAGTATGTGTGTGCAAAAAAGTTCTTAAAACCATTTTTTTTTTTTGAACTTGTGAAATATTCAATTGACTTTGCTTAGACGTAATAAAAATTTACTTGTTTCCTTTAAACCGACAGGCCTTCTTTTTTTTTTACCGACCCTAAACTTTTTTTACCAGCAGTTGCAAAACGTTTTTCGTTACATCCTCAAAAGAAATAAGGAAAAAGTTTAAAATTAAAAAAAAAAAGTTTTGTCAACCAACCTACCGATCCTATTTTTTTTTTTTTTTTTTTTTTTTTTTGAGATGTTAGTAGAAACATACATCTTATTTTTAATCTCATGGGTTTACATCAGTATGGATTTATTATCAAATGCCGTCCAGTTGAGAAGAATATTTATAGTCTGTATCATCAAGGCGTTTGCGTATTTCATCATCACACAGAGATTTGGTCGACTTAGTTATTGCTCTGCAACTAACTAGAACTATCACTGATGGAGGTTGATACCATGCTTATTTGCCACTTTGACATAGAAGCCTTGTACAAAATTTCATCAGAATAAATAAATAAATAAATAAATAAAAAAGCTCTTCGACTGTTCACCATCTATCTACACGTACATGTTTATCTTAAGGTATAATCCCCCTAAGACCCATATTCCATATCTTGCCATTGGATCGAAATATTTCTCTGAATCTTTGTCACTTTGAAGACATCCAAAAATAAAAAAATATTTCACCGAGAGTTTTTCCACGTTTTATTAGATGTAGGGGAAATAATCTGTATTTAAGTTAACATTGAAGTCTATGGGAAATATACAATTTCTGTGAATATGAAACACTGAATTTGATTTTCAAGGAAAACTCAAGGTAAAACGAGGCATTATATGATTCTGATTCAAATTTCTTGAACACATCTAAACTTTACTGTAGGATAATGGAGAAAATCACTTTTTGTAGTTTTCAGAGGAGATAACTCATGACAATAAAATTATAAAGTATATTATATATATTATTATAAAAGAATTTTTGTCATATGTCATAACATGTAAATTTGACTTTAAGATTTCCATGGTTTGACATTTAAAAAGCTTACATTGTGGAGTTATATGCATGGCTTTGATGGTTATAATGGGGCATATACTCCTACCTTAACCGGGAGTGAATTACAGTAAGTTTTAGTTAAATCCCTTTGATTGTTTTCAAGATATGCTCCAGACAAAAATCATTCATTAAACCAAAGAACCACAGCTCTGTGAAAAAACATTCCAATCAAATATTCTGATGAGATGAGAGACTTGGTACTTATCAATCCTTTGAAGTTCCATCCAATTCTATCTAGAGGTTTTGGGGAATAAGAATCCAACAGCTCAGTTTTTAGCCAATGAGATATAGACTAATTTATTTTAAAACATTTGACAAGATCGCGCATTTAAAAACAATACATAGGTAAATGACATTTTATCATCAAATTTCAACCAAATCATTAAAAAAAGTTCTTATTATCATTTTCTATCTTTGTATAGGAAATATTATTTTAAAAAAATGAAAATGAACGAATCTGGTATAATATTCCAAACTTTGTTGTTTTTGTGGCACAGCAAAAAATCCTGATTATAGTTATCTATGATAATAATAATATAATAAGTACAAGAGGGCCAAGATGGCCCTAGATCGCTCACCTGAGAAAAGTATCGTTCATTGCCTGTACAAAACAGATTGCTTCAGAATAAAGATGATGAGGTGAAACAATGTTCAGGAATTTTCTGACCCCATCCACAAAAGATATCATCATGACAAACATTCTGCCAAAGTTTGAGGATGATTGGACCAAAAATGTTGCCCTCAGAGTATAAACTAGATTTTTCTAAGATTTGACCTACTGACCTACTTTTGGATCCAACCTGACCCATTTTCGAAAGGGTTCAATATATTATCAAGACAAACATTCTGACCTAGTTTGAGGAAGATTGGATCAAAATTGTGGCCTCTAGTGTGTAAACATCAAAATTGTTGACGGACGACAGACGACGCACGACGGACGACGGACAATCAAGTATCCCGAGCTAAAAATCATAATTAAATATGTAGCGGTTTAATACATAAACAAATCCACATAATTATGAAATATAATTGTTAATTATATAGATATATTTTTAATCTTGTTTGTCATGGTCATATGTTTGTACGTTACTTTATTATTTTAATTGTTAGCAACAGATTAAAAACTTTAAGTTTTCATCATAAAACATAATAAGTGTACTTTTTTTTTTTTTTTTCTTTAACAAAATTCTGCATATTTGAACTCTGTTGTACTGATTAAGATACAATGTATATATAAGTATTGAACTCCGTCTAACACTATCCCATATATTAAACATCACATATTTTTGTTTGAGATACATTAACTACAAATATAACACGGTCATCGGTTGCAATATCATATCTAAACTACTTTGTATTAACCGTGATGAGTATTCATAAAAAATCACACAAACTGATAGTTCGAAAGTCACAAGTACCGGAAGTGAAACATGCTGTCTTTCATCTGTGCTTCCCACTCGGCATCAAAAGCTTCACTTTCGGCCACAGTGAAATAATTCTTCCAATCTCCAACCTCACCTGAATATGAAAAAAAAAAATGCAGGATGAGAAATGCGTTTCTTTTTGGGGCGGTATTACTCAGTATTACTTAAAGGTAAAATAGAATATGGTTGTGTTTCTGTTACATGGTTTTCTTTTCAGATGCATAAATAATTATGTTCAGTAGTATTGGCTGTATACATGTATCATGATTTGTAATAGTTATATGTTGATATTGCAATGGTTATTTATCAAATAAAAATATATTTTTGTATTCTTAATTTATTGAACACATTGTAGTTTTATAACATAAATCTAAGTCTCAGTTAGACAAAGTACTTATATAAATGAATATCTGTAGTCCCGATATTAAACCCGGATTGACAAAAAATAAAAACAGCCCTTCTTTCAAACCTTTTCGATATATGACTGGCTTCCCTTCAGTGTCTCGAACAATGGCTTCGGTCCTTCCTGCGACAACATCGTCCCTCAGTTTATTTATAGAACACCTGTCAATAATAGCCATCAACCTCTCGTCACTATGATTAAGACCCAAGTGTTTCTGGATCTTTTGCATTTCCTCCAGACCGTTCTAAAACGACAAATAATATGACAAGCCTTTATACACTGTTCAATCGGAAAATGAGACAACAATTGGGATGGACAACAACAATTGTGCTATATACAAATGTACATGTAGTGCGCGGCGCAGAAGCTATTCAAACTGAGTATTTGTACAGTTTTCTATATATCTAACCAATTTTGGGTAAAATCAAATTTACAATTTCAAAGCCTATCTAAAATGTGACCTGCTGACAAACTGATGGTCATATAAACGCTTTATTTATCATGAATTTAAATGAAATAATGACCAAAAATTTTGATGGGATGAGCCATTTTGCCAATCAGACACAAAAACTTACGTTTTCTGGATGTAGTGAATAATTTCATGCTAGTAACATTGACTTTAACATTCTGCCTGTTATTGATCAGAATCACGGCTTCACAAACGCTTTTCTTGAAGGGTATGAGCTGTTAAAGTTGGCATGTCTTCGAAATTTGACTACCGTCGACAACAGTCGGTAGCGACTCATGGATAACGAGAACAGTTGAAAAGCTAGTATAGATGAACAATTAAGAGCAATTATAACTTAAAAATGGCAACGTTATTATATTGATAGTCCTCCCACAAACACCCTGTCAGAAAATACAAATTGTAAAAACAATCCCAAAAGTTCTCAGACAACATGGTTCTGAAAACGAAGTTCTGGTCAATTTTTATCATTATGTTGGCCAAAATATCAATGGTTCGCGAAATGCATGGTCTATATGCATCTACATTTAGAACATTCCACCAGAGGATCGGCAATACCCGGTATAATTCGCTGATTAAAATTTACCCATTGAAATTGTGAAATTATACACTAACATGTAGATTAGGTGCTCGAGAAGTGCTCGTTGATTTACGAAGGCTAACGTCTCATTTAGGAGTGAAATGGTCTATTGCGTTCGTACATGAATTTTGTCACAATTTTTATTGTAGACTTGGTAGATGTTACCATGATACCTGTTTAAGATCTTCGTAATATACAACGTGGATTCTGGTTTTGTCTTTCTTAATTTCCTTCTCAAACGACTTTAAATAGTCGGCATAAGGTCCAAACACCACTGAAACAGTTTTAAAATATCAGTTATCCACACATACATAAGTGTCAACATTCATTGGGCTTCTGAGTCCATTGGGATACAACTTACATATCATTTAATGCAATGTTAACTATATAAAACATGCAAGTATGAATATAAATAATATACTGTAACATGATAGTCTATTCAATAAATCTAGAGTCAAATGACAATAAGGTATACACGTAGTATATCACTACATACTTTGTATCTGTATCGGAGAGGGTTTATAAGTACTGTAGTTACGTACATTCAATATTTGAGGGAAAATGATAATGATTGCGTTTATTGGGTCTTACGTCCCGCTGACAGCATTTCAATCATTTGGAGACTATGTCTACTTGAGACAGATACAGTGCTCCAAAAGACTGAAATAATGTCGGTTGGACTTAAAAACCCAACAAACAAACATACAGAATTACACCATGCGAATAATAAATCTTGAATTCAAAATGTTGAAATAACTCGTTTACCTGTGCCAGTCAGGAAGTTCTTTTGGCAAAAGTTCCAGGACGCGGCTCCTTCATATTCCTTGGCATTTATCATGTGGCAATACATTGACACAACAGTATCCTTTGGGTTCCGAACAATTAAAACTATTTTACTTTTGGCAGCAATGTCGGTTGGCATCCTGTTTGGCATTAAATGAGACTGGACAACTTTTGGACTTGGCAATGCGCAGATGTGTTCGATTGGTAAGACATCAATGCATCTGGGCATGACTGATGGAGATTCTTCCATTGGTCCATCGTAAAGGAGGAGAGAAAGCAGGTTTGAAGCCCAGTGTGTTCCTGTATAAATACCATAGCAAAATATTATTTTACAGTAAAATATTGTAAAAATGTAAGGATGGACTTCTCAAGCAAACCAAGTATTTTTCAAAATTACCGTATATTCGAACCATTAAGAAATCACCATTAAAATGAATAAACATTAGATAAATCAATATAGCATTAACTTACAAATATGTGTATTAAGGTAATCCGTCTGTCATTAAATTACAATCATTGTCATTTAAATGCTTAAAACTTAAAACGGTACAAGCATCCACAGTCATGGAGTTATAGGCTCTTTTGCTCAAAGTCTATAAAGGCTTGTATTTACTATAAGATTCCTATGATCACTTGATGGACTATGATCACAATTTAGAAAGTTTAAGATATATGTACTTCCTATCATTTGGTATGTGATATCTGGACATATTTCGGCACCAAGAGTTCATTATACAAAACATGTACGAGTTATAATAGATCTAACTGTATTCCGAGAAACCAGTATCTCTCTCTCTCTCTCTCTCTCTCTCTCTCTTAACATGTTCTGTGTAAAAAAAAACCGTTAAGTATGTTATGACAGAGAGCCACGATATGTCACCGTATATGATATTTCAAAAAATGACTTTTATGTAAGACCGCAAAACAGCTTACTGAAGCATAATTCGCTCTAGATCAATACATGCACATATCATTTCAATATCAAACATTTCATTATGTAAGTATATATTACACAGCAATAAACGTAAATTTACCAGTCTCTCTAAATTAGCTTGAATAACTCATCTTATATGAAAGTATAATACCTGTTTTTGGAAATGAACAAAGCATTACATCTCCCTCCGAGTATTTGAAATCTTTAATCTGTTGCAATTTCTCCACAATTGATTGATTCGGAAATAGGTCAACAAAATTCTTTGGAATCACAACCTCTTCATACTGAACTACATCTAGACCCTTCTGTCCTTCGTTGTCCACTAAATTTATGGCTTTTTGCATCTTTACTCTACAACTAAAAAAAATTCAAAGACAAACAAGTAATTAGAAGTCATCCTAAAATTTTGGCCAACCAGAAGCTCTGAAAATTAAATTTATCAGCGATTTCTTTCAGTAGAACACTTTTTTATTGTCTATTTTATCATGAACAAGCCGGATAGAATCTATCAAGACTTTACCTACCTTATACATAGATTTATTTCCAATAATTTTCCTAATTATTCTCATACGTGTCATATCAGATAGAAAAGACAAAACGTACTGACCTGATAAATATAAATGGTTTAGATTTAAAACAACAACAACAACAACATTTTTTTTTGACAAATGACACACAGTAATTTAGTGAAAAGACGAACAAAGCAAACATACTCTTAAGCACCACGCTACTAGGCAACAGAGAAAAGGGTTGCTCATCCGATACATAGACAAAAAGCAATCAGTTACTGAAAAGAAATATCTCTATTAATATCTGTATAAGGTTACTAAAAGAAGAAAAAATGGCATTAACAATTCTTTTGTCAGATGTACATTCTCTCCTTACATTCGAGAAAACTTTATAAGTGATGCGCTTTTCGTATTCACGTATTCTGAATATTAGGAAATACTGTACACCTGACATAAAAATAAATTTCCGCTTCGCAGTATCCAATTACATGTTGTCCTACTTAATCGTCCATTTGAATGCTTACATTTAATTCAAAATCTGAATATTTATTGCATTAAATGATCTATGAGGTTTAGATATCGAGAAAATAATTATGAATGTGTATGACGCCTACGTGATCTAAGTTAATGGGCGGGGCTTATTGCGGCGGCGGATGATTACGTCATGTTTTGCATGTAGCCTTATAAAATGTACCCAGTGATAATGACTCTGAACTATCACGTGCACTGTCAATCAAACGGGAAGTGTTTCCATAATGAGAGGTCAAAAGCAAAGCTGTATGGCGTACGAGGCGAAGTCTAAATACGTTATCGTTTATATTTTAAATTTTATGGATTTATCGCAGCTCTCCGCTGCGCCTCGCTTGCAGAACAGAAAAGAACAGAACATTCTTTTATTTCAACTCAGGTACAATAGGTACAATATGGGATAATATAAAATATACAGGTAGGTCAATGGGTATGGCTTTCGATGAAATCCATAAAATTAAAAATATAAATGATAACTTATACTTACAATCAATCAAAAATTAAAATGACTTTATATCGTTCTTAAAATGACGTCACATACTAAGTGGTAATTGTTCGGTAGGCAACTGACGGACAAAAGATCACACTAATGACGCTTTTGCCCGGTCCAGACTAAACCAGTTAATCGTTATAAACTTATAGGGGTTTTTATATAAAGGAGGCAAAACCAAATACTTATCACAAATTATATTCTTTGTATGTTTACATTTCAATTTTTAAACCTAAGTTTGGCGGATTTCTGGCGTGAACCTTATATAAAGCACAATTTAACACAATAACAAATTCAGCAATTGTCCACTTTTGCTATAATATTTCCCAATTAATTTATCCATTGTTAATCCTAATTGTAATCCCATTTAAATGTCAGGAGGCGCCGCAAACTAGCCAATGGCGCCTATTTAGGCAAAATACAGCAAAAAGCGGAGCCCGTATACATGGTGCCCCCCTAACTTATGACTAATCTGGCCGCAGCTGAATGGCAATTCCTACTGGACGATCTTCCCTCGAATTGCTGTACCATTCCCTGAACTTTCTCGAGGTTCACGCCGGGACTGATATGGACTCCAAAATAGCCTATCCCTCTTAGCCTATCACACGGTAACGTTCTCTGACAGTCCCCTGAAACATTAAGCAGCAAAACAACAGAAAGAAAAACAAACCACACCAATCCCCAGATGGGATGGGCGGGCGGGTGTTTGATTTTCATGAGAGCAAACATTTTACCTTTCTTCGCCTTCGCGGGAAAATTCCAAGAGGACGGTGATCGTGAGAATAACACGTACGTAATATATTGATAATTGTATCAGCTTTACCCGAACTTTATTTATAGAAACATTCCTATCCTCTTTGCTTATTAACTACCCAAACCACAATAAAAATCCATTTGCCCCCAAACAACCGGTGCTATGCTAAATACATAACCCCCATTGTTCGGTAGGCAACTGACGGACAAAAGATCACACTAATGACGCTTTTGCCCGGTCCAGACTAAACCAGTTAATCGTTATAAACTTATAGGGGTTTTTATATAAAGGAGGCAAAACCAAATACTTATCACAAATTATATTCTTTGTATGTTTACATTTCAATTTTTAAACCTAAGTTTGGCGGATTTCTGGCGTGAACCTTATATAAAGCACAATTTAACACAATAACAAATTCAGCAATTGTCCACTTTTGCTATAATATTTCCCAATTAATTTATCCATTGTTAATCCTAATTGTAATCCCATTTAAATGTCAGGAGGCGCCGCAAACTAGCCAATGGCGCCTATTTAGGCAAAATACAGCAAAAAGCGGAGCCCGTATACATGGTGCCCCCCTAACTTATGACTAATCTGGCCGCAGCTGAATGGCCAAATGGGAGCAACCCCACCTGGGCGCCGTGCACAGATGGGGGCGCTTCCACCGCCCAACCGCGGCAGCAAGGCCCCTACAGTAATTTAAGCACAAATCTTATATTATTTACACAGCACAACCAATTCAAAGCAAAGCAAATATCTTTCATGTAGCACAACATATTTCAATGCAAAGCACAAAAACTTTCATGTAACAAAACAAATTTCTATGTAAAACAAGTTAGTGTAGCAAATATATATCTCTGAAATGTGCTCTCTACAGCACCACATGTTCTAAGCTTATGTTGATTTTGTATCATTTTATATAAAGCAATTGACATTTTGGCACTGATATATCCAATTTCACTATGGTTTCACGCCAGACGCCGCCCCTAACTGGTATTTGGAAACCCAACGTATATCTATATACATATATTTACAGTGTGAACCAAGGTTGATGACCTAATAGGAAACTTTGTAATCCCAATTTGATATTGTTTAAGAACAGTTCGTTCCCTCTATCTGACAAGTGAACACCATCTTTGGCGTAATTCTCATTCTCAAATCTTGCTAGATTAAGGTGTCGCAGATAGAACCCTCCTGATTGTTTAACTTGCTTCACAATATAGGAGTTTAGTCGTTTGCTAGCCGCACGAAGCGCTCTTTGATTCTGGCCCCAATGACGGGGTAGTATTTCTGACCATATTATTTTTGTTCCTGGCATGTGCTCTTCTATGAAACCAAACAACCTCTTAACTGTATTGGTTAATACCTTTATGGGGGTGTGCATTATATCATTGCCCCCTACATGAAGAAGAAGAAATTGCGGTTTTGATTCTACCCTTAACAGGAGACTCAGCTTAGCTTTCGTCCTTTGCAAGGTCAGGCCACCATATCCCTGCCACCACAGCTGGGCTTCTAGGCCTAGGCTACTTCCCCCTGGTCCTCTCCTTGCAATCGGGAATGCTCGTTTAATGAGGGATGAACCTACCAACCACACAACTGGTGCCCCTGCAAAAGCTTTGGGACTGTTAATTACCAAGGTTAAACCTCTGCCTCTGTACCGTATTACCCCCTACCATGGCTCTGTATTCTATCTCTAGCTTCACAATACCAAGCTTTGCTGAAATAGCCAAATCCTTCAATGCCAACACTGACTGGTATGCTTTTATCAACAAAATTTAAAGTGCTCTATTTTGCCACCAATCATGTTTTACATACAAAGCGCCGTTCCAACAGATTTTAAACTGGTTGTATGTAAGCCTTATAGGCATTTGAAGACCACCTCCCTGCCTTTTTAATTTGTTCCACTGTCCAACCCCATTTACTAGCTGATGAGGCGGCCCCTAATCTGAAACTATGGCTTTTGTAACCCTTAAGCTGAGGGTTTAACAAGTATAATGCCTTTCTCAAGACAGAAGAAAACTGATAACGGGTCAATGGTGAACCATCCAAATGGCACAATAAAGGCCCAGAACATTTTGGTCGTATTTCTTTAAATCTACAGAATGCAGATACTGGGCAAATGGTACTACTGCTCAATTTTGTTAACCTAATGTTTGTCCCATTCCCATGTTGATCAGTTTTGGAGTACCGCAATGAACACATAATGGTGTTCCCATTATCTACCATTTGTACATCTTGGATACTCAGCACCCTACAGACCTGATTATCCCCTTTTTTTGCTATAGTAAGTTCTCCTACCCTAAAGAAACCAAAAAATGCCAGCGTGAATGCTGAAGAGAACAGAAAAGTTTCGTAGTCATTTATGCAAACTGCTGGAAGCTTAGTCAGAATGCCATGCAAGAGTTCCCCCGTTATTGGAAGGCGCACCCTTTTCGCTTTTGCTGTTCTGCGGAACCCTTCCAATACTTTATTAACTACAAAATGCCGTGTGTTGTCAGTGACCCCTTGGATTTTGCACTTGAAACTTATAGCCGATACATACAATTCTGCAGTTTTAAAACTGAAATCTTGAAGGATAAAAAGAAAACTAACTATTTCTTGAGTTGATGGTGGCCATAAATCTAGCCATCCATAATTCTGCCTGAAGCCTCGGAAATTGTTCAACCCTGTGTTATACGCTTTGATTGTGTTTGGCGCTAACGATTCTTTCAGCAGTCTTCTAGCCTCAATCTGGATATCATTGACTTGAATTGATTTGGTATCTCTACTGGTTCCCTTTTCGCCTCTGGCGCCACCTGCTTGAATCGGCTCCACTGTCGACGAGAAATAGCATCTGCGATCATATTATCTTTGGAAGAAATATGCACTGCCTTGAAAAATATGTTTTCTTTCATACACATGAGAACCAAATTTCTGACAAGTTGCATCAGTCTTTTTGATCTAGAGGTTTGGCAATTCAAAACCTTAACCAAAGCTTCATTGTCGATCCTCATAATAACTTTTTTGTTCTGAAGTTTGTGCCCCCAAATATAAAGTGCCAATACAACGGGAACCATTTCTAAAAATGTAAGATCTTTCAGAACTTGGTGTTTTGACCACTCGTTTGGCCATTTAAGAAAACACCATTCTCCCTGTAAGTAACATCCTGCCCCCAATCTTTCTGAACCTGAAGCATCTGTAAATAACTGTAGTTCATTGCTAGTAAACCATTTGTTATCTGGTATGAAATTTACCCCATTAAAATCCTCTAAAAATCTCAGCCAAACGAGCAGGTCTTCCCTCATTTCCCGCGAAATTCTAAGTTTAAAATATGGTTTTCTTAATGGAATCATTGCATCGTAGAAACGACGGAGGAAGGCCCTACTGGATCTGACAGCTTGTCCGAAAAAATTCAATTTTCCTACTAAACTTTGTAATTCCCGCAAGGTTATTTTCTTCCTCTGAATAAAAGTTGCCACTAACTGGGACAATTCTTGAACTTTATGACTAGGTATTCTAACCAACAATTTCTCTGTATCAATTTCCAATCCTAAAAATACCATTATTGTAGTTGGGTTTACGGATTTGTCCTCTGCTATAGGAATGCCTAGCTCAGCGCATGTTTTCTCAAATGTTGCCACTAGATTCTGGCATGTTCCCGTCCCTTGCTTGCCTGCCATTATGAAATCATCCAACAAATGATCTATTGAGTTTGCTTTAGCTTTTTCTGCAACGAGATGATGGAGAAATGAAGAAAATTTTTCAAACAAGTTTGCACTCTGGCTTAATCCCATTGGTAAAAATTTATCAATGTAGTATTTTCCCTCTATTTTAAGTCCTAATAATGGAAAATCCTCAACCCTTATTGGGAGAATTCGATACGCTGATTTCAGGTCCCGTTTGGCTATCAACGCTGACCTACCCAGGTCGTAAATCATTGTTGTTACATTATCAAATGAAGTGTATCTAACAGAACAAAATTGGCTGTTGATGCCATCATTAATGCTTTCCCCATGCGGGTACGATAAATGTGTGATCATTCTCCAACCCCCCTCTGACTTTGGCAAAATTCCTACCGGGGAAATCCTTAGGTTCTGATATGGGGGTTGCTCAAAAGGTCCAGCTAACCTTCCCAAATTTAATTCCTGATTTACTTTTTCCCTAAGTTGTATATTATGCTCGTACGCCGATCTGAGATTCGGGCACTCGTAAGCTACTCTTGGGCCACTGTACTCAATTTTAAATCCGTGTTTAAATCCATTAGCTAAAATATCTGCATCTTCAACATTTTTATATTTACTCAAATACTTTTCAAGTAATGGGACATTTACTGGGGAGTTACCTAAATGGAGACATTTTGTAGTATTAGCCTCACAATTGCATTTAGAATCTTGGGTAATGAGCTGACAGGCGGGGCCTGAGAGGTTGTCGGGGAGGGAAACGTTGCGCATAACGGGGAGGCCTGGAAGCCTCTCCAAATCGAGCCGGTCTCTGCACCCCCATTCCTTGATATGTCTGTTTCCAGCATGATCGAGCTGGGTGGTTCCCACTACAAATTAGACAACAGTGGCGGTAAGTACAAACTTCTCTTGCACAGAAACGATAATTAAAATCATAGCATTTTTTATCTCCTGTTGAAATAGCCATTGAGCTAGGACCCATACATAACAACCATAGTTCTTCATCTATTTCCCCGAAGGACTTAATTGGGTTTGATGCTAGCCTTAATCGAAACTGAGTGTCATAACTTAGCCACCCTAACCCCAAATGTCGCTTTGCTGCAGTCCTAATCACGTGACCATATTTCAGTACTGCCTGCGTTTCTGAGGGGTGTGCCCCGTGTATATGCTTGCGAAAACCAAAAAAGCATCTGTCCATTCTTCTATATTAGTTATTTTCTTATTCTTAGTTGGAGCCATTACTAATTGGCCAGCCCCATTTATTACCAACTTTGCCCCTTTTTCATTCTGTGGAACGGCGCTATCATTACCCTGCAATAATGTTGCCATGTCAACAAATTGCCCCTGTGTGATCCTCTCTTTAACATTCTGGGTAACAAATTCCCCAAGAATAGCTTTTACACTATGAATCTCCTTAACATTACCTTGTCCATCTGGCAATTGGTTGGTTAGATCCACTCCTAACAGCCCAAGGTCCGCTGCTGTTGGTGCCAACGCTAAAGGTGGTGGTGTGGGTTCTGGTGTTTGGTTTGTTGACGCCTCTGGAGGTGCAGTTAGCCCCTGTGTTTGTATACCTGTCACCTCTGCGTCCCTCGTTTGCCTTTGGTTTACCTCTGCATCTCTCTGTTGCCTCTGGTTTACCACTCTTGTCTTAGGATGCCCGGTAGGTGGTGGTGGGTCATCGAGGTTCTCTAACCTAGCTGGTGCCTTCCTTTTTCTTGAAGAGCGTCGCATTTTCTCTCAAATACAAACATAAACATTGATTAACTCCATGTTATTGGTATACACCCTAAACAATATCTATAATTACATAAATTGTTAATGTAACTAAATCATATAATATTGTATTTTATTTTTTATTAATTATTATTATTATTCTTTTTTAATTATATTATTTATCCATATCACTGCAGTTTTATCTTGGAATACTTTATTTCCTTACGGTATACTTTATTTCCTAACAGTTCAACTCCCTAGCTCATTTATCTGCCTATGTACAAGATAACCATGAAATTCTTACAATAACCATAACAAGGGAGGTAACCAGATTTTTTTTTTTTTTTTTTTTTTTTACTGATCCAGACGTGGTTACTCCCCTTTCCCCCTTACAATGCCGATATTTGAAACTGCCGAAATTGCAATATTAGAAAAAAAATATATTTTTCCATGTTAATTCCTGACTAGATATTGATTATATCTGTAAAATACCTTACATTTTATAACTGGTTTCATATTTATCCCTTTAATTCCTTTTGCCTCTACTGATTGCGCCTTGTGCCACACATAAATTCACCTTTGCCTAGGCTTTCGTAAAAGATCCTGCCCTAATTTAGTTTTAAACCTTTACCAAATTTTTATTTCAAACCTTGTACCCGATTTTTTAAACCTTAATGCCCTTTTCTCGCCTATAAATGTTTGATTTTCATGAGAGCAAACATTTTACCTTTCTTCGCCTTCGCGGGAAAATTCCAAGAGGACGGTGATCGTGAGAATAACACGTACGTAATATATTGATAATTGTATCAGCTTTACCCGAACTTTATTTATAGAAACATTCCTATCCTCTTTGCTTATTAACTACCCAAACCACAATAAAAATCCATTTGCCCCCAAACAACCGGTGCTATGCTAAATACATAACCCCCATTATGGTCACACTGTATATTAGCAATGTATAAGGACCCAAATTGAAAATTTTACACTTTATTTGTTTGAATATGTGAGTAATCGGTATTGACATGGTTGGAAGTTTTACATGAGATTATCAAGTTTTCATTGCCAATAACGCTTTTAACGTTACCTGTGTATTGATGCCTCCCAGCGGCCTATAAATAGTTTCCTTGTTGTTGTTTTTTTGTTGTTGTTTTTTCAGGAATTTTCAATTTTATCCCTGAGCGTTTAAAAGCATACGTGCACAATGCAGTTATTTTTTATACAGACAAAGAAGGAAAATTAAAACTATCCATGAGAATTTTCTAAACCTTCGCATAATTATAGAGAATAACATTAGAAACTAATTTATGGGGGGAAATGAGGGTCACCACTCTACTTTTTGAGTTATCTGCCCCTGAAAGTGAGTTTTTTTGCTCTTTTAAGTCATTTTCATTGTTTCAGAAAAATGCATTTGATGATAATCCGCACTATTCAATAAGCTGACATTGAAAATTACCACACAAAAAAAACAACAACAAAAAACCCACAAAAAAACAACAATTATAACTATTTAAACAAATTGCATATTAATTGTTTGTTTGTTTGGTTTAACGTCCCATCGACAGTATTTCAGTCATTTGGAGACGATGTCTACTTGAGACACAATATCCCGCCGTAGACATGTGGCACGATACCACACCCAGTCACATTATCCTGACACCGGACCAACCAGTCCTGCAACTATCCGAATATGCTGAGCGCCAAGCAAAGGAGCTGTAACAGTACCATTTTTACGACTTTGGTATGTCGCGGCTGGGGATCGAACCTACGATCTCCCTCTCCCGAGGCAGACACTCTAACTACTCGGCCACCGGGGACAGTTTATTGCATATTTAGATTCCTATATTTGTACAAAAACATATCAAACAATAAGTCTTTGGTTTGTAGCTGGTGTTAAGTTTTCATTTAGAGTCAGTGTTTAATTATTTCATTTTATATATCTATGATGCGTGAATGCTTGAGCATTACAAACGTATCGTCATACACAGTGATATATACGTGCACAATGTCAAATAAAGAACACGTGACATGTAACGACATGTAATAACAGTAGATGTGAAATAAACAATAAAGTATCAATATAAACCATCTGAGGTGAAAACACTTACCTTACAGTTTGCCACAACTTGAAATTGAATTATTTTCTCATTTATCAAACAATATGCGCTGTTGTTCTGTTCATCTAAACAAGTTAACGCGACAGTTGCACATTTTCTAAGATTTGCTGACCCATTTCTGAATATCATATTACATTATGTTACACGTTACACGTATTGCTTTGTGCTGCCTTGACAAAATTGGGTAATCGACGCATGCATTACATTCAACTGAAATGACTCGACACCAAAGCCCTGAAACATTTATTTAAAGTAGCTCGTTCACAGATGGTCATTGACTAAGAATATAATACTAATAATATATAACTAGTCGGGAGCGGGATGTCGTGGGTTCGATACCAAAATCGTAAAAATGGTACTGTTATGGCTCCCTTGCTTGGCGCTCAGTATATAAGAATAGCTGCAGGACTGGTCGGCCCGGTGTCAGGATAATGCGACTGGGTGTGGTATCGTGTCACATGTTTAAGGCGTGATACTGCAGTGTGGCAGCACTATATCTGTCTATAACCTATGATAAATGCAGCCTCGTCAAAATAAAAGCAATACAAATATTTATTCAGTTTAGATGACTCTAAGAAACCAAAGTTCAAAAATATTATTAGCTAAAAACATGCAAACACATTGAATGCACAACTATACACATATACAATGTATATAAAGAAAAGGGGGAAAATATCAAGTCAGGGGGAGTAAAATGAAAATAATGTATGTATAATATCAAGAATACAAATTCTTAATAAGTGTATGTATTTTTTTTTTTTTTTTTGTTAGTTAACATGTATCTTACAAGTTAGTAGTAGATCTACTTATTGACTTAAAGTCGTTTTGAAGTAGATAAGTTTAAACAACAAACCTGTTATGCAGATTCTCGAGTAAAAAAAGTGAAGTTGCTGATGACATTCACTTAACGGCTATTCCTTGTATAAAACCACCACTGTCCTAAAGCCAGTACAAATAATCGTTCATCAGGATTAAATTACAGACCTCCTGCAGCATAACCGAAGTATAGCCTCTGTTTAATTATGTGAGTAGAACAGTTTCACGCGGCGCTGTGCAGACCTCTGTGTATACCCTAGGTCTGACCAGCCTGTCCGGCTTATCTTTAACACAGCTGCTTTACAGCCGTTGTCAGGGGCGGATGCCAATTTTAGTCCGAACTGTAGTTTTCAGGTAACCAAGACTTCATTAAATTATAATCACGATCCCGTAAATGCTAAAGACTTCTGTGCAGATGTAAGCATCTACATGGAGTACTGCTCAAGCTATAAATTCTCGCAGGAACTATACAATTGGCATGATCAATTGATGGACCATGATCACAAGTTAATGATGATGGATTACTTTAATTAATACATGGAAGCAACCAACATGATCTCACAAATATTTCTGCCAAAGTGTGTTAAATAACTCAGTTTCAGCAATAACATAATTTCCTAAAGTCACATGACAGAAATATTCAATTCGGGATGAGGGTCGTGACCTTGCTTCCATTCAGTTGCTATGGAGGTCATGACCTTTTTTCGATCAGTATTTAGCACGCTGGATGCCGATTCCATATGTTGTGAGGTCTCTGATAATTAAAATTTCTCGTATGTTTGCTTTCCTATTTCAAAGTTAGGAAACTTCTCTTAGAGTGAAGTTTTAAAGGTGTTATCGTGCAAAATACTACATTAACTTTGGGTAAATTAATTAAGAGTATCAATTCGAAGGACTCCTTTCTTGCAGGAATACGAGGGGTGTTCAAATATGAATGCAACTAGGTCAATTTTCAGAAGTGTTAAACAGTGGCAAAATAATAATTTCAGTCCTACAAAATAAACACCACTATGTAATATACTTTTCAGTCTTTTAATCCAATTTTTAAAGGCGTTTTTATAATATTTTCTACTGTTCAAACACTGGAAAAAAGCCGAACTGAGATTTCTGCGCGTTTGATATTTTCTTCTAGCAAGGTGTATTTTGAGCCTCGGAAATAGGAAAAAGTCACAAGGGGCAAGATCTGGCGAATAAGGAGGGTTAGGAAGCTCGACAACCTTTTCCTGTTTTAGATATTCGCGTACAATGGCCGCTTTGTGTGACGAAGCATTGTCATGCAACAACCTGACACCACGGAGACCAGTTGCTGGTCGACGGTTTGCGAAATATTTCTTTAGTTTATGAAGGACCTTGCCTTTGTAAAACTTGGCATTTACAGATTTACCCTTTGTTACGGCAATTTGAAGAGCAGAACCTTGATATGTAAAGAAAGTTACATACATTGCCCCTTTTGACGCTCATGGTGCGTTTTGCTATGCAAGGTCTTTGGCTTTCCATGGATGCCCATATTTTGTTCTTTCGCTTGAGCTCATAAAAGATGAATCCGTCTCATCGCCAGTGATGGTATTTGCGAAAGATTGATTGTTGTATTTAGGGAAATGTTTCAACAATTGTTTGGCGATTCTAACCCGAGCATGTTTTTGCTCTTCTTGAAAGAGATGGGGTATCCATCTTGCACTTATCCTTCTCAATTTTAAATCACGTCTTAGGATTGTATGAGCAGCTCCTACTGAGATGCCAACGCATTGAGCTATATGCCAATTGTAAATCTTGCATCGGTAGCAATCAAATCCTTTACCTTTTCAACTATTTTGGCGAAGTTGCAGTTTTCGTACGGCGTGCATGCATGTTTTACTGACTCTATACCACCTTTAAATTTCTTACACCACCGTGTGACAGATGAAAAAGAATGTTCATTGTTCCCATAAACACGACATATTTCATTAGATATGTCTTTCGTCTGTTTACCAAGAATACAGCGGTTCTTGAATAGACATTTTCCCAACCAGTTTAGGGTATGCAGTGTCAATCTAGCTATTGTCAACGCTAGACTGAACTATTAAACATATATGGTATCAATGGAGAGCTTACTCAACGCTTTATGCAATACATGTGCCAATTTCGTTCAAATTGTGGTTTAAAGCGAGATATTGGCCTAGTTGCATTCATATTTGAACACCCCTGTATAATTATGAATTGGGTTGCTGTTCCGTTTCAGAAATGACGCGTGCATTTTGTTTGCGTGTAAATCAGATGTTTCTAGCAAACAAAAAATGTTAGAAAATTTAAGCAAAATATAAAATCATATGATTAAAACGTCTGCGTTACAGAATTCTTATCACAGGATATGCCACTGAATGATGCAAATCTTTTGATTTCCTGGCTCGAATTCCACCAACAATACTTAGTGTCAAGTAATACTTAAATTCTTAAACTAGGCAGATGCACATTCTACCATGACTTTTTTTTATGAAATATTCAAGTACATAACTAAGCTGAAATGAATTATTACCTAAACAACTAACAATAATTGTTAAGAAATGAAATATGTGTTTATTTTTATCAGAGAAAGGAGAATAATGATTTTCGCCCTTAAGTTTTTAAGTTTTACTTAGCGCTAAGAATGGTTGGTGGAATTCGACCCCGGTACAAAGGACTGCTGCTTAATTACGCCGACAATACTCGTTTTTATGTGTTGTTTAGTTGGTTCAACGTCCCACCGACAGTATTTCAGTCATTTGGAGCAATGCCAGAACCTTTTTTTTCGACTTTGTTTGTACAAGGTAGGAAACCTTAATAGTTTATGACACATGTATGTAGCGGTCGGGGAACCCCCCCTGAATATCGAGTTTTTCTGATTTGTTCTTAGCTTTTTTGAGTGTGAATATATTTTACATATTGTGCTGTTGTTACTATTTTAATTTCAGTTTGACAATGCAGCTATTATGCTGTTGAATAATCAGTCACCATAACAAGGTAGGAAACCTTAATAGTTTATGACACATGAATAAAAGTATTGTATGTGTATATGTCACAGATTATATGGCGTGAAACAGTCCATCGTCGGAAAACCCACGTTTGCTCAATACACTTTGCTTCTTAATCGACCGTGGCTATTTGGTAAGCAAAACTTACTCATGAATTATTGATTAGGCGTTCATTGGATCCGTAGCAGAGACAGCAGGCGACAGCATGAATCATTTGACCAATGAAACGGCTCGGGATTTCAAATGTTAGCATCGTTCTACCATGGAGAGCTGACGTCACACTCACATAGCGGTATATCTTACGGGAACAACGAGTCAGCTTTTGCTTTTGTAAATTAACAACAAAAAGTAATTAAAATACAATACGTTATATCACTGGTCAGTAATAGCTGATTAAAATTTATGAAAACGAAGTTTTGCCAGCTAAAAATCCCACGGTATATATACGTAAGTGATAACGGATTTCGGCGATTGAAACAGTCATACCGAATAGCACAGCAGTCATATGTTAGAGAAAGTTTAATGGCGATTCTTGGGGGACAAAATTAAGGTCATTAAGTAAATATGACTGTTTAATCATTGAGAGCAATTATCTCATACAAAATATACCCATAGTTAAAATACATATTTCCCAATGTTACTTCTAAATTGTTGCAAATGTATGGTAGTTAGTTATGTTACATTCAATCTACATTATGTAAAAAAAATGCGTTACGATTTGTAAGTGATAAATCAGATCTTCGATTTCTAACCATCCAGCCGACATTGTATCCTGTCGACCAATTATTTATCCCCCAGCCGTCCTCCCACCATTCATTCAGTCGATCAAGTAGTGTAACGTGATGCATTCGCTTTTCTTAGGGGCCTTGCTCTGACCGCACATTCGGGAATGCATACGTATCGTTCCGACATTTCATGTTATTATTCAACTCTCTTACTGCTGTCTTAATTCACTATCTGGTATAAATGTTATTTTCAAATTTTGAATGTAATGAATTAGAATAAAATTGATTTCCCTTTGTCCGATATATATTTCCGGTAGGTGCCGCCAGTAGTTTTTGGAGGCACGAGGTTTACGTGCTAGGTATAGCAAGGTTCGACAAACAAGGACGTATTTCGGCAAATTTTATTGCGAAATTACAATATTTGTCACATTTCACTATTAAAAGTGTTTCATTGTGAATGCTATTATTCTTTTTTTTTTCAGAGATAAAAATGTTGCCATTTTCATATGAAACGATAATCATTGGATGTGTGACACATTAATATTAGTATACAAATTACAAATCAGTAATTCATTCAGGTTTTTTTTTTTTTAATTCGAGGAGAGGTAGGTTGAAGGAAATGCTTCTTTAGTGAGGAAGAATGTATCTGTCCCATGTAAGTTAGGTCCCTTAATTATTTTATTCCTGTCAGTACGCATCGTCAAATAGACCAGTTCACCTGAGAATCGGCAATATCCGGTATAATTCGCTGGTTTTAACTGACCAATCAGTGATTCGGGAAAAATCTCAAGTGTATGTTTATCTCCCATTGAACAATATGTGAATTGCACACCCACATGTAGATTTAAGTGATCGGGAAGCGGTCGTTGATTTACGTAGGTTTACGTATCTTTCCCATTATAAACTGGTTTGGGAGATTTTTTGTTTGGTTTTATGTCCCACCGACAGTATTTCAGTCATTTGGAGATGATGTCTACGTGAGACAGATATAGTGCGGACACAGTGCAGTATTATGCCGTAATACCACACTCGGTCACATTATCCTGACACCAGGCCAACCAGTCCTGGAAATACCCTTACATGCTGAGCGCCAAGCAAAGTGCCAGTACCATTTTTTACGACTTTGGTTTGTTGTGGCCGGGGATCGAACCCAGGAGATAATCATATGGTATTGGATCTAATAAGAAAAGTGCCTGCCTTTATACAATCCATTTTATTTCAATGCTTGTGATAAACATATGTATACATAAATGAAGACATTTAAATTAAAACACGAAATCATAAATTCTTGACAGAAATATACACATGAGATATATGAGTGAAATGACGACAGTGACAATATTTATGCACTATGAGGACTAATGCTGTTACTTACAATGAAGATTTTGCATGGTAAGTTTGATATTACAACTGAATAAATCTAACGAGAATTATCATTGAAGATGAATATTTCCAGATACCACTTTGTCACAGTTACTGTTACCATGTCAGACAGTCTTGAGAATATAACAAAGGGCCATAACTCATTCAAAATCAAGTGAATTATGGCATGCTCAACTAGGCTTGGTACTTAACAGATTTATCAAAACTCAACCAAAGGTAGCCGAGAAATAGGGCGGATAAATCTCTACAGACAGACCAACAGACTATCGGACATGACTCCAATATAGCCCCATATACTCCGTATCTGAGGTATAAAAATAAACATGATCTGATAAGAGAATTTTATTTCTTGTACAAATATAATAAATTTCTATTTACTTTAAAAAATGTCCTTCAATATCCATTAAAACTGATACATATTTATTAACTTCTTTAAATAGCAAGTTCTTTTCAAGATAAGCGTGAGCAAACATCATGTTTTGTCACATATGACTTTTATAATAATTATCTATGACCAAAATCAGTTTGGTACTTTGATTAAAGAATGAAATGATAATGTTTCAAGAATATCTGACTAATTGCACCATTTCTGAAAAAAATATTTTCCTGTAAACAAAATGTAACCCTAAAAAGAAACAACACTTATTCTATGATAACCCTTGAAATTAAAATCAATAACAAAGTGTAAAATTATTTTTTACACGTACACATAGTATCTAGAATAACACAAGTACAACATAAACTGTAAAAACATTTTTGGTACAACATAATTTCACATTGAATCATTTCAGAATCTCAAGTATGATTGTTCTGATATTTTTGTATCCAAGAAACCTCAAATGAAATCAGATCTGAGATTAACAATTCAAAATATTATTTTCATAACAAAATTTATTCACTCTATTGTATTGAATAAAAACTGTGTCAAACTCGAGGATTTTAGACATTCTTTGAACTTGACAACAAACAATTGGTTATTCCCTCTCCATCACAGGAGAGATAACATTGGTTATTTAGGAGAAACAAGGGAAGTCACTATGGTCTCATCTAACGTTCATCAGAGCTGCGTGATCATCCTCTTCAAACTGGTGGGGGTCCTCATACTGTGTCAGGTCCAGCGTCAATACATTACTGATCACACAGTCTCCTTGCTGTAAGACAAGAAACACAGACCTTGTTACCAGTATATACAACACATTCTGTCCAGAGTTGAAGCTGAATTACTGGTAAGCTTGTCCTACTATCAACAGATATAGGTTAAACCAGAACTATCACTAAAGGTGACTGATATACCTCACATCCAACCTTGTCTCCACGTAATGTGAGTGTGTGTTTGCTTGATTGGGTTTAACATCCCACTGACTGAATTTCAGTAATTTGAAGACGATGTCTACTTGAGACAGATATAGTGCTGCCACACACCGTAGACATGTGGCATGATACAACAGCTTGTCACATTATCCCGCCACCGGGCCATCAAGTCCTGTAGGGATCCTGAATATATGCTCTAATAAAAGGATCTACCAGTACAATTTTTATCAACTTTGGTATGTTGTGGTCCGGGATCAAACCCATGACCCCAGGCTCCCATGGCAGACACTCTAACCACTCCACCACTGGGGACAGTCATATGATTTTTATTTGAGGTTATGATAAAGAAGGCTATTATGCCAATAAACAATTTATAACACACTAATAAGCATACCTCTGGGTAGATTCCAATGAGAGCATCAGCACGGTTGTAGAACTCCTCCTTCAGAGAGATGACGATACACTGGAAGTGACTCTGGGACTCCTCCCGGATATAAGCTGCCACCTGGTGAGGATAAAGTTATGCTGGACTTATGGTGAAATGAATCACATATAATTTCTCTGTCACTTCCGATACTCTATTTTTATTTTTTTCTTAATTTCAGATCACAACTTTTTAGTGTTGTCATCAGACACATTATGGCATTACTTGAATTAAAAGTGTTATACTCCATTAAGATTGATATAAAAAAAAGAAAAAAAAAAGAAGAAAAAAAAAAGAAATAAAATAAAAAAAACCTTTAAAAAAACATAAAGAAAGTAAACAGGAATAATCTTAACACCTTATGATAGCTTTTCTACAATCATCAAAATGTAATAAATGCTTACAAAATGAAAGTAATATCGTAATGTTTTGCACTCAGCCCAAAAGCTAGAATTAAAGGAATATTATTTGAAAGAAGACAATCAGAATATTAAATGTCAATTTTACCTTGCCGATGTTTGTGTTGTCAAGAGCTGCATCAATCTCATCCAACACAAAGAAGGGAGCTGGCTGATAGCTGAAATATACAGACTGATTACACTGAAATACTTTTCTATAAAAGCCTCCAAACTACTTACTATAGACCTCAATCTAAAATTCTTGCACTGTTATTTACAGATCTAAGTTCACACATTGGGAAAGTAATTGGTTAAGATTCTAACAGAAGATGTAAGACAGATCTGTGTAAGTTAACAGGAGTTAAAAATTCCTAAAATAACTCACCCAGTCCAGCCTTTCCAAAATTTGTGATAGTAAAAGATAGAAAATTACAAAGAAATGTTATGATTTTTCACACACCCTGAACTAATTTTACCTGACCAGGCCAAGCCGGCAAGCAAAATTTTCCACCCCTGTGGTAAAAATCTTTGACTGTTTAAATGTTTCAGTGAAAGATAAAGTGGCCCCACCCACCTGTGGATTGCAAACAGCAGTGCCAGAGCGGCTACAGTCTTCTCTCCTCCAGACAGGTTGTCCATGGGTCGGAACCGTTTACCGGGTGCCACGCAGTTGTAGTTCACGCCATCCAGGTATGGCTCCTCCGGATTCTCTGGGCCCAGGAAGGCTTGAGCACTCTGGTTTCTAGCCAGGGCCTGCAAATTGGAACAGGTATTAATGATACTACTGTCAACCATTAAAAGCTCTTTTTCTAACTAACTGAAAACTATAGCAGTCTTTAAAAATATATTCAAAAATCAGGACTGTCATTTAATTAGAATTTAAGGAAGCTGGAAGGTTCAGAGACTATGCAAATTCCAAAACAGGTTCAAAAGAAAGTCTAAAATGATTTAACCTACCTTGTAAACTTCATCAATCTTATTAGAGACGTGTTCAAAACAATGCATGAATCGATCATATCTCTCCTTGCGGACCCTCTCAAACGCATTCTTGGCCTTTTTGGCTCGTTTTCTGGCATTTTCAAACTCTTCAGATGTTTCCATCAGTCTTTCTTTCACACCATCCAGTCTGAAATTACGGTGGTTCATGTGTTGTTGATATCACAAATAATATACACAAAAGCATACACTGATGTAAGGAAAATACTGACATTAAAAAATAATCATTAAATCCATCACTGGCAGGAACAATAAAGAGAATTTAGTTTTTACCAAAAGATTTTTTTCTTTCACATGAAAATAGAAGAAAGTAGAGCTAAGAGACTAGAGCTATTACTTACTGTCTCAAATAATAACAAGATAAAAAGATATTGAGCTGATTTTCAGGGTGCAGGAAAAGACATGTGCATGGATCCTAAACAGTCCTCATCTCAGTTTGTGAAGAAAAGATATAAAATAGCCTTTAAGTAAAAGAACAGTACAGAGAAATAAGTATAAATATCAGAATTTTCTTCCAATTGCAGTTGTAAGAAATCGAACTATAGGATGACTTAGCTTGATGCTTAACCAAAATTTCACAACAGTAGAAAGGTTCTTACTTCTCCATAGCCTTCATGTTGGGGGCGTTGATCCTCTGTATGGTGGACACCATGTCTGACACACCCTTGGTTAGCTGCTCTATCAACTTCTTGATCTCACTTGGCTCGTCCAGCTGTGCAGAAAAACAGTCACTAATATATACAGTAAAACCTAATATAAAGACCACCTCAGTATGTGGAATGTCTTACTATTCAAACCTTCTTTTCTGGATCTGTTCCTGTCCATAATGTTAAACTTGACTCAATAGTCAGACAGCTTAATAACTACTAGCTGACTGTGGTCCCACGACTGGTCCCAATATTGCCAATAATTATCTGCTTTTTATGGTTTCTAACTTGACTATTTGAGTTTACCGTCGCTTTGACGGTATTTCAGTCATTTAGCGACGTCCAGCTATTACAGGTGGAGGAAGACCCTGAATACATGGAGGCATCCGGGTAGAACCACTGACCTACCGCTAGCCAGCTGGAAGGCTTCCTCACATGAAAGTCCAAATGACCCTGCCGGGATTTGAACCCACACGGTGAGAGACTGAGTGAGTGTTAAAGTCAGCGACTTTACCCTCTCGACCACGGAGACCCCTTTATGGTTTCTGAATTGATAAGACTTCAAATTAGTAACAACTGTTTAATGAGTTTTGTTTTTAAGATTCTAACTTTATTGTCATAATCACCCTCAGGCAGTAATTTTGGGCAAAGACCAAGAACATGTTTTATTTTTAATTGTAGACATTTCTTTACATCAAAACCCATTATTCAACACACTGATAACCTAAACTGAAATCATTTTTTATGACATAAAATTAGTTTACTTGTTTTGGGGTTTAAAAATCCCACTGACAGATTTTCAGTCATTTAGAGACTACTTGAGACAGATATAGTGCAGCCACACTGCAGTATCACACCGTAGACATGTGGCATGGCACCAATCCAAGCCATACTATCCTGACACCAGACTAACCAGAATGTCAATAAGCTTAAAGCTCCACAGTCTAATACTTATGTGATGTTTCAGACCAGTCGTTCCACTTACATCCTTCTGATCGTCATCCAGTGAACTGTAATCTATGATAATGAGTGCCTCCTTCTCGTAGATTTTCTTCGCACCCTGACTGCCGAGCGTGTCTATGTCCATCTCAGACTGGGTACCATCCATAGCGCTTGACGGTTCGTTCTCCTGTGTGATGTCGTCCATGTTACCCTTCCTCATTGGCAGAACTATGTTGTCCATCTGTAACAGACAACAAAGGAGTTAATGGTTTTAATTATGTTTTCTTGAAAATTCTCTCTTTATATGCAATTTCTGATGTATAAAAAAATTGTAACATTAAACAACCAGAATTGCAAATAGCTATACTTGGATATAATCAATGGATGACCTAGTCTTCATATATGTATACTGCTATCCATGCTTTACTGCCACGATTCTAGAAAATGAAAAATATAGTGAACTATTTGTACAAGAAGTTTTCCTTGGAACACATTTGTCCCCTGCTGAAAGAAGCTTAATGAATATGTATGAGACAAAGCGTGACAGATGGACAGACAGACAAGATGAAGAAGTGTGTGTCACTTGCTATAAGCAAAACAGTAAACTTGCTTGGTTTCTGGTTGGATAGCTTTGATAACTGCCTAAACCAGGAAGAACCATTGCTGTTCAATCATCTCCCATACCTTACAAGTCTTCAGTAGACTGTGACGGTCAGCTCTCTTCTGTTCAGCCGTGTTTCAAACCCTGCAATCTGCTTCTGAGCTGCAGCAATCTCTTTGTTCTGAGCGTTCAGTCTCTTCTTAATCTCGTTCACTTGAGATTCAAAGTCATCCACAGAAGATTTTATTGTAAGTCGCTGCTGTTTGCACTTATCTGCCTTCTGCATTTCTCGATCTATCATCTGAACATGGATAAAATATATGATTACACAAGTGCCTTTCTTTTCCTTCCCCATTCTTTTTCACCCAAAAAGTACACCGTTAATGTGTCAAATTACCACATTATATGGCAGTAAAACTATAATGATTCAATGATTCAAAAGGGTAAAGTCTGCAAGACCAGCTATTAGGAACATATTCACATCATCTTCTGCAGGACCAGCTATTAAGAACATATTCACATTATTTTAAACTGCAATTACCACAACCTTTTATATTCCAGCATTCAATATCTTGTTACTGCTAGGAAATGTAAATATCTTAAAGCATAATTATATGACCCAGAAAATTATTTTACCCATTTTTTCTTAAGCCATACAAAAATAAATTGACTTGACTATTTGAGTTTATCATCGCCTCAACAGTATTTCAGTCATAGAGCGACGTCCAGCTAATTACAGATGGAGGAAGATCCCGAATGCACGGAGACATCTGGGTAGAACCACCGACCTACCACAAGCCAAAAATATATTGTTGATTGCTGTAAAGTCTGTAATTTATTAACTTAAATGCTGGGTGCACCTACCTCCATATTCCTGACTTCATCATTCCGGACCTTCTCCAGTTCTTTCTCATCATCTGTGACTGACTTCTCCCATTTCATTACATTCGCTGACAAGTTAACAATAAAAGATATAGCTATTGCAAATATAAACATACATTTTTTATTACTTCTTTTTCACTTTACAATACATGTATGTATAAGAATACATTTTATATTCTAAATATGATTTCTACAAAAGACAGATAAGCAACAAATGAAAACAAGTCTCATTTTATCTTTCTTTGAGCACTGCATCCTATCCATCAGAATATATAAGCAAGTAGCAATATGACAAAAATGGGTGGTTTCTTTCTTTCTAAACCAGCCTAATTCCATGTGTCCCTTGACCTTTCAAACTCTATCTTTTTTAAAAAAAAATACTGGCATCCATTTCTTATTTGACATTCTCCATATGTAAATCACTTGACCTATCACTAATGATCTATAACTCAATCATGCTCAACTAAAGGACTCACCCAGTGTGTCCCTTGACCTTTCAAACTCTATCTGGTTCTGTAACTTGAACTTCTGGTTCTCAAACTCCAGCCTCTTCTTGGCCCTCTCCTGCTGCACCAAAAGCTCTCTCTCCTCGTATTGTCTGCCAGGAGACACAAACCAAATTAGTAAGTATTGATTTTTTTCTTTTTTTGTGTGTGTGCATAAGTATAGATATACATCTTTCATTAAATCTCACTCAATATAAGTATCAATTTAACACTATTAAATGATTTGTTTTAAGATTAACTTTAACATTAATTGGAAAAAATATTGTAATAATTTCTTATTAGTTCTAGTGTTGGACCAGTACTATTTACCATAAAAAGTTAGGAATGATTCTCTTTTTTCATCCCTAATGAAGATTTAGGATAAGAATAGATATAGTTGGAATAATACATTATCTACTCTTACAGGTAACAAGGGAACAAAGTATATTTGGTGCAATAAATTTACAAGAATCACTGGCCTAAACTAGCCTTTAAAATCCAGGCATCACAAGTTTTACAAGATTTCACATGAATTTATTACGAAGGAAATAGCCTACCTGATATTTTCAACACCAATTTGAACACAAAAATCTTCAAATATTTCATCCTCCACTGTGTTTGTGCGATCCTTCAGCACTTTAATATGGTCCTCTCTCTCATTCATCTGTTTTTCAAGGGCCTGCATTCTCGGCTGTAAACATCAAATACACATTTCATATCTGTGTAATCTGTATGTATG
>CM037786.1:19113740-19163740 GCA_021229015.1 Solen grandis
CGGATTGATTTAACATAAAAGGGCGATTATCCATATTTATCATTTAATTTAAAACGATTCCTGTTTCACGGGTAATCTTGAAATCTACTAACGTTTTACCATATTTTGTAGTTTCTTTTCTTATTGCGTAGTCTTTGGCCAGGGCCAATTAAGGAGTTCATGTGTTGGATGAAATTTAACTATTAAGCTAGACTTACCTTCGTAGAAGGGAAGGCGACGGTTAATAATAATAATTTCATCCAACACTGGACTCCGTAAGGTCTCACACCCACCCACATCCGCCCAATCTTGCTCAATTCTTTGCAATATGAATATGCATCTGTCCGTTCCTGTTGAAACGTTATACTCTGAATATATGATCTCGACTGCTGCTTGCTGCGTCATCTCTCTGTGTGAGCCCGTCGCCTTCCCTTCTCGCCGCCGATCAAATACCGCTACTGGTGTGTCTGCTGATTGTGATTATAGAGATTAGACATATTCTAAAAAGGTTTGAATCGTTTCACACCGATTGTCAAAACATACGCATTGACACGCGCGTACGAGGAAATATGACGAGAAAGAGAGAAATGATAGAAAAAAACAACAACATAAATACGCATAGAGAGATTAAAAGGTTCGGTTTAGTAAACGCAGAGTTATACGTCCGAGAACGGGTGCGGTAGTTGTTTACATTCCTTCAGTCCGCGTTGTGCCAAAAAAACATGATCATCATCAACAACAACAACAACTACTACTACTACTACTTCGACTACGTATGTTTGACAAAAATAAATAAAAAGCGATTACTGCGCCTTATGAAAAGGCGCTCTCTCCCGTTTTTCGTCGCTAGACTAAGCCGGATTAACTCGCGGCGGCTCAGTGCCGCAACAGGTGTTATTAATAAATCTTTATGAAAGTCTCATCATGGTTACATATAAAATCAAAATACAAGATAAGTTTGTTTTCATATTTATTGCTAGGACTTGTTCGTCACACGAATGCTGTATTTATTCATTTTTACACCCGAAGTTCCACCTTATTTACTGGAATTGAAGTCTTAACGAGAGAATAAAGACCGGTAAAATCCTACGAATAATATTGTAGAAAGAGAAATATAATTAGCGACAATGCGTATACACTAAAAAGGAAATATTATGTGAAAGATGGAGAAAAAATGAAAGAAAAATTCTATGAAAGAGAGAGCGAAAGACAAAGAACTATAATCAGCGATGATGCGTGGATGAAAATGAATAAATAAATAAATAAATAAATAAATAAATAAATAAATAAACTTTTCCGATTACTTACACGGAGAAAGTGACTATCTCGCCCTATGAAAAACCGCTAATACCCGTTTATCGTCGATAGACTAAGCCGGATTAACTCGTCGAAATTAATCAAGGTAGTGTTACGATTTTTGGTTATTGCACTTCCCAATCTCACAATTTATTTATATTTAAAGTTTCCAGTCAATATACTTTAAATAGTTTATAAGTTATGCTCCCGACTAAAATTGAAAACTAAAAACCAAAAAAAAAGGGAAGGTAATTAAAACTTGGACCAGGTAGAGTTATGGTTCTTAGTCACTGCTGCTCCTCTCTCCAGTTTCTAGTTGTTGTTTTTTATTTCAAATAAATTGCTTGTATAATATACAAAATAAATAAATAAATAAATAAATAAATAAATAAATAAATGTCTCGATTGCTTTTACGGAGAAGTGTGCGTGTATATGCTTGGATAATTTTGCCCCTAGTACGTAACATTAATACTACTACTACTACTACCACCACTACTACTACTACTACTACTACTACATATACTCTTCTACATAAACAACAACTTCAAAAACAAAACGTAAAGAAGCGTTGTGACAACACCTCAGAATCTCGATTTATTCCAACGCATTTATATCAACATTACTACAGAAACAACAACAACAACTACTACTACTACTACTACTATGTAAAAACAAGTGTACAAGGTCCCGATTCATTCAATCGTATTAATAACATCATCATTTCTATAACTACTAATACTCCTGTTAAACAGCGAATATATAACCAATATTATTATTACAACTAAAACGAAATTCATTATTACAACAACAACTATTACTACTACTACGACCACGTATGATTGACAAAAATGAATAAACAAATAAAACAATAAATAAATAAAAACAATATACTAATACTTCTGTTAAACAGCGAATACATAACCAGTGTAACATATGCGTTGCGTATTTGTTATAAATAAATAAATAAACAAATAATTAAACAAACTAATAAACAAATAAACAAATAAATAAATTAAATGATAAATTTCTCGATTACATACACGGAGAAAGTGAAAAACGTACAATGCCAAAAGCGACTATCTCGGCTTATGAAAAATCGCATATACCCGTTTATCGTCGCTAGACTAAGCCAGATTAACTCACCGCGGATCAAATACCGCTACTGGTGTGTCTGCTGATTGTGATTATAGAGATTAGACATATTCTAAAAAGGTGAGAATCGTTTCACACCGATTGTCAAAACCATAACTACGCATAGAGAGATTAAAAGGTTCGGTTTAGTAAACGCAGAGTTATACGTTCGAGGACGGGTGACTACTACTACTTCTACTACTACTACTGCTACTACAAATACTCTACTACATAAACAACAACTACAAAAAACAAAATGTAAAGAAGCGTTGTGATAACACCTCAGAGTCTCGATTCATTCAACGCATTAATATCAACATAAAAAACATCATCATCAACAACAGCAACTACTACTACTTCGACCACGTATGTTTGACAAAAATAAATAAAAAGCGATTACCGCGCCTTATGAAAAAGCGCTCTCTCCCGTTTTTCGTCGCTAGACTAAGCCGGATTAACTCGCGGCAGTTCAGTGCCGCAACAGGTGTAATTAATAAATCTTTATGAAAGTCTGATCATGGTTACATATAAAATCAATTACAAGATAAGTTTGTTTTCATATTTATTGCTAGGACTTGTTCGTCACACGAATGCTGTATTTATTTATTTTTACACCCGAAGTTCCACCTTATTTACTGGAATTGAAGTCTTAATGAGAGATTAAAGACCGGTAAAATCCAACAAATGTTATTGTAGAAAGAGAAAAAGAAAATAGAAAGAGAAATATAATTAGCGACAATGCGCATACACTAAAAAGGAAATATTACGAGAAAGATGAAGAAAAATGAAAGAAAAGCGTTATGAGAGAGAGAGCGAAAAAAATATTTTGTTATTTCTGAATATAACTTTTATTGAACAAGAACATATACAGTGGGATTAACATAACGTATAAAAATACATTCGAAGAAGTTAATTAAATGACACCCGACAATATCGCAACAAATAATACACAGTGCATGCATTTATTGAACAACATATAACGTGTCCGACAATATCGCAACAAATAATACGCATTGCATGCATTTATTGAATAAATTATAACTTGTATAGCGTTATAACCGCCTGAAATAAATGCGTTACGTATTTGTTCTACTACAATAAACTAATAATACTCTTGTTAAACATAAAATAACCAATGCTATATACGCGTTACGTTTATAAATAAATAAATAAATAAATAAATAAATAAATAAATAAATAAATAAACTTTCCCGATCATTTACACGGAGAAGGTGAATAACTTAGCGTAGGACAATGTTAAAAGCGACTATCTCGCTATATGAAAAGCGGCTCATTTCCGTTTATCGTCGCTAGACTAAGTCGGATTAACTCGCCGCGGATCAAATACCGCTGAGGGTGTTGGTTGTGATTATAGAATTTAAACATAAAAAGGTGAGAATCGTTTCACACCGATTGTCAAAACATACGCATTGGAACGCGTATTACAAGGAAATATGTAGAGAAAGACAGAAATGGTAGAAAAAAGAGCATTAATACGTATAGAGAGGCGATTTCGAACGTTCGGTTTAGTAAACGCAGAGTTATACGTCCGAGGACGGGTGATATAGTTGTTTACATTACTTCACTCCGTGATTCGTAAGGCCTTAGGTCAATAATAGTCTGTCTGTCTGTCTGTCAATAATAGGTGATAGCCGATCGATACGGGTGTAGATTATGTTTACGGAAATGTTTAAGTGGTCAGTTACCGTTAATTAATTATGAAGGAATCTTCTCTCGACGCGTGGGAATGTATCCGTTATACGGCGCGAGGTATTCCGGATAGCGTCGTTTAATTGTTCAGAAAGTAAATACGTTATTATTCGAAGAGACAATATTCATTATTTAACGTCGCCCATTCAATGCTTCTGCGACAATAGCGAAAATAGTTATTAATTGTCCCTTTATACGAATAAATATTGCGGTTTTTTCATTCCCGAAAACAATAGCCGTCCGAGCTCATTCAAGGGGTTGGATAGGAGTCACGTGACCTCGTTTAAGGGAGCGATAGGGGTTGCAGCCCGATTTCATTGTTTCAGTCGCGTTTTTGCGGTTAATGACGTAGTTGATTAATTGTCCCGAATAACAATACGATATTACGAAAGAATAAATATTGCGGTTTACTCATCCTCGAAAATGATAGACACGTGACCTCGTTAAAGGGGTGGATAAGGGGATTATATCATAGCCTAAACAATAGGTCATTATTATTCATTGTTTAGGGAGACAATCAAAAATAAATATTGCGGTTTATCAAGAATGTCACGTGACCTGGTTAAAGGGGTGAGGTCGGGGATTATGTCATACCCGAAACAATAGGTCATTGTCCTAATTCATGACGTCATAGCATGCTTTCGTTTATCCAACCTTATCCAAGAAATCCAGCTCGATTTCTCCCCAACCCATTGCTTATTACTACTCTAGTATAGAGACTAGTGCAAGCTAGTGACGTCAAAGTCTCTATTTATAGATTGGTCACGTTGGCCAAGTGGTTAGAGGGACCGCGCCCCGGAACTGGGAGATCTCGGGATCGATCCCCGGCCGTGACGTACCAAAGATGTAAAAAAAAAAATGATTCTGGTTTGGCTCCCTTGCTTTCAAATAGGAAGTTCCAGGACCGGTTGGCTTTTGACTGGGTGTGGTACCATATATACGACTAATCTACGGCGTGACATCTCATTGATGCAGCAGTATTGACTAAAGTCCGCAAATGACCGAAATACTGATAAACAAACACAAAATATTTAGATGTTAAACTCGTCGCACGCTACGCTGTAAGGGGAGGTAACTACTGCGGCGGAGTTAGTACAGTTATACATTTTCTGAAAATCATACATCCAGGTCATGTGAACCGAACGTTACACACAACCAGTCATAATTAAGCTATGGCTACCGGTGGGCGTGTTAAACACTCTGAGGAAGTTTTGGACTATGTTTGTTCTCCCTGCTCTGCTAAGAATAAGAGTAGGAGAGCTGAGAAGTTTTGCGAGACGTGCAACTCATACTTTTGTAAAGGTTGCCTTCAACATCATGATGAAATATTTATAAACCATCACCAATATGGACCAGAGGAGTTTGAGAACAAGCCCGTCGCTCTCCTGCCCACAGAGCGATGTGATCGTCATAGAAACGAGCTCCTGCAGATGTACTGTAAAGACCATGACAAAGTGGTATGCAACACCTGTGTCTCCATGCAACACAGGTAAGTCTGTTCGCTCCCTTTATGTAAACACCAAATCTCAAATGTTGTTTAAATAATCAGGTTACTAAATATCAGGCTGTTGAAAAAAAAAATTAATTTCATGCCTTTAAATCCTGTCCGGTAGAATTTCGAAAACATAAACGAAGCGGATTTTGTTTAATACATAGTTTCCGTGTGATGCCAGGCACTGAAGAGACACCTTTGGCAGCCATTTTAAGAGGTTTAAGTTAATTCCTGCCGAAATCTGAGTATATTCGTTGTTTTTAGCTCGACTATATAGTATGGTGTATATAACGAACCATTCTACTTACCTTGGCGTCGGGCGTCACACCATGGTTGAGGTTTTGCGTGCAAGCACAGGACACCGATATTCAGTTAAAAAAAAAATCGACCTCTCTGTATAGAGGGGTCGATTTTTTTTAAAGTTTTTTTTTTTTTTGACTGAATATCAGGTTCCTGTGGTGCAAGTTACTATCATGCATATATGTATCTTAGTAACCATCATTGCATATTGATTTATTAATTCACTATGGT
The DNA here is from genome assembly GCA_021229015.1 of Solen grandis. Classification (NCBI taxonomy): domain Eukaryota; kingdom Metazoa; phylum Mollusca; class Bivalvia; order Adapedonta; family Solenidae; genus Solen; species Solen grandis. Next base: position 19,119,881 of record CM037786.1, read on the forward strand.
CTTCAGGGGTGTTAAACAAGTTAATAACTCTTGGAAAAATTAATTTAATGCAAAGTATGGCCCTATTTTGGCTATAAAGGTTTTGTATGTAACATACTACCATGCTTATTTTTCAGCAATCAGTTATGGGATTGACTTGAAACTTCATATAGGTGATCAGGGGCATCATACTACCAAGTTAGATAAATCTGGACTAATTTCATTCTAAATAATGGCCCCTTTTTGAGATACATATATCTTAGTAACTAACTATGCTTACTGATTTTATACTTCACTATGGTATTCAGGGGCCTTAAGCAAGTTAGATAACTCTTGATTAAATTTAATGTAAATTATGTCCCTTTTTGGACTTTTGGTTAAGGTTTTGCATGCAACATACTGCCATGCTTATATTTCAGCAATCAGTTATGGGATTAACTGGAGACTTCATATAAGTGTTCAGTTGCATCAGACCATCAAGTTAGATAACTTTTGACTGAATTTAATGTAAATAATGTCTCCTTTTGAACTTTGAATTCTGGTTAAGATCTTGCATGCAAGTAAATTTTGTCAAAGTTTTGCCTTTAATTTACCAGGATGCATACATCTTAGTATCCAGCTATGCATACTGATTTAATACTTAACTGTGTTCTTCAGTGGCATTATACAAACAAGTAAGATAACTTGATCAAATTTTATACAAAATATGGCCCTTTTTTGACTAACACAACCCAAGCTAATAAGTGATAGAATAGTCAAAACACACCATCTTATGGACAGTTCTTCGTAAATCACCATTGTGCTTTTGTTTTTCAGTCTACCTTACTGATATCTGTCAAATTGAACTGCTTTAATTAATCATTTAAAATGAAAATGATATTTTGATAAATTAAAGGTAAAAACTTTGACTAAAAAGGTTATGTTCATTTTTTTTCAAGGATGTATCCATACTTTTTTCTTTAATGTATATGTGCAACTTGACTACCCTGTGTGTAACCCATATAACAGCAACATGAAGTTTGGTGAAATATGACTTCCTCTTTCTAACGGGGTAGATTGGTGTATGAAAATATTGACATAGTACTGCCTAAAATAAACACTTAAAAGCTCCCATGCTTTACCTTTCCTGTTGGAAAGTTCGATGTTTGACTTTCTTTTTTACTTTAAATTGACATTCTTTTCACTTTAAACATTAAACAGTTTAAGTTCTCTGATATACAATGTATTGTAATTTTACCTTAGTTAAAAATATGTTGGCTATTTTTTTTTTTTTTTTTTTTTTATGCTCACCAAAGGTGACGCATATAGTCGCCGCTTCGTCCGTCCGTCCGTCCGTCACACTTTCCTTGTCCGGACTATTTCTCAGGAACTAACGGCTTGAATTCAACGAAACTTTATGGGAAGCTTTATTACCAAGAGTAGATACGCATATCGTCGACGTGACCTGGTTCCTCAATTTTTAAGAAAGTTATGGCCCCTACTACCATGTTGTTGACTAATATTCATGTCATTTGCCTAATTTAACAGGAGATATCATTTAAACAAAACCCCACAAAATTCAATATGCTAGTAATGTCAATCATAATCATGTCAGCTGATTGTTGTTTAGGCCATTATACACTATTTCAAATATCCAGTCATATGTCAAGAGTGTTGGTTAACCTCTTTGATATGAGCACACATTGAAATGTATGACTTAATTTTTAGTAGTATAAAAACTTTAAAAAAATCAATGAAAGATCTGATGAGTAACACGTATTATCATATTAAATAGTAAACTGTTACTAAGTCTCCAAATTAGAGTTGGTAAAACATCTCATCTGATGAGGAGAATAGATATGATTTAGGAATGGGGATTTCAACATATCCTCCCACCCATTGACCAAAGCCTTATTTTTAACAATGACGTTCTTTGGGGAGCATCTGTCAGTTCTACTGACTTTCCTGTTTTTTTATAAAATGAAGCCTAATACAAAACAGCATGAATCAATTTTCAACCTGCCAGATTTCTGATACTGTATGTTTGGTTACTTTTCTTTAGTCTTTCCTATGGTGATCACCCTCATAGTGTACTGATTTTCTCACATTTTCACTAAAAGTCAAACTGCTCCAACTTATAAAGTAAAGAGACATATCTGTTAACTGACAACTGAAGATTTTTTTTAACTTCCAGGTCATGCACTGCTGTAGCATTCATACCATCTGAGGTTCAAACTCTACTGAAACCAGCAACAGTGACAGCAGTAAAGGTAGAACTGGCCAAAACACAAACAACTCTGAAAAATGATGAGGAATCTGGAAAGGCCAATCTCAGAAAGCTTAATGACAAAAGAAATGTCATCCTTAAGTCCATTGAGAACCATGGTCAGATGTTAAAAGAAATAATTGATGAAATGACTGAACGGTCTAAGAAAGAAATAAAAGAAAAATATAAAATGATAGAGGATCAGTTTGAAGAAGAAATTAACAAAAATCAAGAAGACCAGACAAACATGGAACACAGCATTCATCAGTTTGACATTGCAGAGAAACAAAAAAATGATTCCCAGATGTTTGTGTCACTGATAAAATGTCAATCTAGGATGACAGAATCAAAAAAACACCATGCTGATTTTACGACATGGAGTGAGTCTATCCAACTGGAGTATGAGATGAACAAAGAAATAGAGAAGAGCCTGAAGAAGTTCACATCACTGGGATCAGTCATTGACGTTCACACAAAGCCCTCCCTCTACACAGTTAAGGGAAAGAAGACTGTGACAGTGTGTCAGGATGGGACAACATGTCAAATAAAAGGTTCCTGTCAGCTTCCAGATGATTCCTTCCTTCTGACTGACTTCACCCACAAGAAGATTGTCCATCTTGACAGCTCCTGCAGCAGGATAACTGACCATTGTCCAGTTCCAGATTCACCATATGCTGTGTGTCTGACAGGGGTCATTGAGGCTGCTGTTAGTCTTCAAAACAGTAGAATCATACAGTTTGTCACGCTGGGAACAAAAATGTCCCTGACCAGATCTGTGAACCTTCAACATACATGTAGAGGTCTAGCCTTCGGCCAGGGGGAACTGTTTGTGTCAGACAGTGGTAATCAAGTATATGTGTATGACACAGCTGGGAACCAACTCAGAACCCTGGGAACCAGCACACCAGGGCAAGTGAATGTATTCAATGGTGCAGACCATATTGGTGTCAGTTTAGATGGACAGAGGGTTTATGTTGCAAACCGTGGAATAGGCCTGGTTTGTGTGGACAGGAATGGAAAACAGCTGTTTACATACAGAGACAATCAACTGCAATGTGCATATGGTGTATCATGTACTGATGACCGTGGTAGTGTGTTTGTCTGTGGGTATAAGTCACACAATATTATACAACTGTCAGAGGACGGGCAGATGTTGGGGGTTCTACTGCAACAGTGCAATGGAATACAACAACCTTTCTCTGTCTGCTTTGATAAGAGGAACAATAGACTTCTGGTTACCAAAGGTGGGGACAATTCTGTTCCTGTTTATGAACTTGAATGAAATCACTGTCAGTAGAATTTAACCTGTATTCAAGATATATTTTAAATCATTTAATTTGACAGAGCAAGAATAGGACGGCAAATTAATTTCAAGATATTTTCTATAATACAAGATGGAATTTATTTATGGAGCATTTTTTTTTTAATATAAAAACAGTTGCATTCCAGTATCAAAATCATGAAGATAATTCATTTACATTCAAATATAAATTGGTCAGGACATTTTAAGTTCACAAAATTTAAAATATGATAACTGAACAGTTTTAGGAAATTACTGACAATATCATTTGATTCAAACTAATGAAACCATCTATATGATGTCTAATAAGTGATTTTCTGTTTGATGCATAAAAGTTTTCAACAACCCTTTCTACAAATGATATCCACTAGATTGCTTTTCTCTTGCTGTGCATAGTAATTACATGCCTCAGTACATCAGGGCACTGTTTCAAGAATCTATCAACTTTTTAAATATAAATTTCAACATTGGAAAAGATAAGCATATTTTCCATTAAAAGCCAGAAATGCTTATCATTCTTTTTATATGCTGATGAGTCCTTGTCTTTCAACGGATGAATTCACAGGTATTTGACACTCACTGAAAGTATTTATTAGGCTATATATTTCTTTTCAATATGTACAGAGTATAATCTGTGTCAAGTACCTGTGGGATGAATTAAGGTCTATAATTTCATAAAAAGGAAAAAAAAGCATTTATTTATTACTTTACTCCAGAATCATAAATTTCTTTATTTTGAACTATATATCACCATAGAGTTTCATATAATTGACTTTTAAATCTTTTTAACATTGCAAACTTGAACCAGATTTCAAACGATCACAACAAGGCAGTGATCTTGGTGTAAATATTGGTGAAAAGGGTCTCTGTACAGTCCTAAACACATAATGTATTTGTGATATTGATAAATTAATACTAACTTTACTTGCTAAATACTAGTTTTGCATGATGTCAATGACGTCATCTTTATATATTCTTTTTTACAATGACTGAATAAACTTACAATCATGAATTATAGTTATTAATTTAGCAATATAACAGTATTCACAATAGAAATATGCATAAATAAATATTAATAAACTGAATGTACCAATGGCACCTTAGTCGTGACCTATATATGTATCTATACAGATTTAATTTTATTAAAACAGTTAATAAAGAATGTATTTGTATCTATACAGATTTAATTTTATTAAAACAGGAAGTAAAGAATGTATTTAATTTATTCAATATTTTCAATAAATATTTAAAAAGCAACATTTTTTTTCTTTGATATCATTCAATGGTGTCATGGTCCAGTGGTAATGTACACAACTGCAGGACCTGAAAGTTGTAGGTTTGATCCCCAATGTGGGGAGAACAAAGCTTGTTTATGGGCCATTATGGTCTTTCCAGACACAAATTACTGGTCCAATCAACGATCAGTATTAAGTTGTTAGAACTTGTTTCCTAGTCGACATAAGAAAATAAATTTAAACTTAACTCGATCAGTCCTCACTGTAGTAATTTCTTACATAACTCTGGTTTCCAGGTATGCCTCAATATCTTAAGACCAAAGGAATAAGAACTATCAGTGTAGCAGACAACTTTATTAATATCACAGATGATGTATTTATACAAAATACTGGAATGAAAATATGTTAACAATTTGCAGTCATAGAATACATGTACTGAAGACCAACTGAAAAAAAAAGATCCGGCGGACGGCCAAAAAGGAATGTCAAATTCTTATCTGCTGGTCTTAAATAAATGCTAATATTTAATACACAAGATGTCTTATTTTAACACAAGAAGTAAAGACTTGATATTTTCTTTGTGGTGAAAACAAAATCCTACATACCAAAACTCTCACATTTTAATTTTGTTATTAATACACAAATAAAAGTGCTCAATAAAAATGTGAAAATAATATACAAAATATTTATCTAATCCTTTACCCCATAAAGATTTGCTATTACGCCTTTAGCAAACAGAGCAAACCTTGATCAGACTGCTCCTTGGATCTGACCAGGGTTTCTGCTTATACAATATTGTAGCACAGATTCTACAGTTTTCATGGCAAAGAAAAATCTCTTGTCTCAAATACTATTTAAAACTACCGGTAGTAAATTGATATTCATTAAGTCATAAAAAGAATATACATGAATATTCATGAGGTAAAGGATTAAAGAGGTCACAGAAAAGCCTAAAATGTTTAGAACATTACAGTTCTACAATATAGTGTATAATATACCAGTATCATTTTATCGTTAACTTTGGACGGAATCCTCAAAAACAATACATTTGAATAAATTAATAACTACAAAGTCATAATAAATCTGAAGAAAAAGAGTACATTACAATTAAACATAGATAATACATGGAAGGTATCACAGTACAGCAGTGTGTTCAGTAAACATGAATCACAAAAGTGTATATTTCAACCAAAATACAACATTCTCATTTCAGTCGTAACAAAATAAAATATAAAAGTCACATCAAAAGCAGTCTGATATGATAGTCTGCAAGTCTGATATAAAACCATGGAAACAATGTGTCCTCTTGCCATTGTTCTAAGTATGGGTAATACTTTCTGTAAATGATATGGCATTAGTGGTAATATTTGTTTACTACTTTTTATACAGTAAAAACTTCATATATTTCCATACTTGTTATAATAAGCCTGAAAAATAATACATTTTGTGCATAAACTTTTCTGGTAATACTTCTTTGAGTAAATTTGGCAAAGTTGAATATTTAAATTATTTAGAATAATTAAATTTTTTCCCCTATGTTTTAGCAAGATATAAATACTTGATATAAAAGCTTTGGCTCAATAAAAACTTTTATTTCCTATGTACTTTTTTCACATAACTATTAACTAACATAAGTGTATCTCAGAAGTCTACATTTCTTTAACAGAAGTTTTATAACATGAAAGATGAATAAAACAAAGCACATTGTAACAGTTAATAAGTCTTCACTTTAAATACTGCTGGAATTAACTGTTTCACTAAATCCAGCATCATAAACCAGTTCATTAATCTTTGCTAATTTAAGTTAACATATGATTCAAAACAAAAACAATAAAAACCACAAGTAACAGATGATGTCTATAAAAATGACATCTCATTCTAGCTCTCTCATCAGTGGTCCATAAATTCATTTCTGAACTTCATAATTATCAATATAATGGGAATAAACTTTTTCTTCTCAAAAAATACAAAAACAACCAATCAGTTCATGAATATAAATTATCTGAATAAATCGCAGCAGACGACACTAATCATCCAGCTGACACAACATGGCGCAGCCGCGCTTGATCCAGTGATGGACGGGTTTGTCTGTGGGGAGTAACATAGCCAGGACAAAATTTGTTGAGTGACCAGTTGTGGACAAAACTCCTTTCCTCTCACTCGTCTTGTAAACTGGACATCTGTAGCGTTTGTCTGATTCATCAATGTTGTCCTTCGTGTTTGGTTTCAGCCATATAATTGGCACGGCGTCATTCAAGATCTTAGGCAGCTGCTCTCCCAAACATCCCCTGGGGTGGAAAAATAAAAGATTCATTATGTGGAAACAATGAAGAAGCAATGAATAACAATTATATTAATACAAAATACAAAAAGGGTCTTCATACAGAAAGCCACATGTCAATAAAATTTCATTGATAAACATTCTTTAGTAGTGTCTGGCTTAGGTAAATATCCAAGGTAAACTTGATTTGATTTCTTATTCAATTCACCATACCTTTGTAACATACATATAAAGGGTATTCAAAGCTGATAATATTGGAGATCATAATTATGAATCCATACTTTTTGTAACTTTAATACAACAGCAGAAAATATCTGAGATTGTATACAGATATAACTACATAGCACTAACTAGAGCAGTCACTGAAGGTGCTGAATACCCTTGCTGCATCAGATTGACTCAACAACATCAAAATTGCTTAAACTCAAGGTAATTCCTATATACAAATATATATCCTCACTTGTGAAGTTGGGGTGCAATAAGTCATTCACTGCTGGTCAAATTTCATGCCAAATATAGCCTATCTTCAATCACCTGCTTCTCGGACAACCTGTCAGTGTCAACCTGCACCATTTGTATTTCAGTTCCTTTGAGAATATATCTACTTTAGACTGATAAAGTTCTATCACACTGCAATATCACACTTTTGACAAATAGCAGCCATATTATCATATCTGCTCAGTAATTTTAAAACTGCTCCATATATATGCTGAGCAACAAGCAGACATATACCAGTATATTCTGCAAATTTATTTTTGTACCTATTATGTTAAAAAAAAATATTTTCATGGCCCAGTAATTGAGTAGACAGGAAAGGAACATACTTGTGTCTATCCCAGCGAGCACCATCCATGTATAGCCCATGAACGTAAGCGCCATCATCTGGCGGGTTGTCGAAATGATCCTCATTTCTTATCTCAAAGTCAAAGGCAAGGGTATCGATAGGGATGGTGTATTTACGAGCATAGTTCTGCATCACACCGGTCAAGAAGGCTTGGGTGAAGAAGAAACCGGAGATCCAGAAGACTGGTGGTTTGCCCTGCTCGTACCAGGTCTGTGGGAGACAGGTTTAGGTTATTAAATATTATGAAAGAAGAAAACCTATAACACTTTAGAAAATAGCGGTCATTTACACATATAAAGAGTAGACACTTTGAATAAAGTTAAAAATGCATGGAAATGTGTGAACAGATGCAAAATTTGGAACTTTAATATTTTTAAACATAAATGATTCCTTAAGAAAATTCATTCATCAAAATAAATATCATTTTATCTTTTAATAGTGATTGCAGGAAACGAAACAAGACAGGGTAAGACTTTATGTCCCCTTGCCATAAATGGCAGGAGCATAAAAATCAGCCATGTTTGAAGGTTCTGCATTAATTCAATAGTTTATTCTACCAGGACATTAACATTTTTTTCCTGCCATTATGGACTAAATGTGTGTTCCCACATAAAAAAGGAATCCAATTATGGGCCTAGGACCAGTCCCATGTACCAACCTGTAGGAACTTCAGTCTCTCTAGCAGGTCATTGACATAACTGCCCAGAGGTTTCAGGGATGGGTAGGAACGCTTGGCCCACATTGCCGGCAGACGGCCAATCATCAGGCTGCTAGCTAAAGCCTCCAGCTCTGCGGACATCACTACGAGACCCTTGATAGCTTTCTGGATATTGACCAGACTTGAGCGCACAACGAGGGTCAACCTGTTGGGTAAATGGTACAATATTTAGCTGCGAGAAGTCCAGATTTCATTAATTGTTTATCATACTAATCACTTTTTTGTCATGAGGAAACATGTTGAACTTTCATAGATTAATTAGTAATCAGAATGAGGTCAAGTCTGACCTATTATCATATTCAACTTAAGATCATGAGATAACAATAGACACACACTAATAGTTATGCCTTAAAGTCCTAAACATTACTGCTGACATCAGTCACAAGCTAGTTACAGGTTAACCCTTTACCTCATGAATATTCATGCAACAATTTATGATTTGATGACTTTTCATTGACTGAACTTTTTTAGGTATATGAAACAATGGATTTTGCCTTTCAGACTGTAGAATCTGAGCTGCAATACTATATGAGAGCAAACAGAGGAGACCCTGATCTGACAGCTCCTGAAAAGAGCAGTTTGATCTGGGTCTGCTCTGTTTGCCAATGAGTCTATATGAGTAAAGCATTACAGATCTTTTGAGTCCCTGGCTGTGTGTTACCTGAGGAATCTCTCCATCTCCTGCACCAGCACTGTGTTCATGCTCTCAGCGTAGTTCACTGGATACTTTTTGATGGCCTCCTCTATGTCAAAGTTAGGTGGGAGCTGTAGGAGATGAATATCAATAAATACAATTGTTTACATCAATAACCGTCTACAGATGTTTTTTTTACCCCTAAAATTGAAGAAACTATCTGAGATATGGAAATAAGAAAAAAATACAATGTATCCCAAATCATTTTACTAACTTTTCTCAAGACTGACTCCCTACCCCATCGTCAGACACCCACCATCAATTTGTTCCGTTACTCTCCATTCATCAACTGTAGGATTTTCATCTAGCAAGTCTTCTTTTTTATATGTTAAGCATGGAAATATTCAATCCAAACAAAATGACATTTTCATTTTTTGATACTCTCCATGTGGAAGTAAGAAAATCAGTGGTGGAGGAATACTATGATACAAGCATTCTGATTGGTTAAAGCCACTAGTCCAAGCAGGACAATGTTGTCCTGCATCCAATCAGATTACTCTTTTGCTTTTGATGCAAATGACAAAATAGTAGTGAAAAAACAAAACAAAAACAAACGGTGATAAATGACGAGAAGCATAATCAGCAGCCATGGGTTATCCAACAATTAATGGGATTCCCAGATAAAAAGAAAATGTTCATACACATATTCATATATTATTTAAAATCTTTGAGATGAGACATCATATGAACTTCATAATAACAAAAGAAGATTCAGGAACATGGGATTCCAATTTACCTCCCACTTCTGTGAAATGGTCGATATAATAAGTTTGGTAAACACTTCAACTTTACCTTAGAAAGAATATCTCCGGAGATTGTGTTGAGCTGTGCATCCTCATCCCCGCCACTTCCTCCTCCTGAGCGACCCTGAGTGAGCAGCACCGAGTCAAAGAGAAGCTTGGTCTCCTGGAGCTCCTTAGAAATGTCTGTATTCTCGTGCATACCAAACACCTCAGGCTGCTGGGCCTGGGGTAGGGCCTGTAACACACATACAATAAATTACAATACAATAAATATATTGACCTGAAAATCAATCCCAATCTTCCTCTTCCGATATGGTATATATCTACTAAATCTGATCATCATAACTCATTCCCAAAAGAAGTTATTTGACGGAAAAAAAAAAGCCTTTTTTTAATAACGGTGACCTTGACTATCATCCTGAACATCAATCCCAATCTTCCACTTCTTGTAAGGTATCTACCTATTAAGTATGAAAACTGTATCTCTATTCTAACAGGAGGTATTCGATGGAATCGAAATGATTGACATCCGCCCGACATATCCCATTCTAATAACCAGGATTTTCATTGAAAACCTGGTTAACAATAAATACATGTACATGACTTTATTTACACACGCATTGGTGATTTGAAATTGTGTATCAATATAAAGCATGTCGTTTTTGCAGTCTCCTACCTTAATAAACTCCAGATAATCTTCGTATTTCCCTTTCGGTGGACAGTGATAAAGGCCACTGGCTGAGAACTTGTACTTGGGGTCATTTATGACATGTGGTGTGTAGAAATCATTGAGCATGGTACGCAGACATCGTCTGTCCCAGTCATCTGTCACACGACCTCCGTAGTTACATTCTCCAGTCATGTACACAATGGCGTCAAACGGAACTTCCTCATATTCATTGATAAACATCTGAGGGATGAAATGAATAAAAGTAAAATTAGCAAGATTTAAGCTTGAAAGATATTTAAGTACAATCTAAGGCTAAACCTCAAATACTGCACTCAAATCCCTATTGAATCTCAAACTGAGCTTGAAATAATACTTAGGTACAAAGAATAGTTTTTATTTTTGAGAACACAAACTGTTTTCAGACTACAGGTTTGCTACTTGCAGGTCTCATGCTTGACAAAATAGCTTTTACTGGTATTCCCTTATTGCAGAGTCCACCTGAACTTGTCAGAATGATAATAAAGTGTAAATGAAAACACATTCATAATCTATCATAAAAGAGGTACTCATTCACTTGAAGATAATTGCAAAATGAATTCAAGAACTATGAGAGAAAATTAATTATAAATCAATGTGAAATCAACAAAACAAGCTAATGCACTTTAAAAGTTATATGCCCACCTGTAGCTGCCTACAGGAGATACGCAGATCAGACTCATTGAAGCCGTAGGCAATGTTCCATCCTAGGGGACCAAACTTGCGTCTCTCCTGGACCAGGGCATGGAAGAAACACAACCCAAACAACAGCTTCTCAAAGTTCTGCAAAAGAACACACACCATGTGATACAAACATGACTGTGTACATTTAATTTAATGTAAAAGATTAATGTTATGCTACACATATTATATTTTTTTTATTTCTCTTTTTCAAGTTTTTGGCATATTCTTGACATTTGAATCCCCCCAAAACCCCTGTCGAAAACAATGAATAAAACAGAACATTTGATTATAAGAACAATTAGTTTGGAAATGCATTCATGAATCAATATTCTTAGAATGATGGGCTATATGAATCTACTAGTACCATGAAAACCATGAAGACTCCAAAGTAACTTCACCCTTTACCCCATGAATATTCATGTACAAACCTTTCATATAATGAATATCATTTGACTGAAGTTGAAATGGTATATAAAACAATGGATCTTACTTTGCTATGCAGACTGTTCAGAATTGGAATTACAAAAGTGTATGAGCAAACAGAGGAGACCCTGACCTGGGTCTGCCCTGTTAGCCAATGCAATCTAGGCCATTTAAACCTTAACCCTTTATTTCATATAGACTCATTTTGACTGCATTGGCAAACAGAGCAGATCCTGTAGGAGTTGTCTGATCTGTGTCTTCTCTGCTCATATAATATTGGTGCTCAGACTCCACAGTTTGCAAGGCAACAAAAAATCCATTGATTCATATACCATTTTAAGTTCAGTAGATTATACATTTGTACATAAATTTTCATGAGGTAAATGGTTAACATGGAATTTTATCTTGAGCTATCGTTAAGTCTGTAGGATTTAATTACAAATTTCAAACATCAGGAGAGAGTATCTCCCTACGTACACTCTCTTTCCCAGGGGAGCCCTGGAAAAACTCCGGGTCAGAGATTGGGTCGTTGAGGAAGGATTGAAGCAGGTTCTGTCTCAGACCTGTCGGGGGCTCGTTGGTCATCTTGACTCCATTCTGTAGCACTGTGACTGGGAACTGGAGAAAAGTGGGAGAAACAGTTGTAATGGTGAGTTTTATGATAATACCCTCTATCAATATACAGTAAACTTTGCTTATAAGGAAGATGATTAGATAATAAAGAACCAATTTTCAGATCCAAGCTGGTTTTTCCCATTCTTATACTATATTATTGCAGTATTTTTTATAGCAAATTCAGTAAATGCAAATTATCGGCTATAAAAGTACAATTTGTTTGGTCAATATGAACCATTCCCCACTGTAGATACAGACCGACATTAAATAAGAAATCTTCAGAATATGCATTTAGGTTGTTAAGATGACAGTAATTCAAATCATTGTAAATCTTGTGAAATAAACAGAAAACAAGAGGGCCATGATGGCCCTGAATCGCTCACCTGAGTACCATTGCTTCAACTGATGTCAAGGTTTTTAAACAGACAAGGATTCTGATATAACTTAATCTAAAACATTTTACCCCTGACAATACTACACACCAAATATCTAAGCAATGGGCTATATGGTTTCAGAGAAGACTTGGGCGCAGGGTCATTTATCACCGTAGAGCCAAGACTTTGAAAATCTTTGTAATGAACCATTAGATGCTACTACATACCAAAAATCTTAGCTCTAGGCCTTATGGATTCATAGAAGAAGATTTTTAAGATTTTCCTATATAACTCTATGTAAAACAAGTGACCCCTGGTGCGGGGTCATTTATCACCATAGGGCTATGATTTGTACAATCTTGGTAGTGGCCCATAAGATGATGCTACATACCAAATATCTAAGCTCTAGGCCTTATGGATTCATAGAAGAAGATTTTTTAAGATTTTCCTATATAACTCTATGTAAAACAAGTGACCCCTGGTGCGGGGTCATTTATCACCATAGGGCTATGATTTGTACAATCTTGGTAGTGGCCCATAAGATGATGCTTCATACCAAATATCTAAGCTCTAGGCCTTATGGATTCATAGAAGAAGATTTTTTAAGATTTTTCTATATAACTCTATGTAAAACAAGTGACCCCTGGTGCGGGGTCATTTATCACCATAGGGCTATGATTTGTACAATCTCGGTAGTGGCCCATAAGATGATGCTACATACCAAAAATCAAAAGGTTAGGCCTTGTGGTTTCGGAGAAGAAGATTTTTTCAAGTTTTTCCTATATTAGCCTATGTGAAATCAAGTGACCCCTGGGGCGGGGCCAATTTTGACCCCAGGGTCATAATTTGTACAATCCTGGTAGAGAGTCATAAGATCATGCTACATACCAAAAATCAAAAGGCTAGGCCTTGTGGTTTCAGAGAAGAAGATTTTTTAAATTTTCATTTTTAAAATCTATTTTTAGCTCCTGTGACCTAATTATGCGATGGACCAGAACCATTTATACAACTTTAGTAGAGCTTCATCCAAGGAACATTCCTGCAAAATATTTTTCAAATTGGCCAAGCCGTTTAGGAGGAGATGTTGTTTGAAGCAATTGTTGACGCCGGACGCACGGACGCACGGACGACGGACGCCGGACAAAAGGCGATCAGAAAAGCTCACCTTGAGCACGTTGTGCTCATGTGAGCTAAAAATATTCACACAGGTTTTATCTATAAAATTGATTATGCAGAAAGAAAAATCTCATTTAGTCAGTATTTAAATGGTCAAATTCTAAAATGACAAGTATTTCTGTATTATTATCGAATAAGTAGATAATTACTTCAAAAGGAAGGTGTAACTGAACAATAAAATTTGTAAAAGAGACACAAATTGTACACCAACCTTGTCTGATGGGTAACTCGTTAACCAGAGTCGAAACTCTGGATGAGTATTCTCCACTGTAAAATCTTCACAAACTTTCTCGAGCGGCGTCATCCAGGACACGGCCAAGTGACAGTTCTGCAACATGACCCACGTCCCATCAGTTCGAGCTTTCTCTATCATCTTTGATGCAATGGGACCTTGACCTTGACCAAGAGAGATTGAGTTGAATTTATCGCCACTGAATCCTTTGTCCTCGGCAAACTTGAGAAGTGCCATGGTGGGGTCAGCCCCAGGGGACAGGACGAAGATCAGTGGGGCACAGCAGTTTGAGTCACCATATGACTTGGCCAGGTCAAATGGAGGGGGCTCAATAAACTTCTTACCCAGCTTGCTTGTTACAAATAAGGTGATGGCTGCATTCACCTGAAATAGAATTTAAAATTTATGGATTTTTTTTTATATATAATATAAATGAACAATTCAAGCCTTTTTTTTTTTTTTTTGAAATAGTAACTATGGTGGTTTTTTACTTGTAGGATCAGTAAATGTTTATTGTTTTTTCCCCCTGCATTGTTTCAAATTTTATCCATAACTTATAATCACTATAATAGTTTTATTGAGCAATAATTATTATCCAGATAACTACCTTATCGGGACGGATGACACGCAGACAAATCATCTTCTGGAAATCATTGAGGTCTTCATTAAATGGAGCTGGAAGTTCTTCGTTGTGAGGCTCCTTAGAGTTGTAGTAGGTGGACCACTTGTCCAGGTTCTTTGTGAAGTGTTCCCTGTTGGGAGTGATCAGAAACGTTACCATCTTGTTACAACATTCAGGCAAAATAAGATGTTTTCCTTGGAACATAATTACATTGTATGTGTTATCTGCTGAAAGAAGCGTGACGGAGAAAATGTGACAAACATAGACTGACAAAGTGCGACAGACAGACAATGGAGATATGATCCCTATGTGTCACCTCTGCTTACAGGTGACACAATAAAACTTGTAATTACAGGTTGAGGAGGACCCTGAATACACAGAGGCATTAAGATAAAACCACTAATCAACTGAAAGCCAGCTGGAAGGCTTCCTCACTTGAAATAGGGCAAATCTATCCCATATGGTTGAAGTTCAGTATCATAAATTGGACAACTGCTAAGTTCTTTAACCCTTACAGTAACTTTGATGTAAACAATATGCTGGATATTAACTTGCTACATTACACACTTCTAAATAACCGATGTAACCAGTAAAAAACCAGATTCAGCCTGAAAAAAAATTACATACTGATCAGGTTTGATACTGATTGCTTCTACTTAGCACCCTAGAATCAGGAGATGACTCAGTAAAAGCTCTTCAGATTTGAAACTGTTTTAAGTTTGATCTGGCTTCTCCGTTATACCACTGAATAGTACGACTTATTCAAAATCAGCACACTAGCGTATAATCTAATATTTTGTTTATCATATTAGAAATGTTTGATGAGCTAAATACAACATGTTTTGGCTGAGGAGTGTCCTGAGTTAGGCTCTCTTCATATTTCTTGAGTCTTGAAAAATGTTTCTCATCTGATTTATATACAAGAGTTTTCTCTTGAACACTTGTGTCACCTGCTGAAGTGTGATGGAAAAAGTGTGACAGACAGACGATGGAAAAGTGATCCCTATGTGTCACCTGTGCTTACAACAGGTGACACAAAAATAAGATATATTTGTGCCAACCATAATAAGCTACTAAAAATTTGCTGAAGTACACATACTAAAATCCTTTTTATTATTGTATTTGATAGATTTGTTTTTGACCATTTTGAATCACTATCAATAATAAGTTTTAGTTGGTTTAGTTGGTTGTTTTGTGCAATATGTTTCAAAAGTAGCCTTTGCAATTGTTGTATTTAATCATTTGAACATTTTGATAAGCAACGAACAATAAGTGATACCTAGCAATTTTTGAGTACAGATAGAATATGGTTGCTGCCTCAGCCTTTTTAACTTGTATGTGATTGTACACTAACTTGTATGTGATTGTACACTAACTTGTATGTGATTATAAACACTAAATTGTATGTGATTGTAAACACTAACTTGTATGTGATTGTAAACACTAACTTGTATGTTACTATACACTTAACTTGTATGTGATTGTACACTAACTTTTATGTGATTGTAAATTAACTTGTATGTGACTGTACAGTCACTTGTATATGACTGTACAATTTACCTCAATTTCTTGAGACACTTGAGGTCGGAGGCTCTGCAGATCTCATCCCAGCTCTTGTCGGTCAGCCAGGTGGGGGCGGGGTTTGCCAGTTTGTTTTCCAACCCCACACCACCTGTCAGGAAGAACATGAACTCTTCACGGTCCAGCTCGTGTTTAGACCTGTACATGGAATAAAGGTAACATCTCAATGACTTGGAACATCTCTCATAGATATTGAAAATATTTTAAAATAAGAAATAATAAAAGCATTTACTTAGTCTATTAGATTCTAGAATTATTTAATTAAATTCATAATTTATTTTAAAAAATATATTTACTGTTCTCTGTTCTATTTTGAAATATATGGACATTCTAGTTTTATTTAATCTAATTGGATTTTATTTCTTAAATATAAAGGAAAAATTGTTATTTAGCTAATAAACAGAATCAAAACAATGTTTTCCCTTGCTTAGACATACAAAATTTAACTTTTTAGTAGAAAGGGAATAATAAAATATGATATTCACATTATAATGACAATGGAACAGAATAAAATTTATATATATTAGAATAAATTTAGAGTGACAACATTTTAAAATATATTACTGAAGTGAATGTTATCATTTAACACCTTGTATAGAAAATGAAAGAGCTAAATAATTCCATGTATAATCAATTAAATAAACAATGTATTATTTACTTCTTGCTTATCATCAATTTATCTTTTTAATTTTTTAAAAATTATATGTTATATTTATACATATTGTTGAAGACATTAGCAGCATTGTAGTGTTAACATAGACTTACGAGTGCATGACATATGACATGCAACTTTATCCTTATTTTAAACAGTGATAAAAAAATTACCAGCATACTACAAAGTGTTTCACATTAACCTGTATTGTACTATTTGTGTTACACATTAACAATAAAAAAACCACTTAATTGTTATAATTAAATAATTATAATTAAATAAGCACTAAATAAATATCTGTTTACTTACAATAGTATAAACTACTGAAATGCTCTATGTCATCATAAAAATTGAGAAATAGTTTAAAAAATATCACAAGTAGCTCACAATGACAGGGTCTACAATACTACAGATATTTTCAAATATTATGAACAAACTTTAAATTTAGGTTAAAACGTGACAGTGCCATTTTGTATTAATAAGTTGTATGTTGTACAACACACATAAGCAGATGTAAAGCGCATCAGCGAAGTCGGCCATTTTGTTTGTGCGTCACAAGTAGACTGTGCGACCAATGAGAACATGAAACACAGACCTAGTCATGGCAATAAAGTCAAACCCTTCTATGATAAAGTCATCCATATGTAAATCTATGTTTACGTACTTGAATCTGAATCGCCTGGGAGACAAGTAGAAACACATGGTTAACAAAATCTTACTGGCACTTACTAATTATTTCTAAAAATTGAACCTTTCTTATATTGTTTGTTTCGCTATTGTCAACAGTTTCTTCCTTTTTGTGCATTCATTAAACTATTTGCAAAAGTGACCTTTATACCCTCTTTGTTTGGTTTTAGCAAGCAATGCTGCCACAGGTACAACTAGAGCTATCACTGAAAGTGAATACCCCTTCTACAGGGCTTTTTCATTGACCAAAAGCTGTAAAAGATTTTTAAAGTCATATCTCAGGGGCCATAATTCTTTCTTTAGAAGACCACAAAAAATTACCATATGGTATGTCAACATGCACATTTGAACTTCATTATTAATGCATATGCAAAATCTCAGCTGAGTCAGTGAAGTAATGTTGAAACAGTTTGCATCACAAATTTTTTAAAGTCAATTCAATGAGGCCATAACGAATGTAAATTATGTCACACACATCTACCAGTAATTATAAATGCATATGCAAAATCTCATCTCAATTGGTGACAGAATGTAGGAGTAGTTGGCTTCCCAAGATTTTTGCCATAGACAGACATCTAAAGAAAACAAGAGGCCCATGATGGCCCTAAATCGCTCACCTGAGATAAATAGGTTGACCCAAGGAACATCTGTTCCAATTTATTTTAAAATCTGGCCAGTAGTTTTGAAGAAGATGATTTTTAAAGTTTTCATATTTTTTTTCTTTTTGTAGCCATGGCAACCAGAGTTCTATATGGATCAAGTTTATTTTAGGAACTTTTGTGAAGGTTGACCCAAGGATCATTCCTGTCAAGTTTAATCAAATTCTGTCCAGTGGTTTCAGAGGAAATGTTGATTAAAGTTTTCCCTATATACATATAAGGCAAATAAGCCCCGCCCCTGGCGGCCATGTTTTTTACGGATCAGAATTTTTTTTAGCAACTTTGGTAGAGGTTGACCCAAGGAACATCTGTACCAATTTATTTTAAAATCTGGCCAGTAGTTTTGAAGAAGATGATTTTTAAAGTTTTCATATTTTTTTCTTCTTTTTGTTGCCATGGCAACCAGAGTTCTACATGGATCAACTTTATTTTAGCAACTTTTGTGAAGGTTGACCCAAGGATCATCCCTGCCAAGTTTAATCAAATTCTGTCCAGTGGTTTCAGAGGAGATGTTGTTTAAAGGTTTCTCTATATACATATAAGGCAAATAAGCCCCGCCCCTGGCGGCCATGTTTTTTTACGGATCAGAATAATTTTAGCAACTTTGGTAGAGGTTGACCCAAGGAACATCTGTACCAATTTATTTTAAAATCTGGCCAGTAGTTTTGAAGAAGATGATTTTTAAAGTTTTCATTTTTTTTCTCTTTTTGTTGCCATGGCAACCAGAGGGAATTTTTTTAATTTTAAGGTTGACCCAAGGATCATCCCTGCCAAGTTTAATCAAATTCTGTCAAGTGGTTTAGAGGAGATTTGTTTAAAGGTTTCTCTATATACATATAAGGCAAATAAGCCCCGCCCCTGGCGGCCATGTTTTTTTACGGATCCAAATAATTTGAACAATCTTGGTAGACACTTACCAAAGGAACATCTGTGCCAAAACATTTTGAAATTCAGTTGGTTGTTTTGGAGAAGAAGACATTTTAAGTTTTTTCTTTCCGTTGCCATGGCAACCAGAATTCCAAATGGAATTCAATTCTTTGAACAACTTTGAAAGGGGACCACCCAAGGAACATCCCTGTAAAGTTTTATCAAAATTGACCAAGCGGTTAAGGAGGAGATGTCGTTTGAAGCAAAATGTTGACGGACGACGGACGGACGGACGACGGACGGACGGACGACGGACGAAGACCGGTCACAATAGCTCACCTTGAGCCTCTGGCTCAGGTGAGCTAAAAACAGACTGACTCCTATATACCCCTTAAAAACTTTCTTGTGGGGATTTAACAACCTGAGCAAGCAGTTCTCATAAGGCAAAACATTTTGGAAAATCACAAATACTGAAATATCGGTCCTTCCAGTTCAGGATCTGAATAGGCTTTTACTTCATAGTTAACTGCTTGAATTGCAAGAAAATAATACTTGGAACACCTTTGTCTAAAAAGTACAATACAGCATACCAAAACTGATAAGTAAAACCACAAAAAAATAACTGAAGAGCAAAACTGAAAAATAGAACAGTCACTCAATGCATTGATCACCTTGCAAATGCAAGCACGCATTTGACATTTTAAAAAATAGTTCCAAACTCATTTATTTATATACATGTATATATAGAATTATAAGAAATGGCCAGTTGAGAAGTAATATATACACCTATCATTTTATCTGGGTATATAATGTTAATACACTATTTATACCAGTATATTGCATACAAGAAGCTTCTATCCTGCAATATATGTAATATTAATCTGCATGTCATTTGGTTTGCTGGTAACGTAATCATCATCTTATTTCTTTTACTTACTTCCATCAAGAAGCACTGTTTAACAATCAGTAACAGAAAGATTCCAAAAAGACTTAAAGGACAAAACTATGTCACCTATAAAACATAACCTGATATCTATCACCAGCGTAATACAAAGCAAATACTATACATCATAATTACAAGGGTATTGTTATGTTAATGTTATACCGCCAGCCTTTTAACTGTCCATCTAGATTACTTCACAAGTTTCCACCACACACTGGGGATTACTCACAAACCAGGTTAGTTCACATGGTGTTAGACCCAGGGAACTGTACAACCATTCATAAAAACATAGGGGGAAACAGATACCATGGTATGTATGTACAAAACTGACCATCAATTAATTTATTAGTATGTTTTGATGGAAGTGTCTACAACATAACATTGGGTAGGTCACAGCATACACTTAAGTTATTACAATTTTCAAAAGGGGTCTTTTTTAAACCAAATATTATTCAAAATTTGGGGAAGTACAAGGTTAGTATTAACAAACCACTGCAAACGTGAAGGGAAACTCGACAGACTGAAGTGCCATGTTAATGTCACTCCTTTCCCTCTATTTATACTTACAGAAGCATATTTGCACAGAGGATGAATGAGAAAAGGAGTTTGTCTTTTTCAAACAAGGACCGACAAACATTACAATACAAGTTGTATGTAAAATGGTCGGACAAGTAGCGCAAGCGACGTTCCAGAATCTTTGATCGGTTGCTGAAAGGATTTAAATGAGAAAAAAAGATGTAATAAATAAGGAAAATGCACAACTTTGGAACTGAAAAATAAAACATTCTGTGTGACAGAACAATGAATACTTACAGCAGGATATTTGCGCAAAGAATGAAAGAGAACAAAATCTTGTCTCTCTCAAACAATGAGCGACACACATTACAATATAAACTATATGTAAAGTGGTCAGACAAGTATCTGAGCCTTCGATCCAAAATCTTTGAGCGGTTGCTAGAAAAATATTGGGAAGAAAGAGGAGGAGAATATAATAAAATGGTACAATACTGATTAAACAGGTACTAGGAGAAGTGGGGTACTGTAATACATGGGTAAAATGGTATAGTATAAATGGGAAAATTATCTACACAATACATGAGCCATTTCAAGCAATACTTATCATACTATTTTGCCTTTAATTTAAAACAATTACACATTTGACACAAGTTATAATAAACTCTGATCAGGTTAAGTGTTACAAAGAACTACTTATAAAGGGGGTACCACATTTACTGGTAATCTTTTGTTATATAAATCTTAATGATTTTCATAAACTCATAGTGATCAAAAATGAATTTGAGCATAGTGATACTGAGATATAAGAAAATGAAAGGGTCAATTCCATGAAATGGCTGACATATTATTTCCAGCTATTTTCTGTGAACTTCTCTATAACTTTGTCTGGAAAACACCCTGTGAACTGTTCATGGCACCTTTTTGATCATTACACATTAAAGTGAAAATACCTAGAGCATCGTACCTCATGAATATTCATGTACTAACTTATGACTTCATGAATATTAATTTATGAAACTTGAAATGGTATAAGAAACAAGGGATTATTCTTAGCAATGCAGACCATGTCAAGGGCTTGATGTAAAACTAATGTAACAGTTTCTTTTATTATTATGTAGTTACAATTATTTTGCACCAAGCCCGGGATGTGGACTCTGAGCAACAATATTGTATGAGTAAACACTCAGGAGACCCTGATCAGACAGCCCCTGGAAGGAAATGTCTAATCTAGGTCAGCTGAATTTGCCAGGGCGTCAAATACATTTATATATGAAGATTGGATAATATCAAGAAAGTTTTGGTATCTTTTTTTTTATAAGCACATTCAATTTTGAAAAAAATTGCAATATATTTATAATGTCCACATTAAATTTTTAAGCAAATATGTCTAATGCATTTTTTTCCATATTTTACACCCTTCCTTCTCCAAAAGAATGATTAACAAGAGGAGTCTGAAACAACTGTTATACTCTTGATGCAGAAAAGCAAATGTTCAAAAGGCATGCCTGCTGAAGCAAAACATATCTTGGAAGAAATCAAAGTTAAGTCTGTTCTCTGATAGTAGAATTAAGCCATTCTTCCGGCTGAGTATATAGAGGGATTTCACAGAGTATTATCCCTGACATTCACATATAACTATCAATTAATGATAAATCCCGTCTGCTGCCTGGTTCTGTTATCTTTCATGTTAGTTACCTTAGGAACATAATGTACAATATGCAAAAATTTGCTCAAATAAATATTCCATTAAATTAATTGGTCTGTCACTTAATGCCAGTACTGGTATTTCAAAACAGTGGAGAAACAGAAGCCAGCCTGGGACTCAAACTCAAGACCCTTACTTATAGGATGAGAAGAAACATCAGTACAATTACATGGACATGATATAAAATAAGATGAAATTCTCAAATTAAAGGAAGTGGATGTTGTCTGAATTTGAAACATAATTGCTATGCAACAGCAGCAGTTTCCAGGTGGTGGCAGAAGAGGTTTATGATGAGAAACAAAAGGATGAAGATGTAGATCCAGATACATATCTGCCCAACACCAAAATGAAAATTGTTTATGCTGATTTCAATTAACAAAGCAAAAGCTTGCACTTATTGAAAACCCCTTCTTCTGTAGAAAATAAACCAGACTGCACAATGCAAACTAAAGAATCCAATGAAGCTTTGAGTCCAGTGAAAAATCTGGTCAGTCTGCTTGAACTGCAGGAGGATACAGATTTATATGCTATGGATTTGAGATCATTTATTAGACCAGTGTAAACCCTGATCAGACTGAGAAAATCAATCAGCCTGAATTAAGATTCACATAAGTTTGGAAATATTTTCTGTAAAATCTTTTTTTATGCGAGACTGATTTCCATGGATTTTCATGAAATTTATTTCCAAGAAAACTTTTCATTTGTTTTTGACCTTATGTTCCACAAACCACAAATCTTACATTATCATAGATTCAATCAGATTTTTGTTTTAACCCTTTACCTCATGAATATTTATGTACAAATTTATGGCTTGATCTATTTTAATTTACTGAACCTTAAATGGTATTTGAAACAATTGATTTTCCTTTACTATTCAGACTGTGTAGAATCTATTTAGCCACAATATTATATAAGCAAACAGAGGAGACCCTGATCAGACAGCTCCTTTAATGAGCAGTCTGATCAGGGTCTGCTTTGTGTGCCACAGCGTCAAAATGAGGTAAAGGTTTAACCCTTTCCCTCATAGAGGACACCATGAAAAGACCTATGCGAACAGCATAAACCAGATCAGCCTGCGAGTGACTCGCAGGCTGATCAGGTTTTATGCTGTTAGCTGCTCCTCAGTGGTCTGGAAATGAGGATTTTGTAATTAAATTTGGTAAGGTTTAACTGTGATTTTCTGCAGATCAGGCTTTATGTGATACCTATTGAGGGCGTCAAAATGAGTCTATATGAGGGAAAGGTTTAAAATAAAATGATAACATGCTTTACAGTAGAAAATAGTAACACTGTCTTATTTACTTTTGCTTTGTTAACAATCTCAACTCCAGGAAAAGTTTCAGCTAGGCTATTTCCTAGACTAGACTTATTTCTATTACAATATGCATGAGATATATATTAGATATATAAAATGAAAGGGTTGTTCTTCTATAGCTATCTAGCTACAGTGGAGGGTGGGGTGTCATGCATACTTTAGGCTGCCATGGCAACCTGACCAAGGGGTCAGTACTCACATCAACAAGTTACAACAGAGGAGGAAGGCAAACACAACTTTGTGTTGCGCAAATAAGGATCGAGTCACATTGTCGAATAAGAGGAATGTGAAATGATCCGTAAGGTAGCGAAGTCGCCTCTCTAAGATCTTCGATTTATTGCTGTAAAAAGACGTATTTTATATTAAAGTGTGTTTAATACCTTCAAAAATGACATTACCTCATAAATCTAAGTCAAACATACTTAAACACAAACCATTATACATGTATTTGATGACAACTAGTTTGACTCTACTTTGTCTTAGAACTCTAGATATGCACTTATGCTTTCAAAATGTAAGAAATTCAATAAAAATAAATATCTTATTTTAATACAAAACCTGATGGTACTATGGACAAGTTTTTCAAGCTTTTTTCATCAAAAGAAGATCAAAGGTGAAGGTCAAGTCACAAGGTCTACTGCAAAATGTAAATGTCCATCAACTTAAGCAACTGTCCAAATATTAAAGCAATTAAATGAAGGACATAGAAGTTATAGCAGATTTAAAAAAAAAAGTCAACCTGAGCAGCCCAATAACACCCAGACATCATCAAGTTAAAGGATGGAATTTTTGGTTGTAAGCTTGTCAAAAAAAATAAATAAAAAAAATCAGCTGATTTTTTAGGCATGAGAAAATAAAAATATTTGAGGACTTAAGATATGTTTGTAATTATGATACTATAAAGAAATTTTTATCACCTCCTCTCAATCAATATCCAATTAACTGGCATACTGTCAATCTGAATGAATTTTTTTCTTCAGTAAACTAGAATGACCTTGGTTTTCCAAATCACCGAAAGTACAAGTCACCAAGGAAATGTTAGTGATAGGGGATAACAATAACTAAAGGGATTGTTGGGGCAACATTTAAGATTAAGTTTTCGGTAATAACATACAAATTCCTGACTGGAAAAAGAAACACAAGTTCTGTAACTGTTTTGAACACATCAGGTCAATTATCAATTTACCCAATTATAACAAGAATGCCAATGTAATGGGGTCCAGCCTTGCAACCAATCTGGCATTTTGAAACCAAACATCATTTTCTTTTTGTGATACAGTCCAAACTTAAACCACAAATCTTTAATTTGAGATAAAGGCCAACCTTGAAGCCAAATTCACTTTTGTTTATGATATGATCAAACCTTGAAACCCAAATCTTTATCTTTTTCCATGATACAGGCCAACCCTGAAACCAAAATCTTTTTTTTTTTTGTGATACAGGCCAACCTTGAAACCCAAATCTTTTATTTGTGACAAAGGACAACTTTGAACCCAATTTTTTTTTTTTTTTTTTTTTTGTGTGCTTTGTAGATTTGACTTAGGTGCACATTTACAATGTTATAAAACCGTCCAGTTTCTAGACATGGACCCTAAAATATAGCCATACATTGGTGCTGGACTGTAATTTTGCATTTCAATTTATGGTACCAATCAAAAGAGACCACTTAATCGTGTATTGTTAGATGTTCATGATAAGGAAAAAATGCAGTTAAAAAACAAAGCACAATTTCAGAACTGGCATTTCTCTTTTCCTTTCAAATCATTTTAAGACTTATACAGTAACTCAAAGATAACTGGGCTGTGTAAACATAAGTTAAAATATGAGCCTGTATTCACCAAGAACTCTTCATATTAAAGTTAATTTATGAATGAACATGCCTTATGAGTTCGCTTAATTAAATGCATGTACTGAGTTCAAGTGTTTTATTTACAAAAAAAAAAAAAAAACACACAAAAAAACTTCAATTTGGTTAAGAATGGATGGTAAATACAGACTTTTGTTTACTACAAAATATTTCGCACATTTGATAATATAGTGATTCTTCTTTTCAAAATCATAAACATTAAAACTACCCTGAACTCCATAAACTAAACTCCTTGACTGTTAACAGCCATTTTAAAACAGGTGGAATTCTCATACATTTTTGTTGAATATCAACATGAATTTTTGGCAAACAGAATCTCTTAAATCATTTAAACCATTCAATTTAGGAACAAAGCTTATATGACCGTAATATATCCAGATCAACCTGCAAGTCTGTGATATAATACTCGAGTATTATAATGTTGTCATATCTTACTGATAAAATGTTGAATCTGATAAACAGGAAAACTTGCAGATTGACCTGAATTAAGACTGGTGTCACTAGGTAATGAACGTATGTACAAAAAATTATGACTGAAATAAACACATTTTCAAATCATAAATAAAATAGAAGAGTAATCTTATCACAATCTGTGCAAAAATGATGTAAAAATATAGTGATAAAGTTTTTTATACGACCACTGAAGTAAGAACTTTGATGAATCTATGGCAGACAAATCATAGTAGCAGATGGATACATTAAAAATTGTTTAGCTTCAAAAAAATGAAACCAATATGAAAACATGTTTCAATTTGGCACTTCCTTTATCTGACCAAATATTCAGTGGTTATAACTGACAAATATGACTGTGCCATTGTTTTCACAGACATATTATTATATGAGTAAATAAAACAATGATTAAGTATAATTTAATCAAATGATTTATCTTAAAAAATGTAATGGTTGAAGAAAAAATAATTGCTTGAGATTCAAAGCTTATTAAAGTTTAATACAAACAATGCAACTCGAGATAAAATTTCTAAAAAAATAAATAAGGAATATTATGTTACAGTAGCTTTTCATGGCTTTGTATTTTTGCTATGAGGAGATTTCAAATGTTCCTACACTGTGAGTAGCAAAATACAAAGCCATGAAAAGCTACTGCAAGATAATTTTTCTTTTATTATATACCTATAAATATTCAAGACACAAACAGTCAATTTACACAGGTTTTAATGAGTTTGTCAAGTTTTCTCAAGAAAGTGACATCACAAAAATCGAAAGTGACGTCACGCTACCACTGTATTTGTCACTGACATAATATGGAATTTTAATCTGTTGAGTTGTATTTGCGCCTTGTGTTTTGCATGCATTTGAGCAAGAAAATTTATAGGTATATAATAAAACATTAAATATGAACCAGATTAAGCTGCCAAATAACAACACGTACCTGTCATGGATTGACAT
Organism: Solen grandis; assembly: GCA_021229015.1. Taxonomy (NCBI): domain Eukaryota; kingdom Metazoa; phylum Mollusca; class Bivalvia; order Adapedonta; family Solenidae; genus Solen; species Solen grandis. Next base: position 19,146,951 of record CM037786.1, read on the forward strand.
GATGTACAGGTTGACAAACCATGTCAAGGAGTACTGGTACATGGGGTCAATGTTCGGGAGGTCGGCGATGGAGAAGAACAGGATTGAGGAGTGTTTGGCGATGGGACGATAGCCCATACGACTGGCCTCGATCTTCTCCTCTGTCTCCTCAGCAATCTGTAACGTCACACACTCTGATCAACAAAATGTCCACATCACAATGTCATGATGCTCTCAGAAATTACGGGTAGATTATATCTATAAGCAGTTACTATGAAAAGAGCACATAAAGGAGGCCATTCCTGAAGGTATGACTGCAGATTAGCAAATAAGTTGACATCTTCCATAACCCATGTGTCAATGGACATGGATACTCCCATTATGTGCCTATTTTATCAAGCAAGGGGATATAACTCTGTGATGACTATATAAATTTCAAAACAAATCTCCTGGTGTAGAATTTCCCATACTGTTGAATATTCCTGTAATTTTTTATGACTCTGCGACAGTTTGTGATGGATGGATGGACAGACAGGCAAGGGTCAATCAATACACCACACACCCTTCTCAAAGTAGGCACATGAAAATTGATTGCCTTTATGAAATGAAAAGACTGTGGATATTCTAGGTTTCTCATATCAAAGTTTTCGAGAAAAAGCAAATTATGTAAAAGCCAATACTTGAAAGCCTTCAATTCTTAAACCATTTAATTTGGTCTTTCTATATTTCTTGAGTGGGAAAGTGTTTCAAACAGCACATTTTTTTTTTTTTTTTTTTTTTTTTTTCACAGAAAGTATACATTCTTAAGACTACTTTGATGGACATTGCACTCTAATTAACATATACCAAGATGAACTGTTTATGATGTTCAGAGGCAAAATAATGTTTTTCTACACAGTTATCATCATAGAGGGAAAAGTCAATGTTATATGTTTTGTAAGATAAACCAACAACTCTCATCAAAACCGTTACATTACCTTCTGTTTCTTTGAGATTTCATCAGACAGGATCTTGGAGGAGTCGAGGATCTGGATGGCCGGACTCATCCTCCAGGATGTTGCCCTCGGAGGCGGAGAGTGTGTGGAGGATCTTGTCCTCAATCTCCTTCAGCTGCTTGCGGTTCTGGGCGCTCTGTATAATCAAGGCTTGTCTCTCTTCCTCAAGTTCCGGCCTGTATTATACACACATACATTGCTCATGTTGCCCTATTATTATCATCTATGCAGAATTATTTTACTTCAACATTATTTTGGTATATGCCTTTGACTATTTCTAAACATTTTGTATCTTAAATAAACAAAAGATTCACAGTAAACACAAATGGAGAGTTTAAGAAAGCTTATAGAATATCATGTCCTGAAATTTGTCTGGTAACCAAGGGAAAACATGTTTAAGAGTAATATTTCAGGGCAAGTACACTGGTACATATCCATATAATGTGTTTCATTACACAAAAGCCAATGTAATGCAGTCGAAAATTGAACCCTAGGTCTTTATTTTGCGATGTTAAGTTGATTTGAGGTACATTTTCACTTAGTTATATTGAAGTCTAATGTCACACTGTATCTAGAAGTGAACCATTAATATAGCATTTCATTTTATGCTTACTGATGAAATACTGGGTCCTATCAGTGAGATATAACCTATATCAATCCACACTGTGGCTGATATAGATATGCCGGAACTACTTTTTATTGGGAGAAAATTGGGGTAATATGTAGTCTTGATGTATTTACTAGTCAATGTATCAAAATGGACTTATTAATTTTGTCTGACAGTGTTTAGTAAACCCATAAATCCAATGCATGAATGTCTGACTTTTTTCTCATTACAACCATCAAATATGGCAGACAAAATGTGTATTCAAAAGAATATAAATTCGCACTCATGAAAATATTGAAATTGTCATCATCTATATGTTTTTTTATAATGGATCATGATCAGCTCTATATATTTTGCTTACAATTACGTGTTGCCATGTTACTTACCTCTCCTTAGCAACCACAATTCCCAGCAGCTGGTCTTCCAGACCCTCAGGGGTGATCATAAAGTTCAAGAGGGACACCTTGGTTGCGACCTCTGGCAGGTAGTGCGGGTTACGCAGCTTCGTCGTGATGTAGAAGCGGAAATCCTTGCTGTACTCAATCACATTCTCTCCTAGTCGGATCATTTCAACACCACCTAGAACATTGACAGGCTAGAGTAAGATATCAATCAAATTTTGACATTCATCAAACAGCCCCCTTTTCAGTTTCTTTTCGATTAAAGACCTCCTTTGTCAACATGTTTTTGTAACAAATTATAAATTTGTTTTAGTAAATTATTAATTGCACACTTCAAGAAAGAAATTGACAAGATACAGGAAGATGTTTTACAGTCAGAGAGACAATTACATTAATTTGATGTTAGAACAGATTTATTATTTATTATTATATGTTAATAATCACTCATAATCATAAGGAAACACAAAGACAGATATGCAAATTAGTTTTCATTTGGAGGAATATTAATTTCTGTCTGTAATTCAAACACATAAAAAAAATCACATAAAAATATGTATATAAAAAAAATGCAATGTATAAAGTATAACACATAGGAATTATACTGTTATAATACTATATATAATTATACATGTACTTGGAAATATAAAAAGCTAACAGTTTGTTAAGCTGTAAGGTTAGGTTAATATTGCTATCCATTCATCCTGAAGAACTTTTAAGGAGGTGCAGGACAAATAAGCTAAAATGGGGAATATGACTATACTCATGCATTAAGCACAGACTTTCAAGCCTCCATGCATGCATCCCTCATGACATGCAAATCATCTCAAAATGAAGGTTGTGCAATTGTGTAGGCAGACATGATTATTTGCAGCCAGTACTAAGAAAACTATCTATATTGTTATGTACAATGTTATGCATGTAAAAAAAAATACTGAGGGTTAAATAATCTACAACCCATGTTAAAGCAATAAATTTATGTTCATTATTTTATGTTTTCCCAGAGTTATCTTGGTCTGACAAAATATGAAAACTTTTCTTAATTAAACTGTACCAATGTGAAAAATGCAGATACCAGATAGATTTAATGAACTCCTGTGTAGGCCAGTATCCATGCATTTTTTCTTATTATGAGAATAAGATTTAGAATAATTTGCATGTATGAATAATTTGTTTGGTAGATGGATAAGCACTTGTCCTTGTTTGTGTTAAAAGTAAACAAATGTATTATGTTAGCATTGTGTGACACTGGAGATCAACCTAACTGCTGGTTAAATTTATCCTTATGAATGTTCTTATACAAAAATTTAGGACTTGATAAATGTTAACTTACTGAATTTTAATTGGTACATAAAACTGGACTTTTCTTTGTATACAGACTATGTAGAATTGTATGAGCAAGCAGAGGAAACTCTGATCAGACAGGAAGAATATGTCTGATCTGGGTCAACTCTGTTTGCCAGATGTCTTATATATATGTGTATGACATAAAACATTACCGGTAACTGTTTTTTTTTAGAATCATACTACTGAATTTTACTACTGGCATTAAAAAACTATATAATACATCATGGTTTAATATGATTCTTGGTATTAAGTTAGTTTCCAATATTTTCGCAAAAGTAAATGCCAATATAACAGATGTGTCAGATCTTTTCAGGGAATTCATAATGCATACTTATTAAATGAGGAAACTCCTGATAATGATCAGATATAATTTAATTGATTTTTTTTTTAATTAATAAAAATTTTTTTTTTTAAGTAAACCCAAAAAGTAAAAAAGATTGGAATATCAACTGTGCAATACATCAAATCTTAACACAACATGCATTTTTGCAGTCAATTAAAAATCATGAAAATGCAAAAATATTAAAAAGCCAATGGTAATTAAAACTATAACTCATGACAGGTTATCATGCAATGTCATGGCAAATAAATACCTATATATATGCAATATATAGTTTGAAAAGAAAAAAGGTAACATGAAACTCTATACGAAATCTTACCATCTGTTGGGGAACAAGATATGAAATAATGAATATAAATTGTCACATTACTGAGAAACAACACAGTCTATTGTGAAATGTCTCATGTCACGCATTAGTACAGCTGTACACTGTGAATACAAACTTATTTGTGAAAAGTTCAGCATACAAACAATAATTCAACAAAGAAAATTCAGCAAAAAAAACATTTTCAAGAATGAAGAAATATCTTAATTCATATGAAATTGACAATACACTGGAACTTGTGACATTTTGATTAGGTGGGCATCTTAAGTTTCTACAATGGATACATGGGTAAGAAATCTTCTTTATGCATATGAAGATTGACATGAATATCTTCAATAACACTAGACCTATCACTGAAGTTAACCCTTTCCCTCATATAGACTCATTTTGACGCACTCAATAGGTGCCACATAAAGCCTGATCTGCAGAAAACCACAGTTAAACTTACCAAATTTAATTATAAATCCTCATTTCAGACACGGAGGAGCAGCGAACAGCATAAAACCTGATCAGCCTGCGAGTTACTCGCAGGCTGATCTGGTTTTATGTTGTTCGCATAGGTGTTTTCATGGTTTCCTCTATGAGGGAAAGGGTTAAGTAATGTATACCCCCACTAAATGGCCTTGACTCTACATTATGAATGAGTGAAAAGTAAACATTCTTATCTGGCAAAAAAAAAAAGGGATAAAAACTTAGCTTAAATCATTTTGAATTAAAATGTCCAGATTAGGTATCAGGTGACAAAGTTTGTCAGCCATTGAATTTGAAGCTTAACTTTTATTGATATTCCTTCAAAATTTCTATGAATGTGAAAAATTGGCCATAACTGAAAGAGAAGGCTTAGAGACAGAGATCTACATGCTTTCCATTTATGATGGGTCTTGTACCAAGGAATCTGGATTAAAGTTTAATTGCAGTTTCTCAAATGTTTCTAAAAATATTAATTTTTGTCAAACAGAACAAGAACGACATCACAATACCCAAGCTAAAAAGGGCCAAATTCCTTGGAAAATTGTAGAAAGAGAGAAGTGCCTTTCACTGTGATATATCTTCCGCCAATGAATATGTAAGTATACAAAGTTTAGTTGATTTTCCTAATAAAAGTGTATGGAGCAATTCTGTAAAATGATGGGACAAGATATTCCAGTACAGCTCCCTCTTCACTTTGTGAAGTGTGGGAATATAAATGACACACTATATAAGCAATACTTTCACCAAATGCTGTAATAATAATCAGGTTTTTATTTTTATAAAATTCAAAATGTGCAGCATATATCATGTGAAAAGCAAACAGTATCATTATCCCCATATTTTAGAGTCATGAGAAAAAAATATATGCACATTTAAAACAATACATGTGTCTCCGCATATGCCAAACCCACAAAAAGATGCACTTTTAAAACAATTTATCCCCACATTTTGAACATTCAAAACAATATATTTCCGACCAGATAAAAAAATACATGTATATGCACATTCAAAACAATATCCCCATATTTCTAAACCATATGAAAACAAGCACATATATAACAATATCTCCGTATTTCTAAACCATATGAAAACTAGCACATACATAACAATATCTCCATATTTCTGAACCATAAAAACAAATATATACATTCAAAACAATTTATGAACCATGAGAACAAGTTCTGTTATGAAGCACTTGGTATTTTGGACACATCCAATTTAATACTCACTGTTCATCAAGGTAACAGGGACAATGCAAACTAGAGTGAACAAATATAGCTACTTATTTTATATGATTTGAAGCACTCATTTTCATTAATAGCACAAGAGCCACTAACCTTAATTTTAAACTTTCTTCCAAGCTAAATTATTTATCATTTTTTTATCATTTCTTTCAATATATATTAGAAACTGTTATATAGCAGTGGAAAATCTGTGAACTTTTTAAAATATTTCAGTAGAAACTGAAAATTTTATATATTCTTATTATATCTCATTACACAAACATGAATATCTGATAAAAATAAATATTTAATACAAGTATTAAGCTTGTATGGAATGCTTGAAATAAGACAATGACAGTGCTATCTTTACAATCAGCAGACAGGCATGCCTGTAATAATGCACTGGACCAAAATGTTGCCACAATATACATGCTGTTGATCCCTTACCAGACTCTTCCAATTCTATCCGACACGAAAGGGAGGAGAAATAAACAAATAATTAATTATGTTTAATACATGTATATGGATTCTCTTCTTTTTCATTAAAAATTATCAAAAAATTCTACAAGGCTTCTATTTTACGTTTTTAATATGTTTCAGATTACATAATCTACTTAAATTTTGCGGGTAATATCAGAATGTCTTCTTAATGATCATTATGCTCTACTTTCATTCTTTTCATTGTCATTAAATATTCAATTTATTTAAACTTTATTTATTTTAAACCATTTACAATAAAGTATTCAATTTAGATCATACATTATACTATAAATAACATTTTTGCTGAAAACTTTTTATTTTTCATTACCTATAATCCAGAATTTTTTCTGTATGTAACCTGTTTTCCCTTCAATGTTTGAATTAAAATGATGTGAAAGATACAAGAAAATTTAAATATTAAACAGAACTCGAAGAGCTGACATTTATTATTTTACTTTTTTCCCTAAATCATACTATTTGTGAACTTATTTCAATACATATATACGTATTACAAGCAACATCAATTGGTGAGACACAGTTTTTACTACCTAATGATTAAGATATGACAAGATCTATATCAGTGATGCCTGTTACAAGATATAGAATTCTCAATAAGTCATTTATCAGTGACTTTACAAGATATACGATTCTCAATAAGTCATTTATCAGTGACTTTACAAGATATACGATTATCAATAAGTCATTTATCAGTGACTTTACAAGATATATGATTATCAATAAGTCATTTATCAGTGACTTAAGCTTATTGTGTGGACAATATGTTGACATAAACAACAAGATGTCTCCGCTTACCCTCCTCATCTAAATCCTCTAAACAGATAACAATCAGGAAAATGTAATTAATACAGTGCTAAATTTCATAGTATTGCACTATAGAGGATATTTGTTTGTTTTGAGTGTATATGGGTTATATCTCATTGAGAAGTGATACAATTTCATATTTTCATGAGCGCATAGCATGAGTGAAAATGTGAAAATTGTATCACTTGTATAATTTCAAAATGATATATAACCCATACCACTCAAAACAAACAAATTTTCTCTTTATTTTATGTTAACTGCTGCTACATTTCCTTAATAAGTAAAAAAAAAAGTAGTCCCGGCAGATCTATATCATCACACTGTGGGATATGGATTTTATCTCACTGATAGAACACAGTATTTCATCATTTAGCATAAAATAAAACTATTACATTTACCAGTTATTCATGTATGTTTTCCCTTTATTTCTGCTTAAGCATTGGTAAATTCAAATAGATAAACATTTTACTGTGTACAAAAGTCTGCAACAATAGTAATATAATATGAAAAACTCTGAGTCTTTTCAAAACTATATGTTGACATGGCCATCCCCCGACGAATTCTAGCTCGTAAGATGTGTTGGAGAATAGAAAATACATATATTTTTTTTAAATTATTTGGTAATAAAGACTGATGTTTGAAGTAATTATAGATATGAAACCCTTGTGAAGACCTACTAATTCCCCTATTTTGAGGTCCACTGGTAAAATGTTAAGGTCACTGTGACCTCTTATAGATTTTTTTCCTTCACCTTAACTATTTTATTTATTAAAAAAGGGCAATAATTCAACAATAATGAAAGGTAGAATTATCATTCTTGTGCCCTGCACTCCTCCTCAATGAGATCTATCCACCTATGAAGTTTCAAGTTGATATCTCAAATGCATTTGACTTATGCTCCGGACAAAAATTAAGCCTGGAAAATAACAAAGGACAACTAGAATCGCAATTAGAATTGCGACATCATCGGTTTTCGCAATTCAATCTCATTCTTTTCAAACATTGCAATTCACGAATTGTATTACAAAAGCAAATGAATTTCTATGCGTGTGTTGATACTTAAGAGTACATAACTGCTGCTTTTATGTAAAAAGGTGCATAATCTGTGATTTATTCAAAGATATAAGCTTTAATCGGACTTCGGTACAAAATTTGTCACAAAGTTTGAAGATGATTGCAAAAGAAATGTTTATCATATACCCACACAAGTCTGCAAAGTCTATGCAAGGTTCGAACATTCAACCTTCTATAGCCAGTAGAAAAAATCAGGTTTTTGAACCTTAGATTTATCAAATTTATCAGGCTTTCAACAAGAATATCAACTTTCTTAGTTACAACAACAAGAGTGGTCAGAAGACAACATAGCTTGCCGTAACAGCACTTTTTGTATATGATTTAAGTTTTTGAAAAGTAGGTCAAACTCCAAGGTCAAGGTCACAAGCCAAAAGTCATAGTTCCAAATGATAGATCTTGAATTGGGCTGTCTACATGTAAAATATCTAAGCTCTATCTCTTAGAATATAAAAGATATAAGCCAGGTTAAAGGTTTGTTCACGGACGACAACGACGAAAATGACGCGAGGGGTTTGACATTAGATCTCCGGACTTTCTTCTCAGATATCAAGCAAAGTGCCCCTTTGCGGAATATGATAAACAAAATTTATTTACATATTGCAAATTAGGTCTTAGAAATGCAGTAAATTAAGATGGCTGATATCTGCCATTTTTTATTTTCGTGTACTAGCCCTTAAAGGTGAAAGGGGAAATAACGCAACCATGTGTCTTTATGTCTTGGCCAAAAAATGCGAATGAAAGAAAACGTGCCATATTAATGTTATTTCGACTTTGGACAAAGACACGAAATCACGAAATATGCCACCTGAAATAAACTTTTGAGGTAACATACTGATTTAAGATTTTTTGATAAAGGATCAATTTTTGGACTGATGTAATTTGATCTAATGAAGTCCGATCTTCAAAAACTAAACACCAATGGAAAGATCTCTTCACAAACTAAAACTTTTGTTCATATACTTTCTATAAAATATTTTTAGATTTGGAGCTATTTTATGCCGATAAAAATAACAATTATCGGTATTATGACCTTGACCTTTGCATATTTTCATCGTTATTTACTATGAGTTTATTTGTATTATTTAAATGCATAAACAGTGAAAAAATGAAAAGAGTGAAAAAAAAGTCAGTGCTGCAAAAGAGGAAACATTCGGATTTACAATTGTTTGAACAAAGGATCAAACTTTGGACTGTGGTCATTTGATCAAATGAAGTCCGATCTTCAAAAACTAAACACCAATGGAAAGATCTCTTCACAGACTAAAACTTATGTTCATATACTTTCTATAAATTATTTTTAGATTTGGAGCCATTTTATGCCGATCAAAATAATAATAATTGGTATATGACCTTGACCTTTGCATATTATGCTTGATTTTTTTCTATGATTTTATTTCTTTTATACAAATGCATAAACAGTGAAATAATGATAAAGATTGAACAAAAAATAAAGTCAGGAGCAGCAAAAAAGAGGAAACATATGGATATACAATTGTTTGATAAGAGGATCAAACTTTGGACTGTGGTCATTTGATCAAATGAAGTCAAATCTTCAAAAACTAAACACCAATGGAAAGATCTCTTCATAGACTAAAACTTTTGTTCATATACTTTCTATAAAATATTTTTAGATTTGGAGCTATTTTATGCCGATAATAATAATAATAATTGGTATATGACCTTGAACTTTGCATATTATGCTTGATTTTTTTCTATGATTTTATTTGTTTTATACAAATGCATAAACAGTGAAATAATGATAAAGACTGAACAAAAAATAAAGTCAGGAGCAGCAAAAAAGAGGAAACATATGGATATACAATTGTTTGATAAGAGGATCAAACTTTGGACTGTGGTCATTTGATCAAATGAAGTCCGATCTTCAAAAACTAAACACCAATGGAAAGATCTCATTACATTCTAAAACTTTTGTTCATATACTTTCTATAAAATATTTTTAGATTTGGAGCTATTTTATGCCGATATAAATAATAATAATTGGTATATGACCTTGACCTTTGCATATTATGGGTGATTTTTTTCTAGGATTTTATTTGCTTTATGAAAATGCATTAACAGTAAAAAAAAGATGAAGATTGAATAAAAAATAAAGTCAAGAACTGCAAATAACCGTAAAAGTCATGCTTTTAAAATGTTGATTTTTCGAAAATATTGGTTATGTTTGACCGCGTACTGTGGACAAACCATGCATTTCTCAAAATCGCCACACCATATATTTTGTGCGTGTATGTCTTGCGAATCATATGCAACAAACAATATTCTCCTATCTCATCTCTGAATAAAATGGGTAGGTTTTTCGTAGACCTACCTTTATTTCATCGTTTTTTCGAGATTCGAACTTTCAACCTCCTGTAGCACGAAAGTTTAATATACGCAAATAATTGAAACGTATCCTATTTAATTAAGTTTCTGACAATGAACACAATGCAAAAAACCACATTTGAATCGGACCTCAAATAACAGAGTTACTAGCCCTTAGTCGTTTTTACAAAACGCCACCTAGCGGCAAAACTAAGAGAAAAATGAAAATTTTCTCAACGTTAGGATCAATTTCAGGTCATAGGACAAAACTCGTAAAAAAATCAGAAATGTCACTTTCTTCTATCAGGGTGATATGCCGTTCACAAAAAAAGGTTAGAAAAATAATAATAAAAAAAATAAAACAGAAGAAGAACAATAGGTTTTCGCCCAGCGATGCGAAAACCTAATTACTGAAAAATTATGAAAGACAGAGTTATCATTCTTGTGCACTGCAATCCTCCTCAATGAGATCTATTTACCTCATATCTCAAAAACTATTTGAGTTATAATCCGTCAAAAATGTGGGATGGAAGGACGGACGGAGACTTTAACCATATCCCCCGCTGAAAGGCGGCGGGGGATAATAAGCTTGTGAATTTTTTCATGGCTGTCATCTACTAACATATATTGTAGGAAGAATTTCATCACTCAGAGGTATGTTTACCTTTGTGTACTCCGAGTCATGAATTCTTCTGACCAGTTCTAATCCTGAGCTTGGAAACTGCATTATCAGTTGTATATAGAGGCATGTAACTTATTTACTCTTTTTCATTCATTCCTTTCATTTTCTTCTCAAGCAAATCTCTTTGTGAATACATCTGTTTTTATTAATTATAAATGTTATTTGAAATATTATATAATTAATTCTAGAAGAATTGTACGAAAAAAAAAATGCATGCATTCAGAGAGAGAGAGAGAGAGAGAGATGAAAGTATCAGAGACTCATAACTCAGACTATATAAAGACATACATATTTTATATATAGACCTCCATCTATTTTAAAGCTATGATTAATACAGTTGAAAAACTATTAGAAATTGAAAATGTAACAGATGTTATTGACTACGGATGATTATATAGTAGAAATTCAAAGATTTAGAAGTTGAACAGAATATTGAGTAACTAAAACAAAACAAAGAGTTTTTGAGCATGAAATTTGTGTTTGCATACAAGCATACTTGTGAGTATTTTTGGATGACATGAGGCAGATGTTCAAATAATTTTCTTCATGATTAAGTTCACATTTGTGGCTTGTGTTTCATAAAACATCTCAAACAGAGATTATCCTCAGCTCAAAAATCTCATATTTTGTATCACCAAAGTTTTTAATATCTTCCATGTTTTTCTCCGTAAGGAAAGTTAGTTTAATGCATACATGTGTTTTTGTTTTAACTCTTTTTATTTATGTTTCTGCCAATGTCCTTTATCAAAATATAAACAATTATTGTTGATACTACATAATTTCAATTTTTTGCAATCATATCAAAGTTTTTAAATTTTGAAGAAATCAAGTATCATTTTCTGTAAGACCATTCTTATGTAAGCAAACTTTTTATTCTCTAGGTCTGTAAATATTGGAGTTAGAGACTTTCAAATGTTGAGTTGTGGTAATTCTCAAATTGAGAGGTTTTGTGAAAGACAGGCCCCGTCCTTTCCAGTTCTCGAAAATACTTAAGTACAATCTCAGACTCAAATTTGCGTATCATACTCAAATCCTTATTGAAACTAATGGGCATAGTTTGAGTCCGAGTATAAAAGTCATACATGAGTATCAATTTTTATTTTCAAGAACACAGGGACGGGTCAAACAATGTAAATGAAATAAAGAAAATCACATTGGCAAAGTATTCAGTTTATTGTATGAACTAAGAGCACAAAGCTGAATGGAAGAAACATTTTTGTATTCATTAAAGAATATTTTATAAATTTTATAATTCTCTGATGGTATCATGACATAATGCAAGACTTGATCTGATTAACGTTACTGATAAGCCACAATATCTCTGAGTGAGAATTTATGTGGGAGACAAATATGGATGTTATTGAAGTGTAGGGATATTAGTCCCATACAAGTAAAGCCAGAGGTTGAAATACATGTCCGAGCACCAAGTGAGTGAACAGATACTGCAGGTCTGGACCAGAGCTGTGCAAGGAGAAGAATTGCATATAACTGTAGGAGAGATAGAGCAATGTTTGATTAAATATTTCAGCTAAGTATGGATACTGATTAGAATCCTTCCCCAAACATGCAAAATGGACCAGTCCTAGTGACTAGTGGATATAATATATAACTGTAGATTCATGGATGGACCTACCCATTCCAGCTGTGGAGGGGAGAAACAGAGGCAAAATGAAAGAAATTCAAATACAATAGTGTTCAATAAATTTGAACTTATCAAATATATTTGCCATCTTTATCAATTTCATTATTTAAATATATTATCAATATAAATTGCTAAATATATCGTCATTTTTCACTTTTTCTTATTATTTGTATTTACTTTGAATTTAGATTTTTCCCCCTTTTAACAATTTGTCAGATAAAATTTTTTTTAAATGAAGCTGTAACCAGTTTTATATAATACCTTTACATTATAGATGCAAACACAATTAGACAGAATGGTTATTTATTGTTATTTTTTTGCTCCCTTAGCATATATTCAAAGCAGTCCTGAAGAAAGTACAAATTAGTTGTACATGTACATAATATGTAAGTATGAATTATTTATTAATGGATACAGTATATTATCTCTGTTAATGCACACATATAAAGCACCATGTAAATAGATTAGATTGGAAAACAAACTGTTACAGTAGGTTGTGTAAGCAGATCAGTTGTATGAAACACGCTAAATGATTGTGCACAATAAACCAAGATGATGAATACAACTTAAAGGCCATGAGATCTAACAAACAGAAATATATTCACAGCTTGTACTGCGCAGAACATTGTGAAACACACACACTTAAAAACAAGAGGGCCATGATGGCCCTGAATCGCTCACCTGAGTACCATTGCTTCAACTGATGTCAAGGTTTTTAAACAGACAAGGATTCTGATATAACTTAATCTAAAACATTTTACCCCTGACAATACTACACACCAAATATCTAAGCAATGGGCCATATGGTTTCAGAGAAGACTTGGGTGCAGGGTCATTTATCACCGTAGGGCCAAGACTTTGAAAATCTTTGTAATGAACCATTAGATGCTACTACATACCAAAAATCTTAGCTCTAGGCCTTATTGATTCATAGAAGAAGATTTTTTAAGATTTTCCTATTTAACTCTATGTAAAACAAGTGACCCCTGGTGTGGGGTCATTTATCACCATTGGGCTATGATTTGTACAATCTTGGTAGTGGCCCATAAGATGATGCTACATACCAAAATCTAGCTCTAGGCCTTATGATTCATAGAAGAAGATTTTTTAAGATTTTCCTATTAACTCTTGTAAAACAAGTGACCCCTGGTGCGGGGTCATTTATCACCATAGGGCTATGATTTGTACAATCTTGGTAGTGGCCCATAAGATGATGCTTCATACCAAATATCTAAGCTCTAGGCCTTATGCATTCATGGAAGAAGATTTTTTAAGATTTTCCTATATAACTCTATGTAAAACAAGTGACCTCTAGTGTGGGGTCATTTATCACCATAGGGCTATGATTTGTACAATCTTGGTAGTGGCCCATAAGATGATGCTACATACCAAATATCTAAGCTCTAGGCCTTATGCATTCATGGAAGAAGATTTTTTAAGATTTTCCTATATAACTCTATGTAAAACAAGTGACCTCTAGTGTGGGGTCATTTATCACCATAGGGCTTTGATTTGTACAATCTTGGTAGTGGCCCATAAGATGATGCTACATACCAAATATCTAAGCTCTAGGCCTTATGGATTCATAGAAGAAGATTTTTTAAGATTTTTCCATATAACTCTATGTAAAACAAGTGACCCCTGGTGCGGGGTCATTTATCACCATAGGGCTATGATTTGTACAATCTTGGTAGTGGCCCATAAGATGATGCTACATACCAAATATCTAAGCTCTAGGCCTTATGGATTCATAGAAGAAGATTTTTTAAGATTTTTCCATATAACTCTATGTAAAACAAGTGACCCCTGGTGCGGGGTCATTTATCACCATAGGGCTATGATTTATACAATCTTGGTAGTGGCCCATAAGATGATGCTACATACCAAATATCTAAGCTCTAGGCCTTGCAGTTTTGCAGAAGAAGATTTTCAAAGTTTGCATTTTTAAAATCTATTTTTAGCTCCTGTGACCTAATTATGCAATGGACCAGAACCATTTATACAACTTTAGTAGAGCTTCATCCAAGGAACATTCCTGCAAAATATTTTTCAAATTGGCCAAGCGGTTTAGGAGGAGATGTTGTTTGAAGCAATTGTTGACGCCGGACGCACGCACGGACGCACGCACGGACGCACGCACGCACGGACGCACGCACGGACGACGGACGACGGACGCCGGACAAAAGGCGATCAGAAAAGCTCACCTTGAGCACGTTGTGCTCATGTGAGCTAAAAACAACAACAAAAAACAAACAAAGAAACCTATTACTGTACATTTAATGGGAGAGAAGTATAATTCTGAAAAGGGCTACTCTTATCAAGGGTTTTAATTATTTATTTATATTTTTTTTGTATCATACTTCTTATTTTGTTTGTATGCCAAAATATAAAGATGAATCCTCGATCATGTATATCTGAATTTTAATTATATCTGTAAAGAAATGTTTTTAATTGATCTAATATGTTTAAATTAAACCTGACTCCTCCAAAGAAAATCAACAATCACACATCTTATATCATTTAAAACAAATAAGCATAACTACTCTTTTTTCTTCTCATAACCTTACTTAATGACATACAGGTACCTTAACTCCTCTTGCAATGTCAGTTAATAATAATTCACTGTAGTTTCAAATACTCAGTGCAAGAGTGTTCTTTGGAACATGCGTCACCTGCTGAAGCGTGACGGAAAAATTGTGACTGACTGACAGACAGAAAGACAGACGGACAGAAAACAGAAAAAAGATCCCTATGTGTCACCTCTGCTTACAGCAGAAGATACAAAAACCAAACCAATAGCATTTGTATGAGATGCTTGTTTAAAATAATCTTTTTTAATCTATATAGCAAATGAAAAAGATATCATAGTACATATTTCCGTGATTGGTCAAACAACAAACATCCACCCGGACCTACAGCTGGACCTACGCCCTACCTTGTTTGAACGTCTGTTTCAGCAGCAGGGGCTCCAGAGAGGGGTCCAATTCCTCGCCCACATTCTCCAGCAGGAGGGGGTTGCCAAACGTGACGCAGTTCTCCAGGGTACGCATGTAGTCCGAGTCAGTTAGTTTGATGATGGACAGTTTGTGTTCCTTCTCCATGTTCTTGACCCATTTGTTGGCCTGTCCTTGGGGGTCAACCATTAGCGGCCTGGAATTGGTCAACAATTTGTCCAGTTAACTAAGGTCTTGTGACAAAAAACTGTCCAAACTAGTGAACAAAGCTGATTCTAAGGAAGATTTGTCAGAAATTCAGAAGCTCATTTCCTGTTGAATATCCACTGATGCCAAGTATATCAATGTTTTAATGATTTGTTTTGTCCTCTCAACAGACATAATGAGCCAAAAATACAAAATATTTATACTTTTTCCCCAACAATATACAATCAAATACAAGTGCTTTAGTATATGGAAAGATATTTTTTTCATAAAATAAAAAAAGAAAAAAAAAGCAATTTGAAAGAGATAAACTCTTACCATCTTCTGGAGTTAGCGACAATAACACCGTTGTCAATGGAGAATGCGTCTCTGGGTAGACCAAAGATATTCCAAGCCTGGATTTTGATTGGTTCACCCAGACACTTACTGAGGGAAAATTCCTTGGAGCAGGGAATCTTAGCCTCCTGTGTGAAGAATAATGAGAGAGCATGGGTGATTGAACGGTTTGATTTCTTACTGAACCTGATTTAAACATTACGAACTTGTTTGTTTATTGGGTTAAATGTCCAACTGACAGTATTTCAGTCATCTGGAGACGATGTCTACTTGAGACAGAAATAGTGCTGCCACACTGCAGTATCAGGCCATAGACATGTGTCATGATACCACACCCATTCACATTATCCTGACACTGGGTCAACCAGTGCTAGAGCTACCCGTATATGCTTAGCGCCAAGTGATACCAGTACCATTTTTTATGACTTTGGTATATCACAACTGTGAATTAAACTCACACTTCCTGCTCCCAAGGCTGAGGCTTTCACCTCACAGAGGTAAGTTTCATATCTTACCTGACATTTGGACACCCATTCTGAAGTTGCTCGGTCTCTAAAGGCAGACGTGAAAGGTCCAAGGTAGGCAATCA
>CM037786.1:19163840-19213840 GCA_021229015.1 Solen grandis
CTGCTGCAGATATGAGCACATCTCCGATCAGGTTGTCAAAAGTGTTTTGCAACAGTTCCGCAGCTTTCGTCCAGCGAGACTTCTCTCCGCCAAGTCCACCAATCAACTTCTCTGCTCTGACAAGCTTCTTCCCACAGAGATCAACTTGGAACTCCAACTGCTCTTTCTTGTCTGTCATTTCTTTGAACGTAGCCTTCAGATCAGCGAGACGTTTCTCAACAGCTGCCAGCTCAGCTCTCTTGGTATTCAAAGTCTTCATTGTTGTGCTAAGCTCTTCTTCAGCTTCTGCAAGGCGAGCTTTCTTAGGAGCAACGACTTTGGCGACACGGTCGTATATCTCCATAGCAAGGACCCATTTACAAAGACCCTCAGCAGCAGAGGAGGCATTGGCCACCTTGGACGGGTCAAACTCAGGGTTTGTGATAAATTCCTTTCTGATCTTCTGCATCACAGGGACCTGGTCAAAGAAAACGTACAGTCATGAAAAAGAAATACTTCTGGTAATTCAATTCAAACATGCTTCATTAACACCTGAAGATCACAGGTAATCATTTCTGTGAAGTAATTGTTATAAACACTCTTTTTAAGGTCATCCATCCATAATAAAATTATAATCATGGTCTTTCAAATACTTAAAAAAGTCTTCAGTGCAGATGCAAGCATCCGTTTACTTGAAGTTATGAGTTCTTTTGCTCAAAGTCTATAACAGCTGGCATTTACTATATAATTTTTACAATTACATGATGGACCATGATCACATTTTAATGATTCACTGTCTTATTAAAATGTTCACAAAATGCTGAACTTCTATGTTTCAGTGCAAAACTACTTAATACATGCTAATTTCATATTTAATTCAAGCATAAATTATTACTTTGTCTAAATATTTATTCACTTTAAACAATTCCTCAGAGCTAGAAATGACAAAACTGAGAATAAATCCTGATGTAGCTTACAGGGATATTATCTCTGTCATATTCCTTTAGCATGCTTAGGAATGTCATGTCTCCAAGGAGTTTCTTGGACGGCCCCCAGTAGTCCAGGATCTTCTGACCGGGTTTGTCCGGATCGTTGATCTTGTCTGGTTTGATCTCCTTCATGACACAGACAGCCGACATCACGAGTTTCACACCGGCTGGTGGATTCTTCATTGACTTCACAATGGTAATATCAGCAGGCTGGAATTGGAGGGGAAACTGTATAGTTAGTACACAGTTGTATGGTAAATACTGATGTAAAAATAATTAATATAAGCTAAAACATCATTTTCTTTTTATAAGAAACTTATGTATCTTTAAAACAGCTTGAAAAGTAACTGATGAAAATTGAAATTACCGTCAGTACCCTTGCAAAAGATTTTTGTTTATTTCAACCAGGCACTGGCCTAACAACAATAAAATCCCGAAAGTGCCGAGGTCAAGTGGTAGCATACATGACAGTGGATCTGAAGGCTGTGAGTTTTAACCCCAACTGGGGCAATAATATTGATTGACTGTCTAAGGCACAAAGTACTGGTCCAACACAGGAACCTACAAGAAGGACAAGTATTAGTTTGCAAGAATGTATTTCATAAATAGAAATATGTTAAAACAAGTCAGATTCCAAGGAAAAATCTGACAGATAGAATCACTAAAGCTGCAAATACCCGCTATCCATGAATAAAAGACAGCTGGTTCAAATGAAACCTTATCCTATTGAGCATCTACTACCCTTGACATGCGGCCACAACATCACAGGAGCCTACCTTCAGTGTGTTAAGTGCAGCAAGGGCAGCCTCCAGGGCGGGGATAGCCTCAGCCAAGTCTGCCTCACACTCATCCTTCAGGGCCTGGGCCTGCGCGGCCTGCTCATTGGCCACTGCCTCGTCAGCCTTGACCAGTTTACTTGTCTCTTCCACCTCGGCTGACTCCTTCTTGATGACAACCAACATCTTGGAGTTCTCCTCTGCTGACACAACCAACTGGGGCTGAAGCTCTTCAAGCTCACGTTGCATGTCAGCTACCTGTCACACAAGTAGTGTGAAAGTGTTGTGAGGTTTACTTTATCAGTACAAACTAAAAATGAAAACTAAAGCAAATGATGAACGGGATTCGTACCTTGGCAAAACTGTCTTGTCCCTTTTCACATCATAAATTCCCATTTACCTACCTAGTTATTTCCTTTTAATAACAGTGACCTTGAATTTTACCTTGCCCATCTAAAAACAATCCCAAAATAACCCCTATGATACTGGAGACCTGTCCTAAATTTTTCTCGAGTACCAAGATGAATGGGACTGAAAACAACACATGTAACCCACTAAGTCTTCTGAAACTTTTCTTCTGATTAACTTAAGAATTCAGATATCAATTGCGGTGAAAAAGAATTACAGTGAAAAAGTTTACCAGACAACAACAGAGAGCAATCACACAAAAGAACTCACCTGACTGGCAGCAAAAGCCAGTTTTTCCAGACCAACTACATATCTTCTCTTGGCCTTCAGTGTCTCATCCTGCTTTGCACCAAGCAGAGACTTGAAAGCATTGATCAGTTCCAAGTATGATGTGGGTGTAACATAGTTGTGTCGCCCCAACTCTGTGCGATATGCTACTGACAACGCGGAGGTAAACTGGTGGAAATGTTTGCAAAGTATGACTGTGTCCTGTTTCTGATCGTCTTCAATTTCCAGATGTTCAAGGAATTTGTTGGCCACTCTCTCCAGGGCATCGTCAGGCCAGGCCTAGAATGAGTGTTATCATCACAAAATGATTAAAAATATTTGAACAAGCCCAATAGGGATCATTATGAGTAAAAATTTAAAGTCAGTTCTGATCAAATGGAACTTGAGACTTACATGAGTAGAAGGTAAAGACAATATAAGACAAAATTATTTTCAAAAGTATTTCTAAATAAATTATAACTGTTACAATCAATAAAAAGGAAAAAGGAATTAAAACCTGACCCCTATTTATAATCTTATCATAAAACAAGTTAATCTATTATATTGTACGGGCAATGGCATGTATCAAGGGCTTATTGCAAAACTATAATAACTGCTTCTTTATTTACTGTAAAATCATACTTTTTGTGGGGCACTAATTTTTGTTCATGTCATTAAGAGTTTCATCCATACCAATTTTATCCCCAACAAAAATCTTTGATATAAAAGACCTCAATATTTCTAGAATATGAATTCACAAATAAATATACCTATGAAATTCCCTTTAGCATATAGTCAATGAGATTCAATGACAACGAAAAATCATGATTTTACAGTAAATGTATTACCATAGTATAGAACTAACCCCCTATTACAATGACATATCATTTTTTCCTGTAACAATACATACCTGGAACCAGTCTATGGTGCAGCAGTTGATGAGAGACGGGAACTGACGCAGTCTGTTTCTGAACGCATCACCAATAGGACTGAAGGCGATGATGATGTGGAGGTTTTCCTTCACTCTGTTCACAAAGTATGCAAACATGGCCAGTGGTGAGAAGTCCTGGTCACCTTTCCCTTCTGCTTCCATTGCAGCCTGCATGGAGGGCCGAATGCTCTAGAATATTCAATAGCATATAATTAATAGTAGCCTGATCAAGGCAAGATGTGTTTGTAAAACACAATGCCCCTGTCTGAGTCAGATTTAAAAATAATTGAAAGGGCTTCTTCAGTGATTTATGTATGCCATATATCTGTATTTTATATACCATTTAAATTTCATCCAGTGAATATTCATCAATTTGTACATGAATATTCATGGCGTAAAGAGTTATAAGGGTCAAACTCTCCCTACCTCCATAATTTCTGACTTCTCGTCTGCCGCAAAGATGTTTGGCACCTCGCCAGTGTTCAGCAGGTTGTCAATGTCCTCCAAGAATGACTCTTCCTTGATCTGTGTGTCTGTTATCAGAAACGAGGTCGGCTTCCCTGACCCTGTTGTCTTCAACAGACCCTGTCAATAACAATCAGTAATACTGTAGACTCCAACCTGTGTTGACACTCCACTCCAGAAAAGGACCACCCTGTGATCCGCTTGGTCTGTGGTAAACATTGTTGGGGAGACATGACTTACTATATACCATCTCAAACAGTGGCTAACCAAGTAAAAGCACCCCCATAAGAAATTAATAGCTCAGTCCAAAATGAAAAAAGGACAAGTCTATTAAGAAATTTAGCACGGTTTGGTGTAAGGGTCAGTGTTTTTGTTCCCATGTTTGACCTCTTGAATGGAACTTCATTTTCCAAATTACATTTATATCCCCCATGATTTCCATATTGTTTTTCAGGAAATAACACATCTGCTGCATTTCTTTTGAATAAAAATGTAACAGCTATAGAGTAAGATAAGTATAAACAGCAATCATGGAAAAAAGAATCTACAATTCAGTTTTATGATATGGTTTTCATAGTAGTTCCACAATGGCAATGTCATCATGCATATTCTTTCAAGAGCAAAGATGTTATATAATATTAGTTTCCATCCTTTATGTGCATGTTTATTTTTCCTCATATTTTTTTTTATTTGTAGAGGTGAGCCTATGTGCAAGATCAACAATATCACACATGTCTGAAATAACAACTCAGTATGCAAGGACCAGCACTCATCAAAAAAATATGCGACTATATTCTGATATTTGATTTCTCTTATGGCACATCTGACAACAGTGGAATCCAAAACAACAGACACTTCACAGTGAAAATAAAACATTGACGTAAACAAACTTCATCAAAACTAATTCAGTTTGTGCAAAAACTGGTACATTTCTATCTAGTTCAATACACAACCACTTTAATCCTGTACACAACAGAACACATGTACTATCTATATATAAGATATGGACAGTCTATTAAATATACTAGTTTCATAGGATATACAGTATGAATTTATATATACTGATATTTTTGTGCTCAACAAATATTCTGAACTATGAAATAAAAATCAAATAATCTTATGTCGTCAAATTACTGAATCAAAACTAAGAGACACAGTTAATTGTCAAAATATTTAGTATAGAAAACAACCATATGAAACTGAACCAGTTTTAAAAAAAAATCTGAATTTTCTTCTTCCCCCCCCCTCCCTCTTATCTTGCAATTCAAGCAAATAATAACTGAACTTTATTTTTTAAATTTTAAATGATCTGAGTGTAAAACATACAAAGCAGTTATCTTTTTACAAGAAACAGCAAGTCTCTCTAAAAATAATATCAAATCTACTGTCAATCATGCTAACTTTTCAAATCTTACTATTACACCCAAGCAGAACTCATCAATTTTAATAGCAGAAAAAATAATTAATGCACAACTATCCTAAAAATAAATCAAGCAAACTTCTTTTTTTATTACGAACCATTTTACAAAAGGGCATTAAAAAGCCAAAGAAATACTCATGGCTTGACTTAAGCCTATACAACTATTGCAAAAATTAGTCTCAATATGGTCGGTCTGATGCTATGGTAACTCGATATGTATCACAGCAAGTGCTGGTCACAACAGCATCACAATGTCAGCACCTACCTCCTCATCCCCCATACTGCCTGCTCGCCTTAGCACTTTCTTTTTTTTGTATAAAGAAAGCCAGTTTAATAGAATTTACTGTTTTTTTTTGTTTTGTTTTTTAAATATCAATTTATGAATTTTTCTTGTTTGATACTACTCAAAAACATTTTCATAAAGTAAATTTTAATAAATGAGTTCAGTCTTCCAATACTTATTTTTTTATGGTATCTGCATATTTTTGGTTTTAATGCTGCTACAAAGAAACACTTTATTATTGGAAATATTTGCTTTAGCAGGTATATGTGTAAATATGTTTATTACTATTCTTTTTTTTTATGCTACACAGAAATACATAACAAAAGCTATCAATGGAAAATACATTTTACAGAATTATGTTTTGAGTAGCTGAATGAAAATACAAGATATAAAGATGCCATTTGACACTGTTTTGTTGTTTTTGATGTTGAGGATTTTTTTTTTTACAAACACAATAATTCAATACTGTTCCATATAGCATAATTGAAATTTCAAGAACAACAAGTCTTTTCCATATCCAAAGTCCTAAATTTGTACCAATCACAGAGGAACAAATCAATTTTCAAGGAAACAAATTTCATGGTACCACTTCCTTTTAAGTCTGTTCAAATGTAAACACAAGATCCAAGGAAGAAAAATCAGTGATTGAAACATATTAAAAACCCTAAGCCATGTTACTGTAAATTATCAAGGTGCAGTGTGAATACCTTGATGTCCTCTCTCCACTCTGTCTTCCCATAATTCTTAGAGATTTCCGGTTGGAAGAGGCCATACCCTGCCATAGATGTCGCAAGTCTTGTCAATGACTGTCGGCCGCTACCACCAACACCGACAAGCAGAGCATTGCCACCAGGTACTCGGAGCACACGACTGATACGTGACAGATGCTCAAGCACGTATCTAATGAAATGTAAGAAGAGAAATGTGTTGTGAAGTGCTGGAAAATCTACCACAGAGAACCCTTTTAATCATAATTAATGCATAGACCTACTGATTTGTCAAATGGTATTGATACTGTTACATGTAACAAAAACATTTACTTTTTTGAGGGGAGGGTTAATTTGTTCCATTTCAGTGAAAAGAAATATTCATAAAGACTCCACTTTCAAGTAATAAATCCCCAAATCTCTAAAAGACTAAAATTTTGTCATTAAGTTTGCAGTCACCAGAAACCTGGCAAACAAAATCAAAACAGGCTGTCTGCAGCAGATGGACGTACCTGAAGATGACGAGGTTCATCCTGTTCTTGTGTGTATTGTTGTACTCCTCCAGGCACTGCTCCACGATGCTGTACATGTCATCCAGAGAGCGCACCTCATCGTACACTCGCTCCTCTGCCTCCGCGTCAGGATTCATGTAATCACCAAACATCAAGCTGCGCAGGTCCTCCTCGCGTACCTTCAAGTGCAGAACAATTATTTGTATCAAACCATGTACTCTATTACCTCAATACAATATAAGAATTATTAACCCCTTACCTCATGAATATTCATGTACAAAATTATGACTTGATGAACATTAATTTGACTGAAATTTAAATGGTATATGAAACAATGACTTTTTTTTAATGTGCGATCTCAGCTACAATTTTGTATGAGCAAATCAGAGGAAAGCTGGCCTTCTAATCTGGGTCTGCTCTGTTCGCCAATGCATCAAAATGTGACTATATGAAGTAAAAGATTACATTTATCTTACCAAAGGTTAGACCTGTGCATGTACAAGTTACATTATTTTTTGACAGCTGATGCTACAAACCAAGAAAAAAAAACGTATTTGGAAATGTGATATTACTTAAATATTTACCCTGTATTATATAGATAAGAGTGCTCTTTGGAACACATGTATCACCTGCTGATGCGTGACGGAAAAAGTATGACGGAAAGACAGACAGACAGACGATGGAAAAGTGATCCCTCTGGTCATCTCTGCTTACAGCAGGTGACACAAAAATTTATTACATTTCATTAATCTTACTCATTTGATTTGATTTCAACTGTATGTATATATTTGTATATGTGAGTGTTTTAACGTGAATAAACATCAATCAATTAATGCATACTGGGTATTTAAGGAAACAAACAATATGTGAACCCTACCTTTCCGCCCTCACCATCAGGTGTCAGGTTCTCAAACAGTGAGTCGAAGGACTCTTTAAAGAAGTCCTTGACAGATTTCTTCACAGCCCTGAGGAAAGACAATAGGTTAATTTTATTCCTGTTAAATTCTAATTTGTTTTAAACTGACTAGTTAAAAATAAATTATATTAAACTATTTAATCTAATTCATCAAAAAGCCAGAGACCTTTTAAATTGTATCTCTCGATTATTTTTTAAAACCTGAATATAAGGAACAAATCATTATACAGATGTGGATAAAAATTAAATAGAGAGAAAGAAAAAAACAACAACAAGAGACTGTAGATGTACTCACTCAAACAGCCATTTTCTATCATTGTCGTCTGTCAAACGGTCATAGAACACTCTCATCACTTCATGGACCCAAAGTCTGCAAAAATAAGTCGTAAATACTTCAAAGTTTAATAGGAATTGGATATCTGAAATTAATACCCACTTAAAGTATTAGTCATATGGAGATTATGTCTACTTAAGACAGATATGCTACCACACTGCAGTATCATGCTGTAAACATGTGGCATAATACCCCATCCAATCAAATTATCCTGACACCAGACCAATCAGTCCTGGAAATACCCTTATATGCTGAACGACAAACAAGGGGGCTTTACTAGTATATTTTTTTTTTTATGAGTTTGGTATGTCGCAGCCAGGGACTGAACTCATGACTTTTTGATTCTGAGGCGGATGCTCTGACCATACAACCAGCGGTATTGAGTACAAAGTTTTGTTAAACTGACGTCTGATCCGTCCCACTCACCTGACCATGACGCGCTTATTCTCCACCTGAGCCTTCTTTATCAGGCAGACACCCAGGATGATCCTGGAGAAATCTCGCAGGTTGAAAACGTAGTGAGACTTGGCGGGGGTAGGCAGCAGGTTGGCAACCGCCTGTTTGTACATGTCAAGGGTGGATGCGACAATTTGATTGCCTAGCGACAGATAATCAGCCTGGAACTCATTGGCCTGAAAAGAAATAAACATGAATTTGACCTCTTCCTGAATGCCAAATGAGAGAAATCATGTATGAAACATTTCAAGCCCTAGCTGATTTGACTAAAACAATTTCAGGCTGTCTCAGATTTAATATTTGTCTGATAAAGTGTTCATAAGTCTTCCAATTGGGTAAACGAGATGGGTGGGTCAGATTAGGCAGGAGTAGCTACCATTTGCTTAAATTATTATGTACTGTAAACCAAGGTTCATTATTCTCAAAATCTTATTACTGTTACTATGACTACCAAATGCATTGTATAATCACATGTTAAGCCATCTTGTAACAAAACCTTGAAACAAATGTTTGTACCACAGAAGCAAATCTTGTGAAAACCTAGTATTAACTAATGTTGAGTAAACACAATTAAAAGAACCAAAAAGATTTTTTTTATAGGGCACTCAATCTTATAACCACTGAAAACATCTTGAATATGAATCAACAAATATACAAAAGAGTGTTCTCTGGAACATATGTGTCACCTGCTGAAGTGTGACAAAAAAGTGTGACAGACAGACCAACGGAAGGACAGACAGATGATGGAAAGTGATCCCTATGTGTCACCTCTGCTTACAGCAGGTGACACGAAAAGCATGAAAATGCCTTGGGTAAAGATGCAACGAAATAAATGTCAAATTGTTTTGTGTTTTCAGTGCTTTCTCACTTACCCTTAGGTAGGTTGTCATAATTGTTGAGAAGATCTTGGTCATTGTGTCATCATTGAACGGATTCATGCCGATAATGTTGAAGTGTCGCAGGAAGCGAGGCGTTACATCGTTCCTTCCACCACCAGGGGGCCCCATAGCAGTGAAAAACTGGATGTCTTGAAGCGTGATCTTCGATGTGTCCTTCAAGTCGTACCTTCAATGGAACAGAAAAACAGAGTTTAAAATGTGAATTTCTCATGGCATGATTTTAAACCACCTTATGTTATGCTAAGTATGTATGAATAAAGAAGACTTATGATAGAAAACAAATCGAGGGCCTAAAGCAAAATGAATGTAACTCTTTCTTTATTTAAATGTTGTTACTATTATTTGCACCAAGTCCTAGAAACAATTTGTAGTAGTTACAGAAAATTGTATGTTGTTGTTTTTTCCAAGAAATTATAACAATCAAAACTTACATTATATAGAAGTATAAATGAATTCTATAATAATGTAGCTGGTTACCAGTTTCCATGGTCCAGGTACTGTCTGAGAAGCTCTATCGGTGGCTGGGCACCATACACTTCCTTTGCTGGCATGTTGAGATCGTCCACGAAGATGATTGCTCGCTTGCCCATCTGTGGTCCGAACACTCCCTTACGTCTCTTGTCCAGACGGGACATGATGATATTCTATAACATACCAAATAAACATTATTTGTTGAACCTATAATCAAAGTACATGTACTACAACTTTGAATTTCTTTCATGAAGAATATATCATTGGCAATGAGCTAAAATGTGTTTAGAACTTCAAATTCTTCTCTTAGGTCTTGATATTCTCTATAAATATAAGAAAATTTTAATCTGCTATGCACTGAACATACTGTTTTAGGCAGTGAAAATTAAACCCTTTACCTCATGAATATTCATGAACAAGTTTATGATTTGATGAATATTAATTTACTGAACTTAAAATGATATATGAAATCATGGATTTTTCTTTGCCACACAGACTGTGTAGAAAATGAGCTACAATATTGTATGAGCAAACTGATCTGGGTCTGTTCTATTTGCCAATGTGTCAAAACGAGTCTATATGAAGTACAGGGTCTTATAGTTGTTAGAGCTAAATAGAGCTAAATCTGAATGCACCTACACCGTATATGCCTCTGTGTGAATTTCATCCCCAAAAGACCTTGAAAGATGCCTAATTTACGGTAAAAATTCTATTAGAAAAATAAGAAATTGTGACTTTCTTGCTCAAAACAACGTCGGCATAAAATTAACACACAAGGGGTTTTTCATAAGTCCATGGATTTTCTTTTACTACGGTAAGTTTCAGAACACGCTCTGCACATTTTTCTCACTATATTAGCATATAGTGCCCTATCTGAACAACTATGGATTCTGGGGGATTTCCCGTATTCTTTCATTAAATATTCCATTATGTGGACTTAATTAAACATTAGGCATAATTTGAGGCTTTGCTATTTCAAAATTTTGAAAAATATATTTTCCCTTGCAAATTCTAAGCTAAAACGCTTTAAACCTTACCCAGCCTTTCCCATTCATAGGTCAACTGCTCAAAAAATCAAAAACAAAACAGTCTTCTTCTGTGTGAACCAAGTAAGCCAATGACAACATATTATCCATATTTAGCTATTAGATAGCATGTAAGTGAATTTGAATACATCTGTAAGCACCAGAAAGTTTTATGCCATACATGTTAAATAAATTTTGCAAGCTTTCTGTAACAGAGTACTTGGGGCACAAATGTTACCCAGTCACAGCTTTACCTACCTGGGTCTGGTTGGCACTAGTCTGTGCTGAGAAGTTGACAAATGCCGGAAGGAACTTCTCTTTCGGCAGATCATGCATCAACATGTCCTGGACGTACACTGATTTTCCTGTTCCTGTCGGGCCCACAAACAGCAGGGGTCTACAAGATCAAGAGTCAAATGTTATAGCTCAAAGAACATGTGTAACATGTCATGGTTACAAACTGAGGATGAGGTGTCACTCACAAAATGGAGGGAAAACATCTCATTAGCTAAGCTTCCACCAGCATATCACCAGAAACAGCTTAATCAGAAAAATTTCATGACAAATATAGCTGGAGAAACTGAAAACGAAAAGGATGGAATATAACAATATTTTGCATAACACACACAAATTATCATTTGCATGGCAGAAATTCACAATTTTTATATTTATATTCCTTGTTTAAAATGGCTGGGGGACCTTATTTGTGTTCCCGTCATCTGGTGACACACTTGTGTAAGCTTACCTAATATGATACAATGATTTGTTATTCAAGGACAAGATATGTTAAACCCACACTAAACAATGATGTTTATTGTAAAAGGTAATGTTCAACATATTATATTTGAAATTAATTTATGATTGACTGATATGTTAATTACTGTGTTCACATGTTACAAATACATGAGTTTCGATATTGTATATCAGTAATATAACATGAATGTTCACCAAACTGTGATGAAGCCTCTCTAAACAGTCAAAAGGTTAAATCAACATTGGCATCCCGAAATATTATGCCGAGTTGCATCCTGTCACAAAGTTCTTTTCTCTTCAATAACATGAATAATATATCATTTATTTTCAAACTAGAGGCTTACTTATTTTCAGTTTGTTGAATCATTGCATTAAAAAAAAACTCCCTATGTAAAAAGAGTATGACAATTTGCCCATTATGACAATCAAAATTTCAACTCTATGTATTTCCTTGTTTACTTTGCTTTAAATAAACACATATGGTTTAGGGAAGTTCCGCAGTTTTTTTTAACAATAAAGATAATGATGTATTCTAAATCCAAATATTCCATTTATGAAAATACAATATTGGAATCAGAGCGACGTAAACATAGATGATTAAGCTTTACAATAAATCTGTGTTGAGGGCAATAAACTTGCTGGACAAAAGAAATTCTATTATGCTAGTTTTCTTGTAATCATAAATGAATAAGAAATAACCCAATCCCAGCCCTACTCAGCATTTTGAGACAGTATTGCCCTAAACACATAATTGTCTTTTCTGACCATGTTATATTGATCTTGAAATCAACATATCAATACATTGAGGTGATCAAAATCTAAGTGACTGTGAAATATTGACACATTCATCAAAATTTTAAACTTGTATGACATACCACCAATTATTACTTGTGCTAGCATCATAATTTGTATCATAGAATCTGGCATTTTCTGGCAAACACTTTGCACACACACGTACGTGACTAAAAAACCACATGCATTAAACTAGAGTATGCAATGCTTAACAAGTCCTAAATAATTAAGATGCATTATGAAGCGCAAATGTGTGGCACACATTATAGAGACATGGACACTGTAAGGATGATTAATACAATGAATTAGTCTCAAGATTTCATCCAAATGTAAGCTAAACATCTGTTTGAAAACTAGACGTTAGCAACAAAGTCATGAATGAGTAAAGCTTAAGCTCACTCAAGCTTAATCATAGACTGTAGAAGACTGTATAGTAGACTTAGTAGTCGACAGAAAAAGGATAAGGTTTTTTGCATATCAGACAGTGATTTTAGTGCTGAATACAATTCTGTAAATATATCAGGCAGATGCCACAAAATTGAGCCTTACTTCTTAAATGTGAGTTAAAGAATTTTAGAGTGAATTTACTGCTTTGCTACTTTGGACTTTTCTGGAGAAAAAAACAAAAAAACTTGATTTTTCAACTTTTTTTTTATTATAATGAGACAAGTTACTAGTACATGTAGTTTCTATGATTTCATAAAATTAAATTCAAAAAAGCAAGGTACTGATAAAACATGTTGAGGAACACATGATTTGTATATATGATATGCAAGAGAAAATAATGATCACATATCCATGGATTGGATTGGAACATCAGTACCTTAGATATCTATTCCTGGACAGCCATTTATTTAACAAAACAATGAATATGTTCAAGGTACTGATACTCACAATCTTTCCCACAAACACATGATGGACATTCATTATACATGCAGTAGGATTGCATTTGATTTCAAGGATTATATGTGCCACTAAATGAGTGGGGTAGAAAAGTTTTCCTTTACTTCATGAAGACTCATTTTGAACTAATGAATGAACGAGAATAAGCCAGATCAGATTGAAATATTCTTGGTCAGATTATTTTCTTATACTTTCTGTTATAATGGACATTTCCGCCACTTACAGATGTATTCAAATTATCCAATACCAACACTGGGATAACAGGTGTCAATGGCTGACCTGATTTACACAACTGATCACATGCTTTTGTTTGTGATACTATTAGTGGGCAATTGACCAAGCCATTAATGGAAAAAGCTGGGACTTAAATTTCCACCACTCAAAACTGAAAAAAAAAGTGTATTATCTTAAAAGATAAGTGGCATATAGTAATATCTGCATACTAAATGACTTTTCAAGAACCAATCTGGACTTATATTTGTTGCAAATGTTTTTCTTGTTTTGTTTTTGAGTATCATGAAATAAAACTTTGAACATCATTTCCCCATAAATATAACTTGGAAGATACAGGAAAATGATGGAATAATTTGTAATATTGATAGACCTCTGGATAGCTTAGTGTTTTCCAGAACATAATCCTCAAAACCACATGCTATAGTATAAAAGAATAGAGATGGCAGATGTGTATATAAATGTATATATACAGGGTTGCACCCTTCACCAGGTATAAACACTACGGAATAAAAACTTTTATCCATAAAAAAATATTTTAAATCAAGAATGCCTGTTTAATATAAGGTCTAGCAAAAAGGCGCTGTGGTCCAGTGGTTACATACATGCCTGCAGATCCAAAGGTTATGGGTTGAACCCCATTGGGAGTCAGGATATATCATGGCATTCTGGGGCTCAAAGTACAGGTCCAACCCAAGAACCACAGAGAGGGATTATGTTGCAAAGACTTGTTTCCCAATTGACAGATAAATGAATAAATTTTAAACTAACTAAAAGGTAATTATGGATATTGGTTCCCTTTTGACATTATCTAATAAATATTTGTACATCTTTTGTACATCTTTAAGTGAACTTTTGAACAGGAATTCATAAAAAAAAGTATATGGCTTAAATTCTTAAACCTGTATCCTTTTTTTTTTTATCTTTTTCCATTTCATTTTTTTTTTTCTGGTAACCATGATACCTTTCCTGAAAGCATTGAGAACATATTACACCATATCTGAAATGCTTTTCAAAGTCAGGTAGTCAATTTCAGACAGATGGGCTGAAGTCATCATAACTTTTAAAATTCAATCTTTAATTTCTTGATTGTGCCTTAAAACTTTTACAACTAATCTAACAGCTCATTTTCCTTTCATATGTTCACCTGACACCTGCCCAACACAAGTGTTTCAAAGGCAACACCTCCCCATGTGCAACCATTACCACTAGGTTATATACATTTATAGAGATCAGGTTGTACTGTGCAGTTACCTGAGAGAGGTCGGCTTCTTGGGGTCATAGCTACAACAATATGGCTTTCATATGAAGCATCAATACATCAACACAGTAATGCTAATAGTACTGATAAAACGAGATTTCACTGAATGTGATTGATACTCCTGCTGCACCTCATTGACCCAACAATATATAGATAATGCATTTATCCTAAAACATGAAATTATGCAATGCATGTGACACAATCCAATGCGACGTGTGATTCCCCATATCCATATTATTAAGATTTCATCTTATACATACACAAAAAACAATTTCTGGTTCCTGGTTTTTGTTTTTTCGTTTTTTAAAACAACTCTCTCAATCTCACTTTCTATCTTTCTATTTCAACCAAGACTTGCTTTTTTACATATTTTTTTTCTTAATTTACTTCCTGTATTTTTGGTATCATCAAATCAAAACTCTAAAATTAAAATGAAAATACTATGAATACTGCAGCATTAGATAAGTCAGTGCTAATGAGACTTTGTTGTCATTTTTTTTTTTCCAATGCTAAAAATGACTAATC
Source organism: Solen grandis (assembly GCA_021229015.1). NCBI lineage: Eukaryota > Metazoa > Mollusca > Bivalvia > Adapedonta > Solenidae > Solen > Solen grandis. Next base: position 19,179,144 of record CM037786.1, read on the forward strand.
AATAATGTCTGGCTAAATCCAGTGCAGAGATAGATCAATTAATGGCACATGTATAATATTAATCCATGCCATCGACATGGTTTTATCTATCCTAATGTGCACAAAACAACAAATATCATAAGATGTTGTAATAAAAAAGAACATTAACATTAGGAAATCAAACACAATATTTTAAAATAATTCACTTTATTTATAGATCATAATCAATAATCATCTATACATGGTTTTTTATGGTGACTGAAGGGTTGATGTGACATCTGTGACAATTATCAATAAATAACCAAAGTCGTTCAAATCAGGTCAGAGGTTACAAACAATGAATATTTTCTTTATATTTTGGAATGCCCAAATCAATGACCAGGTGAAGTGGTCCTTTGAGCACTTTGGATGAAAATTAGCCAGCACAAAATAACTTACACAACAAGATGCCAAATCATAAGCAAAGAACCCAGAACTATATATCCAGCACATTATCTTTAATGTTTATAATGTTAAAGGTCTCAGTTTACAATGCAACAATTCTGAAACTGTGACTTTAAAACAAAATCTGACTTTAACACAATATAGCAAAACCTGTATATGTACTTCTACCTGTGTACAAATAAATTGTTCAAATAATTTGACCAATATCTTTACTACATAAAAAAGACAGTGTAATTTACAAGTACAGTAAAAACTGTAAACAAAGGCCAATCAAGAGAAAATGAAAACGGGCCTTTATATGGAGGTAGCTGCAATACAGTGGTTATATTTTCTTTAGATTTAGAGCTAGGAATTCAGTCACTGGCCTTTGTTCATAGGCCATCTGTTATTTAGATGTGACCTTTAATACAGGTTAGACTATACATCAGAAGTAAACCAATGGAATAATGATATCAGAATTATCTTTCTTTCTCTTCTGTCTTCATCCCTTTGTCTGAAAAATCCTGAATAACCATGACAACAGACAAGGAGCGTACCTGCAGTGTGTGACACACAGATCCATCAGGAACCGGTATCTGGCTGTGTCCATGGTGGGAACCAGCATCTCCCTAATCTTCTTACTCTTTGGTTCCACTCCCTTTAGCAACTCATTCCAGTGTTTCCAAGCTCCTCGTGCCTTTTGCTGGTAACAGTGAATAACAATATGAAAACACTTTGAAAAACAATTGTTTGAACTGTATCCATCATGAATAGTTATGATAGGAGAAAGATAATCTTACAGTGTTCTTCAAATGTTTTGCTGTCAGTAAATAACACTTTCTAACTGTCTGCTGATTGGTCCTAGTTTTTATTCATTTACATGTATTTGTATCACATATAATATAGGGAAAACATTTGAAATTTTAGAAGTGTTTAAATTTATTGACACATGCGTTCTTGATGGATTATGTGAAAGACTTATTTGCTTCATGAAAATATTTAAAATCTAATATAATAAAAAATCTTCAAGCAAATAACTTGATTACTATTTTTCTCCTTAATACAATATTTCAACGGTTGATCTTCATTTTGAAGTAATACATATAGACTTCTGACCACTTTACTTAAAGGTGTAATTCATGACTTTCATTACAAAACATTCAAGACGTAGCATACATAGCTTACTGGAGAAACTTCACACAATACTGATCCTATCACATTACCAACAATACTAAAGCAGTTTTCACATACAATAAATAACACTTATAACTTTATCAAGTCTTCTCACTTTACTTCAGATCATCTTTGCTGGGATTTTTCCTCCACAAAACATAAGTATGTATACAAGTTAATTCCAAAATTTGAATACCGTACGAAAATATGCGTATGAAGTACTTTAAACCAGATATACAAACAACATTTAATTATTCAATTTCAAGCTCTCTCTTTCTCGATCTCTCACTGTTTTCTTCATAAATTCTCTACCTCTCCCTCTCTCTTTTCAGAATTTATTCTCTTTACCACTATAAGCTTAACTATCACAAAAGCATACAAGTATAATCAATCACAACTAAAGCATAATCATATTTAATATGAAGCAATGAATATCAGCTGAAATTATAAACATATATATTAACCCTTTCCCTCATATAGAAAACCTTACCAATTTTAATTATAAAGTCCTCATTTCCAGACCACTGAGGAGCAGAGAACAGCATAAAACCTGATCAGCCTGCGAATTACTCGCAGGCTGATCTGGTTTTATGTTATTCGCATAGGTCTTTTCATGGTTTCCTCTATAAGGGAAAGGGTTAATATAAATTAGACACTAACATAACAAAATCATCCATCTATCCTACCTTTCCATCCCCCTCCTGAGGCTGTTTCATTTAAACAAAAATCACTTATCAATATATACAACTAAAATCAACTTCACTTTTTTATTCCCACTATTAACATAAAATATTACCATGTTTCTTAAATTCAGATGCAATGGCATTTATCCAAATAATAAGAAACAGAAACAGCTTCATCCGTAGGTGAGCTTTATTTTTTTTTTTTTTTTCCTTCATATGTCAAAATAGATTTTTTTCAATGGCCTTAATATATTTGTGCAAAAGGAATACAATGAAAACAATAAAATTACCTCAAAGTAAACATCATAAATCAGCTGCTCTGGAGGCATGGGGACCTCAAACTTGTTGATTACTTTTGGAATGGGAGATTTCTCAAACTTTCCTCCCATGAGTTCCTTGAAGAACGCGTCAAACTTCTGTCGACCATCCACATCCACCACGGCCCCAATGGACCATGGGATAGAGAACAGTATCACGTTCTGAAATTACAAAACATCAACTGGTAAATTTTCTATCAGAAAGTTTCCAGCAAAAAAAAACGTTTGTTTTTTGGTCATACCAAATATATGGAGGATTTTTTTCTGTACCATCTATATATGATTTTACTACATTACCAGCATTTTTATTCCACATTTTAAGCAGGATTGCATGGTATTTTTCAGATGGTAGGTATTTTTCTGTAAATGCTTACTTTTCTTATTACCTAAAAATTACAGAGCAAATCCATTCCTACAAGCTTCAAGTGCAACATAGTTAATGTCAAAATCCTAAAACCTTGGTTAATTGAAACACAGTTACATTGACAAAAAAACAACAGCACCACATACGGATGCCAGCAATTGTCTTTTGTTTTGTTTTTTAAAAGGGGAAGACAAATTAAGTCAAAATGACATAAGAGTTATGGGCCTTGATGAGAATGTAGCCCTTGTGATAGTGAACAAGTATATGAAGTTTAATGACAGACGGTTTAATAGTTTAGAGGTTAAGGCCAAGGTTTAAAGTTTTTCACCATGTCAACGCCAAGGACGACAACACCAGAGTGATAACAATAACTCAGACTTTTTTTTCTTTGAAAAACAGACAAGCTCAAAAACTGGAAATCTGTGCTTGAGCCCCAAATACACTGTACATACAGCAAGAAGTGAGACTTACGATGATCCAGGTTTTGAGGTTTTTGTTGTCGTCCACATGTTCATTGGCCAGAGCCTCTGCCAACAGCATATCAATCAGATACATGAGGGACCGTACAACATTTGAATGCTTAGACGACATGTACTCCTGTTGAAACGCAAAATATAAAGATATTAGTTCACTGTTTTCATTCGAACTGTTATACCAAATGAAAGTAAATAGTCTTTCATACGAAAATGATTATATTTTGGTTCAGATTCTAATTAGAAAATGTTTCAGAATGCCTTTCAAAATATTTGAAGTTCTTAACATTAAATCACTGTAAATTTTGCCATGAGTACCTTGAAACAAATTTCAGTCATCAATAAAGAAGAGAAAATTAAAATCATGAATAAGAATGAAAAAGAAAATAATTTTCTTTCCATTTCATGCAATTTCCATAATATTTATATTACGACCACCAAATAAACACTGAACACTTTTAAACCTTAATATTTTAAGGATGATTAATTCATAATGACATTGGTAAAAAGAAGAAAGATGATGTAAAAAAATAAGAGACTCACCTTGCAGTTCTTGCGGATAAAATCAAAGCATGGATCGACCATCCATTCAAACATGGCCTCGATGACCTCAGCACCCTCTCTAGCCATGACCTCTGGGAACTGGTTGATCCAGGAACGCATGATGGGTCTCCAACCCAGGGTTGCTGGCTCCAGGTAGATCATACCACAACGACTCACCGTGGCTGGCTGTAAAACACAGGATACTGCATATAGTATAAATGTTGATGCTTTCCTGCTGTTGTGTCTTTTAAGGTTGGGCATTGTAACATTCTACATATGAAAGTTATAAACTCCAATTCAGCCAGGAAAAATACTTGTTGCATGAACAAGGAATTTTTTTCAGAGCTACATGAAACTACATATATATCCTGGTCATCATGATCACAAAATGATTGTTAGCCATTACTATAGAAGAAGTAGTCATGTATATCCTAATTGATCTTTGCCATATACACAATCTTGTTGTGAAATTGATTACATAGTACAGAGAAAATATAAGTGACAAATCAAGCAAAACTAGAATTATCACTGAGTTTGATCTATATCACCACATCCCATTTTGTCTTTACATCGGTAAAAGTTGGATTTTTTTTTTTAAATATCCTGAAAATCCTGATTTTAGCAATTTTTTATATAGTTTTACATAGAGTAAGAAGTCACTTGTCAATCTGAAAATCCTGAAATTCAGGAAAATTCCTGAAAACTTTTATCTATGTCTTCATGCAATGTAAGTGTAGAACAGGATGTAATGTAGCCTCTTTGAAGCGGAGTAATACTTATAGAGAGCATCAAAAGTGAATATTGTAAAGAAGAAGCAAGAGTGTTCTTTGGGACATGTGTGTCACCTGCTGAAGCATGACGTAAAAAATGTGATGCACGGATGGACAGACGACAAAAAAGTGATCCCTATGTGTCACCTCTGCTTACAGCAGGTGACACAAAAATAAAAAAACATCAAAACTAAATTGTACATACTGAGGCCTGTGACAGATCCATGGTCTCGAAGATGAGAGACATCGGATTCGACATCTGGATAATCTCTCCGCTCATCAGACACAGCTTTTTGTTGTCGTCAAGTACTGTATTCATGTTCTCAATCCAAAGGGCGTCAATTGGTCCGTCAAACACTACCCACTTCCTGTCTGGAGTGTCAGTTGATGCAAATTCTCTGAATGTGTTTGCAACGACACCATCTGTCCACTGAAAAAAATAACTTGAACTTTGTTTAAACTTATTTATTTTTATGAGGACTGGGAAAATAGTTCTTGCAACTTCTACTTATCCCTTTACACCATAGGATAGCACGGAACAGTCAGCAGATGGAAAGCATTACTCAGTCTTGCCTGCATGTAATTTGCAGGTTGCTCCAGATCTATACTTGTCACATTGATAAACATTTATAATTATTGAACTTACATGGTCACGTGAAAGCTGCAAGCCATGGTTGTTACAACATAATCTGAGTATTATATAAATGATGATGTAACACTCACCTCGTGTGAGACTGGGTCAAACTGTCCAAACAGCTGACCCATGGTAACTGCCTTGGGGTTGATGATGCGGTACAGGACTTTCTCGTAGTCCTCACTGTGTCCCTGTTCATTCAACAGGGTCATCCCTTCACACAGAGTCTCTATTGTCATTGTCTTGCAGCCAAACGGTTCTCCCACCAACATGAATCTGAAATATTATTCATTATGTTACACTTAAAACAATGACATTTATTTTTATATAAAACAAGTAACTGGTGTTACAAGCAACCCACGAGTCCCCTACCAGTGAGGTGCATAATTTTTCCATTACCATAGCAACCAGAATTTTGGTCCGAGAAAAAAAAAAAAAAGTAATGTGCAAATCTCCAAACTGCCATCTATTCATATACCAAGTTTCAATTATCTTAAACAGTTGTTAAGTTATCACGGGATCCTGATTTCCGGACATCCGGTCGGACAGACGGAAGGCAAACATAGAGTCCCATCCAGTGTAAACACCGGTAGGGAAATAAAAAAAAATAATCTGCTAATGTCCTCTCTGATTGTTTACATGTAACCAATCATTTAGTTCACCTCTAGTCAAACAACGACTGGTTCCAGTTCTTGTAAAACACATCAAAGGAAGGGAAACAATGACAATTCCTACTCCAGGAACTGGTTCCAGTTCTCTGTTGAAAGTTTTTGGAAACACATCAGAGCAGGGGAGCCAATGCCAAATTCTACTTCATTTTCCTGTTGTTTCCCTCATGATATAAGCATTAATTATAAGAGCAGTTTCATATCTAAAAAATCTTGAAGTTTTTAAAGCCTTCCAACCTTACTAAGCAGATAATTTGAAACAGAGTAATTTTATGGCTAAGTTTTAATTAGTAAAAGGACTATCAAACTGTCTGTTTTTGTGATTTCATGAACTAAAATTTACTGAATTCTTAGTCTAACCTGGCAAAGTCACAATTCAATGAGAATTATACAAATTCTACAAAGCAGAAGACAAAATCATCCCATGGAAAAAACATATTGAGGAGACTTTAATATCAAATGATTTTCACTATAAAGACTTAGATACAGACATGCACACACACACAAAGCCTGCAAAAATTTCAAGTGATAACACCAGTACTTGTTGACCACAAACAAGTGGGAGTATAAAATGCAAAGCAATAAGCACAATGTGAATTCTGCTTTTTAAATTTCAAAAATCTTCAAAAAACGAAAGGTTGTAACCTATGAGGGAACACTTACCCGTGACGAACGATCATCATTTCGTACGTCTGAATGATCTTCTCCCTGAAGAAGTCAACAAACTGGAGATTCTTCCTCTCCGCAACTGTCTCCATGGCCTTGAGGAAGATCTCATAGTCAGCCTCGGGCAGCGTGAGGCCAGGGAACAAGTCCGAGATGATACCGTTGAAAAGAGGGATGTCGTGGGACAAGAACTTGGGCAGGTTCACATCAATGATGGAACGCAGCAGCTAGTGGAGAAAGCAAAATATGGTTCTGATAACATAAATCCTTAACCTCATGAATATTCGTGTACAAATTACTGACTTGATGAATACTGATCAACTGAATTTAAAATGGTAATGAAACAATGAATTTTTCTTTTCCTTGAAGACTGTGAAGAATCTGAGTTTCAATATTGTATGAGCAAATAGAGGTGATAATGATCTTCCATCTCTTATCTACAGAATATTTACCCTAAGACTTTACCCCATGAATATTCATGTATAAATTCATATATATTTTTTTGACTTAATGAATATTTATTTCCTGAACATATGAAACAAATGATTTTTCTTGTTGTGCAGACTGTAAAATCTGAGCTACAATAGTGTATGAGCAAACAGGAGACCCTGATCAGACAGCTCCTACAAGTTGTCGTCTGAACAGGGTCTGCTATTTTTGTCAATTTGTTAAAATTAGTCTAAATAGGGTTAAATTTTGAAATACAGTTAAATGAATGAGAGCAAAGATTTCTGACTTACCAGAATGTTCTCTTCTTCATCCGGATACTTCAATTTCAGGTTACCAGCAGCAGACAACACGGCCTTCACAGCTCTCATTCCGTAATCGTAGTGAAACTGTGATGACAGCTGCTCTGAACAAAGTCTGTATACTGTCACAATCTTCACAGACAGTGCCTTTGCTTCCAGGAAACCAAATGAGTACAGAGAAATCTCAGCAATCATAGCATAGTCCGGTACCATCATAGCCACGGTACGGAAAAGGACCTTGAGGTTGTCCGGAAGTTCGGATCTTCCAGCATAACCTGGGTTCATTGTGATGCAGACGTAGCAGGTTGGTTTCAAGGACAGTTCTGTTCCTTCAAATATGAAGACATCCAGGTGAGCTTGAACAGCTCGAATGATGCACAGAATCTGAAATAGAATTAAATGTAAATATTAGGGAATAACTGGAAAAAATTTAGCTATGTACCTTAGAACTGTACCACTTTTATCATCTTGTCCTTTTAGATACAACAATCACATAGTTCAAGAACAAAAGAACAGCATTTGGATATCAATGCTTGCCTGTTAGGGTTTTTTCTTTGAAAAAAAAACAACAAGAGTGCCAGTGCTGCCACAATATATGCCGCCACAAAATATAAAGACCAAGAGGGTCCTTTTAATTATTGCTTTTAACATTTCTATAAGCATAAGCTCATAATGAAGTCTGTGAAACCAATTGATTTAGCTGAACAGAGATAGGACCCTAAAAAGGCTTCCAATATGAAAGAAGGTCAAATAGCAGTATCAATATGAATCATTTTTTCTTTCTTCACATAACTCTTGCAAAAATCACTGTACCAGAAAATCCCTTCTTTATGCACTTTTACCAGTTTAGAAACTTGAGTTGTGTTTTCAAGAGACCATGTTTAGAAAGACATAACTATTGCAAATATTGATGAACATCAAAATCCCTGCTTTGTGCAAATCTACCCAGTATATTAATGATATTGACCAAGTTTTGAAAAGATAAGGTCAGAAACATACAAGAAATTGCATTAACAAGGCTGAAATATCAATAGGCTAAAAGGACTAAGTTTCAAGGGACACAAATCTTGTAAAAAAGCAATGAACTGGAAAATTGCCACTTCATGCACATTAACAAATTATAGTAATGACATTGACCAAGTTTTGAAAAGATTCATTCAGAAATGTAGGAGTTGCGTTCACAAGGCTGCAATATCAAACAGCTACAACCACTAAGTTTCAAGGGACACAAATCTTGTAAAAATCAATGAACCGGAAAATAACCACCTCATGCACATTAACCCATTATAGTTATAACATTGACCAAGTTTTGAAAAGATTCATGCAGAAATGTAGGAGGAGTTGCGTTCACAAGACTGCAATATCATTCAGCTACAGAGACTAAGTTTCAAGGGACACAAACCTTGCAAATATCAATGAACCAGAAAATTGCCAATTCATGCACATTTACCCATTATAGTTATGACATTGACCAAGTTTTGAAAAGATTTATTCAGAAATGTAGGAGGAGATGCGTTCACAAAGCTGCAATAAGCTACAGAGACTAAGTTTCAAGGGACACAACTTGAAAATCAATGAACGAAAATCCACTTCATGCACATTACCCATTATAGTAATGACATTGACCAAGTTTTGAAAAGATTCATACAGAAATGTAGGAGGAGTTGCGTTCACAAGACTGCAATATCATTCAGTTACAGAGACTAAGTTTCAAGGGACACAAACCTTGCAAATATCAATGAACCAGAAAATTGCCAATTCATGCACATTTACCCATTATAGTTATGACGTTGACCAAGTTTTGAAAAGATTTATTCAGAAATGTATGAGAAGTTGCATTCACAAGGCTGCAATATCATTCAGCTACAGAGACTTAGTTTCAAGGGAAAAACTTAAAACAATGAACGAAAATTGCCATTCATGCACATTTACCAATTTTAGTAATGACATTGACCAAGTTTTGAAAAAATTCATTCAGAAATGTAGGAGGAGTTGCATTCACAAGGCTGCAATATCATTCAGCTACAGAGACTAAGTTTCAAGGGATATAAATCTTGTAAAAATCATTGAACCAGAAAATCGCCACTTCATACACATTTCCCCATTATAGTAATGACATTGACCAAGTTTTGAAAAGATTCATTCAAAAACGTAGGAGTTCACAAGGCTGCAATATCAATCATCTAAAGAGACTAAGTTTCAAGGGACACAAATCTTGTAAAAATCAATGAACCATAAAATTGCCACTTCATGCACATCTACCCATTATAGTAATGACATTGACCAAGTTTTGAAAAGATTTATTCAGAAACATAGGAGGAGTTGCGTTCACAAGATATGGACGTACAGACGGACAGAGAAGATGACGCCAATATACAACCGCCTCCGGCGGCGTATAAAAAGGAGGGAAGTTATGGGCCTTAATGTGAATGTTGCTGTTGTGATAGTGAACAAGAATATGAAGCTTGATGGCGGACGGTTTAATGGTTTAGAAGCTATGGCCAAGGTTAAAAATTTTCATGACGAGATGCCACCAGAGTGATGACAATACCCGGATTTTTTTTATTTGAAAAATAGACAATCTAAAAATGTTTCATATTTGGCAAAGATTCTTTTAGATTCAAGATGATGTGGACAAGGAGAAACTATAAAATAGCATTAAGATAATGCTTCATTATGTTAACATTCAGGGAAAGGTCTGCTTAACGATAAAATATTCTACTGAAAAAATATTCCCCTTTTTATCACCCTTAGAGACAAGGAATCCCCTGCCTGACCCTTACCTGTTGTGCAATCACAGACAATACTTCAAGATCAATTCTGTTAAACTCATCGAAACATGCCCAGGCTCCGGCAGACGCCAAACCTTTGAAAAACTGAAACATGAATCAGGATTATCTTATGCTAATCGTCACATACAATCATTTGAAGACCGTTTTTAGGAAAGGTTAAAAGAATACATGTACTTAACTCTGAATTAAAATTCTCATTCAAATCTATTTGCAAAATTCTTCAACAATTATTTTACATGTAATACTTAAAATCTGTTGAATGAAATATGAACCAAGACTTTAAAAGATTTTTTCTCCTATATTTCTTTGTTTACAATAAGAAAAAGATTTTTGATTCTGTTCATCTACATTTGCAGGAGTCTATTATCATTTTAATATCAAAATTCTAGGCCACTGATACTTGTCTGATGATAACATGATAATATACTATCTATCCATTTTATAAAAATACAAGTGGAAGCGAGTTAAGAACTTTACCTTGCCCATAGCAATGTAGTCCAAACCATCAGAGCAGTTGAAGACGACACACTGCACAGCAATGGCTTTGGCCAAGTCCTTCACCGTCTCTGTTTTTCCTGTACCAGCCGGCCCTTCAGGGGCTCCGTTAAGGTTCAGATGGTACGCTCCAACCAGGGTACGGTAGCATCTGTCTGTGAGTGGTGTAATGACGAGACGGGTTGTGTTGCCAAGGTATTCATAGGCGTAGTTCACCTGGGCGTTGGTGATCCTGACGATCATGTTGTCATTCTCCCAGTAGTATCTGAGATGAGCTAACCATCCAAAATCGTTCTCGTTGGCAATTCCTGAAATAACCAAAAAATAAAGATTAATATGTTTATGTTACAAAATGTATGATATATTTACTTCTTTTTCTGACCTTATAAGATCAGATTAAATGGATATTCTTTCATAACTATAGACCTTATAATGTAAATTCCTAAAATATTTATTGCCATTACATTAAATAACTTTCTCCAATTTAAGTCAGTTAATACAGGTTGAGTAAAGATTCCCGACCTTTTTCTGCCATTTCCTGTACGGCATCTCTGGCGTGTACGTCAATGACAACCAACGCTCCGAGCGTGGTTCTCTGCTGCTTGGTTAGTTTCCCACGGACCAGCTCAACAATGTCACCCAACTGCTTGCGCAGTGTGTTCCAGTAGTCCTTGAGACCTTGATTTCCGACTCGAATAGCCTCATGGACTTCACGTGTCCAGTAGGCCGAGGATACACAGAGGACCACCTGACCAGGCCAATCAATCACCCAGTTTGTCCTCTTTTCAATTCCATAGGCCTGAAACACAAGGAAAGTCATTATGAATGGCATCGCATGGAGGAAGAAAATCTTTAGAAAGATGTTACATGTCAAAACCTTTTCAGAATATGAGCATTATACTTGGTCAAGTAGAAATGTCAGTGAAGGTGATTAATTCCCCACATACACTTTGACACGAAAGAAGGGTTATAATTTTTACAAAATCACTGATAGAGTTATCTGCACTTGTCTGCTATTAAGTTTTATCATCATAAATCATTATTCCAAGTATGAGGGCATTATCAAAATGAGTTACCAGACTTCATGTAGAGAGTGCATAGGACAGGACATGACATGATGTGCATGATTCCTTTAGTGAGGCAGTTCTAAGTAAACAGAGGCTTTACATGAAAAGTTGCAGGTAGAAAGATATCATAAAAAATATGTGGCTGAAAGCAACATTATTTTTTTTATATTCCTACCTCATGTGAACTCCTGACGACATCCTTCACTGATAGCAACATGTTGTCCTGTACTTGTAACAGCCACTTCTCCACTGCACCTCTCGCCTCTGATGTTGAGATGGTTGAACACATCTGAACTCTCTCTCCTTCACTACTGAACATAGCATGAATGTCAAGCTTGGAATCAAACTCCAATTTGGAGATACCTTCAAAACACTTTTTCAAGTGAGGCTGTACTCTGAGTGGATCTTTTGTCTCGGACAAGATTTCTAACATCTCGTCGTTGGACAGGAAGAAGAATCGTGGGAAGAAGAGACGTTTCTTCTCCAGGTATGCGTTCAAGCCCTTCATGATTTTGTCCAACAAGCCGTTGCTGTCTTGTAGCTTCTCCAGCAGGCCAGTCATGTTGGTGGCATTCAGAACCTGAACAGCAGGAATATTGTCAGAATTGCCTTCATTGCAATTGATATTAATTTAACAAACAAGGTTTCATGGTAGGAAACCACTCTGACTAGTTCTAGTTTTATGAAGTCAAAATTACAAACAAAATATCTAACGGATTATGACAGTAACATTGTTTATCATTGTTTATTACACATCTAAATACACATATATGAATCACAGTGTTCCAATTAAGATTTGAAAATGGGGCTAAAATGTTTGCTTTTCTTGATATTTTCTACCCATTCTATATGAGATTTGAAACAAAACTGTTAAAACTTGGAGTACTAAAGAAATTACCCCCAATATAAGGATATTTGGGAACAATGAACTAGTCATGATTCAGTTAAATACTCTATAAAATTTCTATCATTTGAAAACAAAAATATGATTAGATTTGCACCTATTTTCACATCAAAGCTTTGTTTATGAAAAGTATTCAGTCAAAACTCTTATACAATAGAATCACAAGGTACACAACAAAAAAGGAAAGTACTGGGTCCATAAGGACACATGTAATTCACATAAAATACAAAACCATATGTGAATAACAGACACAGTATACACATGTGAGGATCTTTCTGCAAAGATATTACAATACTTGTATGTGTTCAACAAATTTTCACAGTGAAACACAGATTACAAAACCAAAATATGTACATGTCAATCAAGTAAAATATATGTACAAATACACATCACATCATTCTCAAAGAAATATTCAGGTGATAACATATTTTCAACTTCATTAACATTACTACAGTAAAATAAATGTTTGACCAAATAATGACATGAATAAATGAATCTGAAACTATGTGAAAAATGATATTATGCCAGAAGTTCTTATTCTTCTGTCTTCAGAAAAGAAAAATAATTGAAAAAAAAATCAACACTTTATTACAGCTGTTCTGATGAAACTTGAAGATGACAACAATATGACAATATGTCAACACTGGTGTAGATATTTACCCCTGCCATTGGCAAAACCTATTTTCAACAAATTTATGCTAAATATTGTTCATTGCACTTTAATATCAAATTGATGTTTCTTCCATCCAGATCTCAGTTCTAAATGATGGAGAAATCATAAACTTGTTACATTTACACTGCATGTTTACATCTTCATTTAAGATTGCAATCGCCATTAAACATTTAATGGTTAATTAAGCATGACTTTATGCAATAATCTAGAAAGGTTTTTTTTTCTTTTAATACAATTAAAACCAACTCATTTTGCTGAAATTATAAGAATTAAAAAAGAAAATGTTGTTCTTAACAAATCAAATGATTTGAGAGAAATAATAGTAGCTAGTATCTGATGGTAGACACCAGGCCCTGGGATTGTGAGTTGGAACTCTCATTAAGGTCAAGATTCTCTCATGGCCTTCTCATAAACAAAGTACTGGTACAACCCAAAAACATCAAAAGGAGTTAATATAAATCAGGACAAAAAAAATCCTTTTATTAAAAACAAAAACAAAAAAAACTCTTTAATAGGAATTGACCCAGTAAACAACAAGAGAAATCAAGGAACATTTGCAAACCTTTGGGTCCTTGACTGTGTGTTTCATCACTTCCTTCCAGTTTCTGTCGACGATCTGGAAGAGGCGTCCCTCCTCTGGCATCTGCTGCATGATGTCCTCGGAGGAGAAGATGGGTTCCAGGTAGAGCCACTGGGCCTGCACCTTCAGCCACTCGTCTATCGTGTCCTGGATACGGATCAGACGCTCCTCCCACTCCTTTAAACACACAGCGATAAACGTTCTAGATACAATATAGATTTAATATAAATTGCTCAATTTCAATGTGAAATCCTACGTAACACTATGATATCCTATAAACTTATGTGAGACCTCCATAACATCTATATATGGTTTATGTAACAGAATACCCGTACATCCGCAAAGTATGGAACCCAAATAAACATGCTTCAACTGTATATATACATGTAGTAGTTAGCAATTTATATCCAATATAAGGACTTATCAACCTCTATTCAATATTGGATCCACCTCTGCTTACATCAAGTGACACACTAAAGATGAGGCTTAAATTTTAACCCTTTCCCTCATAGAGGATACCATGAAAAGACCTATGCGAACAGCATAAAACCAGATCAGCCTGCGAGTAACTCGCAGGCTGATCAGGTTTTATGCTGTTCACTGCTCCTCAGTGGTCTGGTAATGAGGATTTTACAATTATATTTTGTAAGGTTTGAGTTTGGCTTTCTGCAGATCAGGCTTTATGTGGTACCTATTGAGTGCGTCAAAATGAGTCTATATGAGGGAAAGGGTTAACTGCTAAAAACTAGAATTGTGCATTATTTCTCATCAAATTAAAACTTCTTATTCCACATAACTCGAGGGGTTAGTGTTAGTTGTAACTCCTTCTGTATTTATATTTAGTTACAATACTTTTGCATCAAGCCCTCAATATTATGACCAGCTCTTAGGAGTGATACTGTGAAATCATGAATTCCACAGGACAATAATTTAAATTGATTTTTAGAGTGAATTTATTCATGAACAGGGTTTTCATTTATTATTGATTGCCGATCAAAATCATCAGTTAAATTTGCATTAAATATGGTTGCTTTTCATCAATATTTGAAGTTTTGAAAATCTGAAATCCCTCTTGACCCCCAGCCAGGTCTGTAGTTTTATTTATGAACTCTGCATGAATATTAACTCCCATGAAAACCGCTCACTTTATAGACTTACCTTTTGCACAACATGAATCTACAAATAAATGTACCCTCTAAATTCCCTTGAGTGAACTCAACAATTATAAATGATTTTACAGTAATGGCTTGGGTCTTTAAACCTTTTCATTGTAGAAAAATGGTAATATTTTCTTATATACAATCACCTTAATTTCTTTTTCAAAGGGTTTGATGAACGGTGAGCCGCGCATGGTCTGTGTCTTGACAATTTGATCGTCTAGCTGCGTCTGTATATCATCAACAGAGGACAAGATGGAGATGCCTGTATCCCTGTAGGCCGTCAGGTTGAAGTCGATTGTTTCCCAGTCCTCTATCATCTTGGTCATTGCCTTCTCCAACGAGTGTTCCTAAAACACACAGAAATTCATATGTTTCTTGTTTCGCATTTGGCGAAAAAAGGAAATAGACTTTGTATTACTCCTTAACAAAAAGCAACATCTTTGGAAAAAAATGAACAGATTTGACTTTTTGACATTCTTTTGTTTCATTTTAGAATACAGAGGCCTGCATATAATATAAGAACATACTTTAACTTATTTAGAATACTGAACACAAAATAATATTCTACATGAAAGTGATGATACCTTGGTAGCAGCGGCACTGATGCCTTCAAATTCCTCCATGTATGATTCCAGTTCAAGCTTGAGCACTTTCCTGAGAGTGGTACCAGAATCTGGGGTAAGATCAAATCCTGCGATGGCCGACATTTTCTCCCAATGCCGAGCACGCATACCATGGTTACACATGATGCCAATAACTGGAACGTTTTGCTGTAACGAAGAGTGTTTAAACAGTCAAACTACAATGCTCAAAAGGATAGTGCAAGCCATCTTAACAAGAGTCTGATCATGGAAATAGTCAAAATGAAGGACAAAATCCTTTTTTATCTAACAATGCTAACAGTACTAGCAATAATAAACCATGTTTATAAAGATAAAAGAAATATATGAAGGCTAGCACTATTTTTTTTTTCATGCAGACACTATTGTTAAAAAAATTCTGGAAAGAAGAATTTTCAATCATTATAACAGAAACTAGCGAAAAAAAATATTCAAAACTTTGAAAAACATAAAGTTTGAAAAAATAGAACTATATCATAATGAAATCAATGAAAAATCATTAGATTTTGAGTTAATAGAGAAAGATTCCAGGAAATGTGCACTAGTTTCAAAGTATATACACAGCTTTAAAATAAAAACCAAAAAATATAATGTGACATACTTTGAAGTCTGTCATTGAGTCCTGCACAGAATTGCACACCCCGACAGCGGCAGGAACGTGAAGCACCTCGTCTGGTTCAATTTCTCCCTCTGCTCCGCCCTCCTCTATCAGACGTCGCTTCTTCTTTCGATCACGATTGATCTCATCAATCTCAATCTGCATCTTCTTCACCTTCTGGTTGAAGACCTTCTGTATCTTGTAGATCTCTCTCCAGTATTCATCCACCTCTCCCTCAATCACCTCAGCCTCCAGGTCCAAGAAAGATCCATCCATCCATCTATTAAAAAGAAAAAATCACATCTGAGTCATCTGCCAACAATGAATAGATCATTACTATGCCCATCACAGGTAAGAATTGAAAAATATAAAGCTTTTTTTTTTTTTTTTTAATTACATTAGGCTTTCATTATGAAACAATCCTGCCTATTTATTGATATTGATAAATAAGCTTGCTCCCTGATATGGTTATGATCAACACCATGGAGAAATGAAAGGTGATATCCCATCTCGTCTGCATGTTACGAGAGTGTAGGACAAAATGTGTTGAGATGGGGTGGAACAGAATGTGACAGGATGTAAAGACTGTGATTACTATTATAATTAATCCAAATAAGCATGTGTTATATTTCACACCTAAATAGAAAATAATTGGTTTACCAATTTCTTGCAACATTTTTTTTTATTATTGTCTGCTAAAAACTCTTTTAATGAAATATTCAAAATTTTATTTTTTCTTCGAACTTACTTCTTCTCAGCTCTCTGCCACCTCATGACGACATTGAAGAGTTTCTGGAAGGGGTCAACAGCTGTCGTGATCTCGTCCACATCCGGGTATGCTGTGACGGGGTATTTATACAGCTGCTCCTCCTATACACAGTTAGACATTCTTGTATTTCTCATAAATTTAAACAGTTAGGCATCTTATATCTTGCCAGTGCTCATCCTCACACAGGCATTATTATGTATTACCTCAGTATATCAAGCAAACATGTATCTATTTTTTTTGTATCTTTATAATATATATGTACATATATATTTAAATTCTTTAAAATATTTCACATGATTAGGCATATTTCTTAATGTACCAGGTACTATGTACAGTTAGGCATATTTTAGATCATAAATTTTTCCTCTGGAACATACATTCCATTACTTATCATCATAAACTGTGTTTGTAATTGATTAACATCTTAATATTGATACAATATTAATATGAATACTTTCCTGTCACATATAATATACTGTAAAATATTTTTCTAGGGACATGTTTTAAGTATAACACAAGATTCAACCTACTCTTGGTATATAAAAATCAATTTATCTATTTATCTTTATAAATACATCAAACAATGAAGTGTATCAATCATCAAACAACACAAGCAAGGTGAGTTCAACAACAATTTATTATTTCATAATCTAAATTCTCTGTAAATGTGACATCTGATTTAAAAATTCAATAAGTTATTATGATTTTGTGAAAGATATTTCTGTCAAATCTACAATATTGTGTATACAATATCAATGGGTACCATTTCTTCTAATGGGCAGTTACTATAGAGGATGAACTCTTGCTATAATATAAACAAATAATTTGCTTGTTTGACAAAGCAATCATTATAATAAGAGTTAACATGTATCATGCGTATCTATATCTATAGAAAGATTTTCTATGAGCAAGTAATTACATTATACTATACTCAAAATTGAGATGTTCTTTTGAGGAAATAATGTCCACATATAAACTTAGTTGAAACATGTGCATAGCCCTTGTGGTTAATGTTTATCCTTTATATACCGGTATGTATCCAATCTTAAAGAAATATTCTTGTATTTTGCCTGCATTCGCAATATTATTTTAATGAGCTGACAAACAAAAATGACTAAGTTACCTGATTCACCATTTATATGGCAGGAACAAAAAAAAAAGCATTTTACAAATATATGAATATATTCTTTTACACATTATAATAAAGATTGTGTCTAATGAACACATTAGACAGTGTCTTGATAGATATATTATAAAATAAATGCATTTTTAACTTGGTTTTATAATCAACCTGGGTCAAGTATTAGAATTTTTTTAATTTTTAAATCAATACTTATCCCTCTTGACAGATCCAGAGTATTGCCCATTTTGCAAAAAGAAAAAGAAATTGCTATAAGACAAACACCCCCATCAAGCTGCAACACATGTCATCACCTTGTTGATCCATGATATCTGGTCTGAGACGTCTGCCAGACGTTTCTGCACCGTCCTCACATCATTGACGTACTGCTGCATCATGTCAAGTTCACCGTAGTCATTAAATTCGTCAACACGCTGTCGCAACTTGTCGAGCTCCAACATCACCTTCTCTCTCTTCTCCATCAAGCCCTTCTCGCCTGCTTGTTTCGATTTTTCAATCAACTGAAACAGGATATTAGATATAAAGCCCACAAAACTTAACAAATGAGACACAAAAAAAAATGCTGTTATCAAGAGAAACACAATCATTTTTTCTTAGCCTTTAATCAAATTTCTAAATATAGACATTTACAGACTGTTATAGCTGTTCATCTAATGAAACAAGCTATCAATTTTGAATGAAATAAAATTAAACAGGTAAAATATGCATTGACCCATTACCTCACAAGCATTCATGTACAAATTACAGCTCCTTCCAGAAGCTGTCTGATCTGGGTCTGCTTTGTTTGTCAAGGTGTTAATACCTGTCTATACTATTTTGGAAAAGAAAGTTATACATAAAAACTACTAAATTTTCCAAGGACAGCTATACCTCTTCATTCTGGTCGAAGACAGGGTTGATTCGCTTAGGCCAGGTAAGAACTTCACAGTTTAGTGAAATGTCTTCTGGTGTGAAAAGGAACACATCAATTAGATATGCCAGTCTGTCCTTTGACTGCGTGATACGATCATTCAGTTTGACCATGCCAGACGTGCGAGCGTTCTCAACAAAGTTGATCATGCCAATCAACTCCTCACTGGTCTCCGGTTCTTTCAGGGCTCTCTCCTCAATTGTCTTGAAATGTTCACAGATGCTGGAAAATTGGAAATTCAATATTGCAAATTTTGATGTTGAAAATAATTCAAACAAAAGTTGTTGAAACAACACATATGCCCCCTACACATGATTTTCACCTTCGAGGTCACTGTGACCTTGACCTTTGACCAAGTGACCCCCAAATCAATAGGGGTCATCTACTGAAGATGACCAATCACCCTATAAAATTTAAGGAATGTGGACCCAAGCATTCTCCAGTTATTGATCAGAAACAAGTGGTCTCCCGACGGACCGACATACCGACTGACCAACATTTGCAAAACAATATGCCTCCTCTTCTTCGAAGGGGGACATAACAGATGAAAAGATTCAGATATTGCTTGTTATGGAATCTTCTAATTTTTTGCTTTAATTTTTCCTCTCAAAATGACAATATTTTAAATTAGGAAAGATACTTTTGTCTGAAAACTGCATTCAGAAAGAAAGTCATTTTTATCAAAATCTTAATTGGTAAATTTTCAATTTCATGGCATGATACTGCAATATATCAGAACTATGTCCACTATCTTAATTTAATAAGGTTTTTAAATTACCTGTAATGATTTTTTAAAAGAAATAAATCCCAATTCAACAGAAAGGAAAAAGACAACAAGAAACATTCTTTAAAGTACATGTGTCACAAGCTGAAAGAACCCTGATGGAAAAGTTAACAAAAGTTTACATGCAGACAAAAAGAAGGACAGACAGACAACAGAGAAGTGGTCCCTATGTGTCACCTCTGCTTACAGCAGGTGACAGAAAAACTAAGCATCCTCTAAAATAACAGTGATACATTTATCAGGGGAATTAAAGACTCACTCCTTGTTCTCCCTCCTGTGGTCATCAGACACCTTTCTCAGCAGTTCATTGGCCAGTTCCCTGGATGCCTCGGCCAATCCTCGTTTCAGGTCCTCACAGTCCAGTCGGATCATGTCGAAATGTTCGATACTCGGTAGACCCATGATCTCCTTTGCCAAATTTCTGTACTTCTCAATTTGCTGAAATGATAAGAAATATAACAGATTGTTAATTCAAAGTAAATTTCAAGCTATTTTACAATAATCTAATAGCTTCTCCATAGTCAATGGATAGGACAGGTATTCTGTTCATAATAGTGATAAAAGAACCTAATATCCTAACACTAAAACACAGTTTGTTACACAAAATATGGACAAATGCTACATCCATCTTTGCTTTATGAAGACTAGTGGAACATATGTGTCACCTGCTGAAGCATGAGGAAAAATGTAAGGAACAGACAGACAGATGACAGAAAAGTGATCCCTATGTGTCACCTCTGCTTACAGCAGGTGACACAAAACCTAGATGCTCATGATAATATCAGTTATGTGGGAAAAATACTGACCATGCTTTATAGAAGGTAAGAGTGATTCTAAAATGAGTTTTCAAAATGAAGATATTATAAGCAGCTACCTACCTCAGTGTACTCAGCGAATGTGTGCTCTACCTCCATGTATTTCTTGATCTCAGCCATGGCTGTACCATTCACAATGTAGTCATATCTCTCTACTGAAAACAAAAAATAGTACCAGTAAATATACTGATTTTTTTTTTTTTTGCGGGGGGAGGGGAGTATTTTTACCGAGTACTGTAAGAAATATATATTGTAAAAACTTAAGGAACAGAAGGAAAAAAAAATGAAGCAAATTATTTAAACCCTCATTGAAACTTTCATGACTAATTTAATAATCTGCCTAGGTTTCAAGATAAATACGATAGAAAATGAGTGTAAAACAAATATAAATAGGTATAGTACACACCAAATGACTTTAAGTGAGCTTGTGGCTCCTCAAAGTTGACTTTCACAGCTTTCTGCATTTTCAGTATGTACTTCTTAAGGACATGGTCAGGGATTGATGCATCGGTGTGGTTGAGAGTGCTGCCTCCTGCCAGCCATGACTGGACTGTGGGCACCTGCTGCATCGTCTTGCAGATCTGGCGGACCACAAACAGAACCGTCTCCTCCAGGTCCTGGCTGGGTGGATAAAACTGCATTTTCTCATCATCAAATGTGAGCTCCATCTTCAGGAGTGGGAGGCTGGTCTTGTCATCAAGGTCAAAGAGGTCAACATATGCAGAGATTGTTCGCTCCAGCAGCAGACGCAACTGAAATGGACCAGATACACTTGCACAAATCTGTTGTGAAGTCAAACAATTACAGATTCAGGGTTCCCACTGGGTTTTGAATCTGTACCATGTACCCCTTGATAAAGAGAGTCCCTACAATATTTGAGGGTACATGGACAATTGGGGGAGGTGGGGGGGGTAAAAATATCCTCTACAGTGGTTAAATGGAAATGCTGCTAAGAGATTAACATAATGCTAGATCTTACAGTTACAGGACTCTTCAACAAAGTTTTACAATTACCATATCTGATGAATTCTAAGTCAGTTGGTAATACTTCTTACAGTATCTCTTCTTAATAGAAGAAACATACCATGAAAAATAAAATATATAACTCCACAATTTTTTTTTATCATTTATTACAGGTTAGTTACCTGGTTGGAGATGAGAGTTGTCACACTGTTGTAGAAGGAATCCAGGTTTTCTGGTTTGATGTTCTTAAAATTGTTCTTGTCCCCAAAGACATTGATCACTTTGGGGTACCAGCTGAAAACAGACAGTCTCCAGTTATAGATCTTGAAAATATTGTAATCCAAGTGACACTGTGCAAAATACAAACTTCTCTTTTTTTCTTTTCATGGTTCAGAAAACTTTCATATCTCAACAATATGTCAAATTTATGTTTCTTTAATATTGTCTATGATATTTCAGATTAAAACACATATGATTTTATATAACATTTGATTAACAGCATATTTGCGTATGGTACATATAACAATGCTTGGAAGTGTTCGACAATATCTACCTGTGCATGAGTCTGTCCTCTGTTTTCTCCAGGTCCAATATCACATTGTTCTTCAGGGATTCAAACTCCATCGGTCCCTGGGACCTGCCATCATAAACAATAAAATAATAGCACAATTTTGATTATAGATCATAAGATGCTTGGAACTTTGTGACTGGTATTCCAAAGAAATATCACAAGATGATGGTGAAAATACCACTCAGTAGAATCTACTGTAAAATCATTTATTTCCGTTGACATTAAATTTAAATGATTTTGAACAATACGGAATTTTGTGGGTACGTTTAAAAGTGGAGTCTTGTTTAAGAGAATAGGTAGACACATATTCCACTATTTCTACTTTATGAAAAATTCATGTACATGACTAAGTTGAAATTATTACCTTTATAACTACCAATAATTTATAAAAGTGAAAACTTGGGTATTTTTATTAGAGAAACGATAGTTATGAAATTTGCCCTAAAGTTTTGAAGTTTTACTTAACACTAAGAATTGTTGGTGGAATTCGACCCAGTTTTCGTGGGAATAAATATATGTGGATAAAAACCCTCCACATAATCTACAAAAATTAGTGTCCCTTGAAAAAAATTGATGATTTCATTGTAAAGAAAACATGGGATGGTCTAATATTATACAGGCTGCAAATGGAATTTGAATATTAAAGATTTTAAGTTAAACTTCATGCTATGCATTACTCAGGTCAAGTTCAAGCCCTGGACCCATTTCACTAAACTTTGTATTATCAAATTTGATCTAAGTTGTAAATATGTTGTTCTAAATAGTATCTTCTAATGTCATATTTCAGCAATAAAACATGAAGAAATTTAATCCTTTCCCTGCATCCTACTAACACAGCATATTATATAGAGAAAAAATCACAGGAAAAATATTTTACATGTATGAACATTTGTTTTTCGTTCTTTCGTACAAAGTTTAGTGAAACAGGCCTCTGGTCGTGAAGGTCATGCTCCTGATGACGGGTCAAAGTATGAATGATGTACCTGAACTTGGAGCAGTCAACAAGGATCATCCCGCCAAGTGTTGTCTGACACATGTTCAGCACCGTCTGCATGGAGGGGTGGAGCATGTGGAGGTTTTCTCGGATTTGCTCCCGTGAGATCACGTATTCCTTGTGCCAGGGCCGGGAAAAGTCCAAACCTCTGAAAAGGGCCAAAGTGTTTGCTACTGTATAAATGTGTCATTTGTCACTGCTACACTGCTGACCAATATTAAATGGTATCTTTGGACCCCTATTATAGCATTCTTATAGAATTTTTTAGGTTTTCATTTGGATATTCATTACTTTCTTGTATAAGTGTACATGTCAAAGCATATTGCTCAGTCTTTTTATTGATGTAACTATATTTTTTGTTTTATAAATTAATCTGTATGAGTGACAAACTAAATATTGTTATGCTCATCTTCTTATCAATTTAGTGCTAATCTTTATATGATTACTTAATGTAGAGAGGTACTTTGATGCAATCAAAATTAAATCCCCTTCCTCTTAGTATGTTATAGTATCACCACACCACATGACAAATATCTATACCGAGATTAATCTACATAATCTCTTAACAAAAGCTGTAATTACATAAAGGGGAAGTACTGTATACTGACCTGACCTTCTGACTAATGGTTAATTTAAGCAAAAAAAAAAAAAATCAGTACAAAAAACAAAGAATAAAAGATGTTTAATGACATCTACTACATCCCTTTATAGTTAATTTGTTTAATTCATAGTCTGTGTTACTCATATGTGTACTGAATAAAAGACAAAAATTACTGAGATCTGTTTTCCAAAAAAATAGTTTTGTGAAAACAAATTTACAATACAAACAATTCTGTAAGAATCATTTAGACAAAAAAAATCCTGTACACCTATCATAACATGGAATAGGATTTTACCATAATTGAAGAAATAAATATTTCATGAAAAGGAGGTTAAAAAGCTCTTATCAGAAATACAGAAGGCATTTTAAATGAACCTAACCGGATTGTTGGCAGGCACAAGCAGTTAGAGTTCATATAAGACACGATAAGAAAATAAAAGAATACCTTAGCCAATTGATTAAATTATTCATGTCGTCTGGACCAGTGGTTTGATTAAGCAGGGATAGGTGTTGAAGATCTTGTTATATTCTACTGCAAATTTTACTTTACAATTATTGAATAGCATACACGTGGTGCAGTGATTAGCAATCTGGGATGCCCTGGTTGATTTTTTTTTATTTCTTTTCTATACATCATCACCATCAGCATCATCATAATCATCATCACCTAGTAGTAAATGTTGTACATGTATACAATTTTTGTTGTTTTTGAGGACGGTGAGAATTTGTTGTTTATCTACCTAATAATGTACCATATGTGAATTTCTATTTCAAATCACACAAGCCATATTTTTGGAAACCTTAACTGAGGTTTAATAACATATTGAAATTACTGGAAATCTTAGTTGTTCAGGCAGGGCACTATATGCTAATATAGTGGATGGAGTGTGTTCTGAAACACACTGAGTAGTTAAATCATGGATGTCGCAGCGTACATGGGATGTTTCAGACATTTGATGTCTTTTGTTATTACGTGAACAAATAGTGATATACCACAGTAGAAGAGATATAGAAAAACTTCTGAAATACCTCTCAAATGTTAATATTTATGTTGACGTTGTTATAAGTTAAATATAGAAAGACAGCTACAACATGTGATTTTTCTTGTTGAATCTTTTGCATAAACAATTCCCTCATAAAGGACACCATGAAAAGACCTATGCGAACAGCATAAAACCAGATCAGCCCGCAAGTAACTCGCAGGCTGATCAGGTTTTATGCTGTTCACTGCTCCTCAGTGGTCTGGAAATGAGGATTTTATAATTAAATTTGGTAAGGTTTAACTGTGGTTTTCTGCAGATCAGGCTTTATGTGGTACCTACTGAGTGCGTCAAAATGAGTCTATATGAGGGAAAGGGTTAAACAAGCATTTCTCGAGTTCTTTCAGAGATGAAACTTGCAAATAGGCTTTTATGGTGAAGAAGCATTCGGATATAGCTCAAACAATTATAAGATACTGGGACATTAAGTTAAAACAAGTAAATTTAAACTTATAAAAAAAATGACTATTTTGGCTCAGAGTAAGACTGGCAAAAATACTTAAGTCATCAATAATAGGTATATATTCACTGAATTTTTGTTTAGAGACCAGTACCATCACTAACATAGGCTCATCTATAACCTGTGTGATATGATTTAAACATAGCAAATTCTCTCTGATTATCACGGTGGATGGGTTGGATGAAAGAGAGGTTTTGGGTTGTCTACTTACGAAGGTTCCTCTGGCGGGGGTCCTGCCACCTCTCCGTCCAGTCCCTTTACGTCCGGTTTCACCAGCACATGTTGGACTGTTACGGGCAAGAAAATAACAAATATTTGCACAACCCCAAAATACTCAATTATAGATACAACATAATGTACAAAAGCTCTACTAAGTAGAAAGTCTATGATTTCAATGCAGTGGAATACTAAAGACATTCTTTAAACGCTCCTGCATGGAGTTAATGTATCAACACCAATATTTCTGTATCAAAACTTAAAAAAAAAAAAAAATTAACATCACTTTAAAATCAGCATATTCACTGTTAACAAATGCTGACTGCCACTGACATACAGAAATCAAATTCCAGAGTGTAAAGTTTCACTTGCCTGCTTTCCCTGGCTAGTAAAAATTTATGCAGGTGAGTGAAAAATCAGTTATTTTTTTTTTGTTACTTTCTTGAATTTACTATCTCAAATTTTGGAAGGTCTAGGCAGGGCAAGTGATAGTTTTAGGAAACTTACAATTCTGCAACTGTTTTCTTTATTATTATTATTATTATTATAATTACAAATAATAAACGTAACTTTTAAAATCGCATTTGAATTCAGAAAACAGCTCACCCATTGATTTTTTCATGCTGGAGACATAGTCTACTTTGATTTCATTGAACAATTCCCTGATACATTCCTTAAGTACAGGGGTAGATCGGAGTCTCTCTGGAATCAACTGAACTATTTTGTGTGACCACTCCTGTTGCATGGTTGTGATAGGGCCACTTTCTACACATTTCTTCATGAACTGGTAGTTCACCTGGTGTAGGAATACAAATAAATATATAATTCTGGAACTAAGTTTTCAGACTCTTCAGCTAATTTTTCAGACCATAGGATGATACTAAATATATACATGTAACATTACCCTTTACTTCCATCCATGAAATACTTGACATTGCAGCCAACTGCTTCATTACCCTTTCCTCATATAGACTCATTTTGATGCACAAAAAGCAAACAATATAGCCTGATCTGCAGAAAACTACAGTTAAACCTTACCAAATTTAATTACAAAATCCTCATTTCCAGACCACTGAGGAGCAATGAACAGCATAAAAACTGATCAGCCTGCAAGTTACTCGCAGGCTGATCTGGTTTTATGCTGTTCGCATAGGTCTTTTCATGGTGTCCTCTATGAGGGAAAGGGTTAACTTAGTTTGAAGAGATGGTCTATTATAAAGTCTGGCCCCATGTTCTCAAGAAAAAAATTTAAAAAAATTGATACTTAAGTTTGATTTTCATACACAAACTCAAACTATGCCCACTGGTTTCAATAGGGACTTGAGTATGATACTCAAATTTGAACATGAGATCATACTTAAGTATTTTCGAGAACACTGGGCCAGATCTCTATATATGCTTTAAGATTTAAAGAGCATTATATGATTTTCGTAGTTTAATTCATCATTAATCTGAAATTATTGAAATACATTTAAGCTAATTTGTCATCAAAAGTAATAGTTACTAAAAAAAATTAACTTCTAAGTTATTAAGAAGAGGCAATTATTAAACTGCCTTATTCACTACTAAAGAAAAATAATTATTAACATTCTTTTGAATATCAGCAACAAAAAAATGTTCACATATAAATAAGAATAGGCATCAATTAAAACTGAAATAGCATAATTGGTCATATTCATTTGCTTTTTTTTTTACACACCTGTTGAAGAGAAAAACTGGAGGTTAGACAAAAAGGTGCATATAAGGAAGTTAGATATTAGAACAGAGAAGTCGCTAAGTCAGGTACCAAAGTTAGTATAGATCTCAAGGTTTATTACATAATCAAGTGTATCCTGAGACAGAAAGCACAAGAAGGTCATGGCATCATTATCAAGGAGAGTTATATATTTTGAGAAATAGATGTCATTAATCAGTAGTTAAAATAATAGAAAGTAAAAGGAATTAAGATACCAATACTGTATATGGGTATGAAAGTAGGACATAACAGATAAAGGCCTTAAAACCCCTTCTTAGCTCTCAACAAGACTACATACATGTATATATATATAAGATAGATGATTAATTTGGTATGTAAAAAGGGTACACTATATATAAGATTCCCAAAACCATGGTTTAAAACAAAATATTCTATTAAATAAATTCTTATCTATTTTAGTGTAATACTTTTTTATTAATTTATGTCTCAAAAGCTTGATTTTACTAAATTCCTTTATTTATCTTTTTCTTTATTATATTTGATCAATATTCAATGACTTTCAAATTATGGCAATTTTTTTTAAAGTGTAGCCAACATAGATTTAAATTGTCAATATGACAGTCCAGCTGGTGACAAAGGAAATTCCCCATCATTGGACAGACATACCTGATAAAGAATTAACTAGGACAGGTAAACTACGCAGTTCATTAAATCTGAGTGTACATGGGATACATAAGCTAAGTGGGGTATCTGACATGGAGTTATGCCAGTGTTTTGTATTGGTTGTCTAGCACATTAGACATGTACTTGCAGTTTATTTCTTATTCCTTACATAGGTGTAAATTGTAATAACAGTAGAACATATATTTGGTTTCTCCTTTCAGTTTTTTTTTATTTGAAATCTTTTTTAACTCAAAGTCTGAATAAAGTTCATGGTTTATATTTCTTAAAACAAACTACAACAGGGATTTTTTTTTATTGGTGACTTTTCTTTCCCAATTGAAAAAGAAATGGCAATATATTCCCATAAATATGATTTGAAGGCCCCCTCCCAAACATTTAAAAAAAAAAAAAGGCCTCTACAGGCTAGTGACAGCTTTATAACAATTTTGAATCTTAGATACTACAGTATAGTTGATTCCTTACAAGGTATATTGGTTAAATGGGCAACATATATTGTATCAGAATCACTGCAGAATTATGGCATGATACCACAACTGGTTACATTATCCCAATACCGAGTCGTCAAGTCCAGAAACTACTTTTGTATCTTGAATCTCAGACAAAAATACTTCCTCCATCAGGCTTTGTTGTTTGCGGTGAAGGTCTTAATTTAAGAAAAGTAATTTTATAGTTCCCATTCCTGTAGTTTGTTCTTCATAAAAAACAAAAAACAAAACAAAACAAAAAAAAACATAAATTCTTCATAAAAATTAAAAAAAAAAAAAAAAAAAAAAAAAAAATATATATATAATTCATTTCTGAATTTGGCAGCAGTACAATAAGATAAGCTAATATGACATGGAAATGACATACACAGCACTCAGTAGCCCATCTCTAAAGATAGTAAAGTCAAAAGATAAGAAATATATGAAAGCATTCTGGGAAAAGTACAAGAGATTATTTAAATGGGTTGTTAGTAAAAGGAAAGCATAACTTGTTCTAGCAAGAAAGACTATTTCAATCCAGGTCACTCCAGGGGTATGAATATGGGTAGGGCACACGGATACTCACCCTGATTCTCCTGTCTTTGCTCATCATCTATAAAATGTTGCAGGGACATATATAAAGTGAGGTTACAACATACTGATGGTGTTTTGCAGTGGGGTGGATTTGTTGGTAAGGAGAAAATGGGAAGAGTGGAGAAAATACAAAAATATGTATACCACAAGTATTTAGAGGCAGCAATTCAGTTTATTGATATGATGTATTAGGTTTTGTTTTCTTTCTTTTTTATTTATTTATTTATTTTTTTACAAATATTCATGTATTCTAGCTTTTGATGCAAACATTAGTCTAAAAAAAAAAGATAATTCTCCTATCACAATATGTCCTCTATTTTACTTAATATAGACAGTTCATTTTTTTTTTATCCAATTCAAATTATAGGTACAATAAATATGAGATAAAAGTGCAACCAGCTACATTAAATCACTTCCAATTATTATTGTTTTTCTTATTAACCCTTTCCCTCATATAAACTCATTTTGACGCACTCAATAGGTACTACATAAAGCCTGATCTGCAGAAAGCCAAACTCAAACCTTACCAAATTTAATTGTAAAATCCTCATTTCCAGACCACTGAGGAGCAGCGAACAGCATAAAACCTGATCAGCCTGCGAGTTACTCGCAGGCTGATCTGGTTTTATGTTGTTCACATAGGTCTTTTCATGGTTTCCTCTATGAGGGAAAGGGTTAAATATGCACTTACCAGAACATTTATCTTATATATATCTATAAAAATGTTCAAAAGCTTGAACCATCATTTCATATATACAAATGGGCATATGGCAGTCTCTGTGCATATCACATTAACAGTGAATGTGAAAAACAACATAAAATAAGCTGCCCGCTGTCATATTTTCCTTAAACAGTCAAAATGAATTGGAAAAGCATGTACATGTGCTGGTACTACAGGTACGGCAAGTTAAAATTAAGCAATTCAGCATGTGCTACAATTTGTAACTAAAAAGGCATAATTATTAAAGAAATTAAGTTACATATTCTGATATAGACTAAAAAACATAAAATTGCAAAACTGAATTGAATTTGCAGATGAAATATAAAATTACAAGGTATTCAATTTGACAATATCAAAATACCATTTTCTTCTCTTCCTCTGTTAATGGTTTCTTTTTTCTTGTCTCAATTGATGGAAATTTCAACTGATAATGACAATGTATCAGCCATTTAGTGATTTCATAAAATTTGTAAATTTTAACACCACTCAAATACTCCATCATAAAACATGTAAATATTATGCTAAAACTATGTATCAAGTTTCAAATCAATGATTTGTAAAGCGATCTATCTCTGGACTAAACAAATACTATATACTGCAATTAGATATTAAATAAATTATTTCTTGCGAATAATATTGAAGAAGTAACAGAAGTATCTGACAGGCATCCTGATGAAAAACTATCAACAAATCTATCCACAACTTATCAAATAGCAACTTTATTACTGAATCAGGCTTGAATTCCACCAACATTTCTTAGCGCTAAGAATTCTTAAACTGAGAAAAATACTTAATTTAAGGATTTCCCATCCTAATAGGCATATTCCATACCTTGCCACTGGATGGTAGTATCTCAATGAAATTTTGAAACATTGAAGATATTCAAAAATAAAAATGTTCCACCAAGAGATTTTTGAAGTTTCATCAAAATTAAGGGAGATAATTTGAATTTTATTTAACATTAAAGTCTATGGAAAATATACCATTTCAACGAATACATGAAAGTGCATTCATTTTCGAGAAAAACTCATGGTAGAAAGCTGTATTACATGATTTTATTAAATATTTCAAAAAGAAATTTTAAATTTCGCCACAGGAAAGTGGAGAAAATAGCGTTTTTCAGTTTTCAGGAGAGAGAACTCATGAAAACAAAATTATAAAGGGGAGTTAATCAAACAAATTCCTGTCACTATATATAACTGGACGGTTCCGCAATTTCTGTGTAACTCCTCCCCCTATTGATGATTTTACAGTTTCTATTCATACCTAGGTCAAGTGCTCACAAACAGTATCACAAACAAAATGCACATGTTCTTTTGTGTAAAGTAGGTCAACCGTTCACCATGTGTTTCACACGTACACTGGTTGGATAAGCCAGTTAATGTAAACATACTTGATTGACAGTTTAGGAACCATCCCTTGTCAATATGCCCATAAGATCTGCACTCTTTGACATTCTAACTATTAATATTGAGATGTTATGCGTATGATTTTCATAGAGATGGAGGCTATTAGGATGGGAAAACCTTAAGTAGGTTTGTATTCCACCAACACCCTTTTCTTAAATAGAATTCTTAAATTCTTAAGTTAAGAAATTGTTGGTGGAATTTGAGCTTAAAGAAGACAACAAAACTAAGAGATAAAAAAAAATATCTGGAAACTCTTATCAATGATCTGTGTTCTAGCTACTAATAATCTCAAATAGAGATATCCCTAAAGATTTGAAACACCTAAAACTCCCTTGTTTACAGACCTTAGAAGAATAGAACTTGTGCATGTAAAACACATTATTATAGGCAAAGCCATAAACAAAACAGTCATAAATTTCTTCAAAATTTATATTCAGGTTATTCAGAATTTGATACTTTTTAGTTGAGAAAATATATAATTTGACAGGGCTCTCCTTTGACCCGAGCTCCTGGGTTTTGACCCGGGAGATATCTCAATGACACATATTTGACCCGGGATAAAATTGTACCAAGCGTCATTTTGACCCGGGGCAATAACAGCTGGTGCGTCAATACCACCAGATCAGTCGATCATAAAAGTACCGCCTCAAACAGATTACGTGATCAGTAAGTGCAACTGACCCCCCATTGACTCGCTATCACTGTCAGTTACTCTAATTAGCCTAATAAATTCTCGTATTGCTTCGACAATCTTCGTATACACCACTGAATGTAATCGCCAATTGCATAACAAACCTAATTATAAATAAGATACGTCATGAAACACAGACTCGTCATTGTTTTCGAAAGTTCAGATGGATTAAGTCAAATCAAGGTTTAATTAATATTGTTCATTTTATCTAAGAATGTCAATTTGACCTCGACAAATTATACATTTATTTATGGATTCATGGTCCAGAAAATGTTTGATCAATGAAATTAACAAGTTTTCATGGATAAAATTTGCCAAGGAATCAACGAAAGTGTAACAAACACGGCCCAGTCTGGAATCAAACCCGGTCTGCCAGCGTGATAGCCCAGTGCTCTAACCACTGAGCCAAAGAGTCGACTCCCTGACGCAGTTGTCAGAGATTGTACTTATACCCGTGCCTATGCATCGTCACATTACTTTCCCTCCGAGAAGTCTCAACCCGAGACTTGGCCTGGGAAACACGTGGGTAAGGCAACTCTGGTATGGCAGTTGACATTATCCCACCGCTGCCATCAAATGTAACAAACACGGCCCATCCCGGAATCATACCCGGTCCGCCGGCATGATAGCCCAATGCTCTAACCACTGAGCCAAAGAGTCAACTCCCTGACGCAGTTGTCAGAGATTGTACTTATACCCGTGACGACGCATCGACACAAAAGTAAGTGTCCATGAAAATTAATGATTTCACAGAACCTTTATGTAAGAAAGAAGTACTGTAAAACATGGTTCCATTAAAAATAACTATCAGTCTGATCTGGATATACAACAGTCAGCGTTTGACACTAACTTTTTAGCAAGGTATCTCGACTGCATGAACACTTGCTTTGAAATTCAGAAGTCCCTTCTGAAAATTAGAAGTCCCTGTTCCGTCATTTGCATATGATAGCTTTATTTGCGTAACCAATGGTCAAAAGGTTGCAATTAGCGAAGAGGGTTACTAATTTAATATTTTATGGAGATGTTTACATCAATTTGCAACAAATGTGGCTGTTTAATCTATTTTTA
Source organism: Solen grandis (assembly GCA_021229015.1). Lineage (NCBI taxonomy): Eukaryota > Metazoa > Mollusca > Bivalvia > Adapedonta > Solenidae > Solen > Solen grandis. The sequence continues at coordinate 19,212,066 of CM037786.1, forward strand.
ATTGTAAATGTAAGTGTCCCGACAGAAGGACAAAACACCTGTCATTTCAATTTGGAGTCCTTTCCAATATTTGGTGTCCTTGTGATCCCAGGACACCGTTAGTCTCAACCCCTGATGTCTGTCCAACATGGCATAAATATGTTGGCCTGTGTGGTTAAGGAAAAAAACTGAATATATAACTAAAATAATTTACCTCTTCTGGGAATTCAGGCCCAGGTGGAGGAGATGGTGACTTTTCGTTGGTGTCCTTTGTATCCTCGTATGCCTTCATGGCTGTGTCAGCCCTGAAATAGCAAGTTCAAAAATGTTTAGATTTCATGTACACTGCTTCTATATCAACATTGTAGTTCAGTAAATGTCAGCTTTATGCCTTCTTTCAAAAAGCAAAATTAATGAAAAACATACAAAAAAATTATTTAGTTAAAAATACTTTTTTAACGCTTTCTTTCATTGCTAAATATTATTATTGTAGTTGAAGTATGCATGACTAGTTTAAGAAATTTAAAAAAAGATATATTTATATATATATAATGATACTTACAGCACTTGCATAAGGAGTGCTTGTTTGTGGTTTGCCAGCCGAAAGTTCATCAGTTTACTGTTGGCATAGGGATCCTCCCTGAGAGGCTGGTTCGGCCGATTAATTGGAGGGAGTCTTGGGTACCCATCGGACCCAATTCCGCCCAGTTTCTGTCTGTTTTTGGCCTCAGTCCTGGGACTGTTCCCATTCATCTGTCCATTTATTCCATTTGAGTGTCCATTCATCTGTCCGTTGATGTCATTTGCATGACCATTCACAGCTGCCATCTGAAGTGAATAAAGTGTTTACTTTCATATACTATAAAGGTGTATATGAAAATATTTTTCAAAACCAATGCATAATTGAATGTGATATTGCATCATTTTTTATTCTGAATTATTATTTAAATTCATATTTCATACAGTATTTTTTAGTAATTTCCAAAAGGCTGACACTGTTTAACTGGCAAATAAAGGCACCATTTAAAACGCATTAACAATCTCGGATGAGGCAATACAATCATATGGAGGACTTTCAAAACATTTTCAGTAAAAATAGGAAAATGTATGCAATAAGCTAAAATAAAACTTATTCAACCAGAATGAAAGTAATAAGTTGCGGCTCAGTTACCACAGATAGTGATTCTATTCAAATTTGTTTTAAAAAAAATTAGATAATACATGTACTTGAAATAACAAGATAAAAAAAGGACTCAAGTTTATAGGCATCCAATCCAACCATTGTAAAATGTGTGAAAATGATAAGGGAGATTGAATTCAAACACACTTTTTAAAAAATATATACACATAAACAGTCACAGCTAGACATTATGTAACGGATACGTTGGATAGAAACAGCATATAAGTAACCCTTATCAGCATGATTTTTATAAGCAACAGTGTAGCTCAGGTGTTAGTCGACTCACCCATAAATAGGAATCCCAGGTTTGAGTCCTGGTCTAACTGCAATTGTATCTCACCTAATTACTGATATTCAAACTAATTTAAATCTGGACAGTATATGACAAATGATATTTTATTTTTCAAAGCAAATGTTTGATCATTTGAAGGAAGAAAATATTTTGCCAAACTCTTTGTCTCTGCCAAAGCCAAAAAAACAATCATTTATTTTTTATACTTATGGTTGCGTATCGGCAAAGGCCTATTGGTGATACGTGCAATAGCAAGTTTAATCAATGTCATTTCAAAGAAAAAAATTCTCAGGGGTATACTTCACAACATTAAGGAACAGATCT
>CM037786.1:19213940-19263940 GCA_021229015.1 Solen grandis
TTCGGTATCTAAAAAACAAAACAATATGAGTTTGTTTTACCTTGTTTTGGATATTTACCATATAAACATTTAATTACAATGAAATCGTTATACATGCTCAATTATGATATGGACATTTCATACTTTTAGAAGTTCTCTCTCTCTCTCTCTCTCTCTCTCTGCTTTCGAGTAACTCTCATTTTTTTCAAGCTTTAACACCAATATGTATAAATGTTTTTCATTCTGATTCTTTCTCCAATCATAATTTTAGCTGTCAGACTTTGTGAAAAATACAGCCACGAATCTCGCCTCCGACGGGATTCGAACCCACAGCCCCTGGTTCAGTGACCCGGCGCTTTTTTTAACTTTATTTATTCAATGCATGTAAATATGATAAACAAGTTAATATGTTTATCGTACTTAGGGATTTGAAAACAAGTTTTTATCAAACTAATGTAAATTCCTTTCCATGTTAATATTATGGACATCTTTTTTCATTCGTTAGAAGATTGGGGAGTGCATTATTAACATAAAGAGACGGATCAAAGTTAAAAATAGATATTGGAAATGAAAAGTGAAATTACATACATCAATTAGGTTTAAGTTATGCTAAATGTTAAAGGCGTTTGAATGGGTTTTTCTAACGGACAGATTTTTCTTAAAATTTGCATATAAGTACATTAGACTTTAACTAAAAGATATACGAATTAAATAGGGGGACCACCGTGCTTTTTTTCTGGACGGTATTCAGTACTGTATATACATTACTGTTATTAAGTACTGTATATATATTAGTATGTCCAATTAAAATGGGTTTACACTTCCGTTTGCGCACGTGCAAAATTGGTATTGCAGTCGAATGTAAAGTTGTGATAGTAATAGTTTTCAGTGACCGATATTTTTCCATGTGATTGTTTAGGGGTTTTAAATACGTGATTTGTCTTTGTTTTAAATAGTTTCCAGTGTAATTTATCATATTTGATAGATTGTTAGTCTGTAGATGTAAGTATTTTAATGATGTTTACATACATATCGGTCATGACCTACTTATCGCTTCGCTCGTCGGTCTGGACATTGCACATTTCCTGTCCTCTGTATGGAGCTTGTACTTATACATAGTAGTTTAATTATTACATGATGAGTGGGAAAAGTAATACGTAATGTTTATCTTGTTGATATGTAACCGTAGTATAAAGAACGCATGGTGTAGATATCAATACAGTACAAATGTCTGTGTAGTGCTAGTCCTGCTGTTTTGATCAGGTTGATTATCTATAGCCTGATTTACACACATCTTTAACACTTGTGGAAATAGCTCAATTGGTAAGAGCGGCGATCGGTACTTTTTTTCCCTGCAAGAGGTCATGAGTTTTATTCCAACTGTGACCTTTTTTTCCCTAAAATCTTATTTTTTTTAATTTTTGAGTTATATTTGTATAGTTTAGTTTGTTTTAAATAGTAATTTTATACATCCTTTATTTTGCTTTTGTTAATTTGTATTTGATTCCTTTTTATTTAAACATAAAAATTAACCAAATATGTATCTATAAAACGGCCTCTGTATGTAAAAATAATACATAATTATATATGGAGAGATCGATTTTTTAAAAATGTTAAATCCTAGTTTTAAAAAAAGTTTAAAAATGACCACACCAATGATTTATTTTACCCATGCACTTTTCATCTTTGATGTAAAGTTTTCGCTGTCAGGATTCAAGTTTAAATTTCAATGCATCCATAAGATGCCATAAAATATATGGAAAATGTTACTTTAATTGGGAGTCATATTTTTTAAGCCTAGAGAGACTCGGGTAATAACTGCCTCTCTATATATAAATAATATTAATATTAAGAGAGATCATTATTATTATTTTTATTCATTTTTACTTTATATTTAATATAAATTTCCTGTGCATAGACAGGTTAGGTTATAAGGTCAAAACAGTAGAAAAGAGGATAGAGGGGGACAGTATGGTTATCATAAGCCGTCCATTAAAACATTTTGTTTTAATCTTTTCTTGTTAATTAAGCTTATGGTAGAGCATCACTATTTGCTAAAATTTGTTGAAAAAAAAACAACATTGCATTAAAATAAGAAAGATTTCGTTTCTAAATAATGTAACAGCATATTAAAATGATATTTTTGAAATATTTTATCACCATTTGTAGCATATAATGTATTCCATAAGTTACAGATAAAAATACTGTCAAATAAGCATTGAAAGTACAAAACGGGCATGAAATCTCATTTGTGCCCGGACCAAATATACAAAAACTTTCCCAAAACTGTGAATTTTTATATATCATTTTCTAATTTAAAAAACATTCAAGGGACAGATTTCCTTTATTTTTCAGAGTCAGTCCTCTGATATTAATGCTTTCTGAAAATGTAAAAAAATTTAAAAAAAATACATACCTCACTAGGTTTTTTTGTTTTGTTTTTGTTTTTTAACTAAAACTGCTTTTTTATTGAAATTTTAGCCAAATATGCATAAAAACACTAAAATGTGCCCTTTTGTACCTTCAAAATATGAGAAATATACTTTAAATGATATTCTTTACACATGAATCTTAAAATTTGGGTTTCTTCTATCATTCTACTTAAAATAAATGAGAAATAAAAAAAATCAAAATCAGCTGTAACCCGCTGAAACGTCCTTACGTTGCATTTTAAACTCTGTAGATACTTGGTACGGAATAAATCAGACAGTAGGCATGCATTTTATATAAAAGTGTTTTAATCTAGATGACATTCATTTTGGATAGAAGAAAGAAATTCACTAGAAAAAAGGTAAAGACTTCCATTAATTTGAATGAAATATGTTCATGAAGAAAAAATAAAATAGAAAGTCTTAGTATGTTTAGTTTTATCTAATTTGATCTCGATATTCAAGAATTATTTTAATACACTGAGCCATTGAGACACATAAACAAAAACCAATGAGTCAACCATCTAAACATAGTAAAAAAGAACCGTTAAGTACTTGTATTTACGTTGAAATATTTTGATCAAATCGACATTAAACATTAATTCAAATTTGCGTCAATCCATCCTCACTTGTTGATGCCCAAGCAGTAAAAGATAATTATAGCATTGTGAAACTACATTCAAGTTTGGTCCATTATATCGAAAAGGGGAGACGTTTTTCTATTATCGATTAACACTCCTAATTTTCTGCACAGAATGTAATCGTCCATTTCGATTTCTCGAAGCTTATTTTCTCGCCTACCGCCAAGTTTAGAAACATTTAATTGACTGAGATTGGGGTAATGGAAATATTGTGTCCTGGGAATAGATTTAAGTTACGCCGGGAAACTTCTAAGTCGGATAGAATATAAGTAGACATTTTTCCAAACAATAGAGTCCTACGCTCGCTTCGGTCTTCTATTGTATGTAGAAATGTCTTAATATACTCTATCCTCTATATAACAGTTGGCTGTCTACATCAGTTACTGTACCAGGCGTAAAATAATTTCATCATCCATTATTCTAACCAAAGACCTGAACCCAAAGATAAGCAACTCAAATAAGCATGTGAAGAAATCTCGAATACCCTCGGCGCTACCGCGATATTGTGAGAAAAAGAAAATGCAATGTAAAAACAGTCTAAAACCACGATGATCATCTACATCATAAGCTGCACGTGAAGAGCATGGTATATGGTCCTAAGACAACCCCATAGTTGACTGTAAGCTACTGGTTGCATACAGCAGAATAAGTAAAATCATGACTGTTTAAATGCGAGAGTAGTCAATATAAGGTCCTTACGATTGATTAAGGACTGGAAAAGAAAATTTTCAGGAAGAAAATAGTTCTATTCATAAAAACAGACAGTCTTTCCCAATACTTCGGCAAATATTGCCTATTTGACGAAAAAGTGAAAATAATGCCCTAGCGTTTATGTTTGTACTGCCGCAATATTTTTTAAATGTATTTTTCCTCTTCATAACTGTTTGTAAGGAGTGACTTTATTTATTTACTTCATTTATTTACGAGTATTTAAGTGTAAGCATATATCCCGGTGTAACGAAGTAAAGTGACCCCCATAGAATAATGACCCCCGGGGTCATTATTCTTCAGATAAAAAGACCCCACCGGTCATAGCACTATGACCCCCCCCCCCCCCTCCAACCACGCGAAGAAAAGTGACCCTCACAAAGAATTGTGACCCCCATATAATAACGACCCCCGGTGATTATTCTTCAGAAAAAATGACTCCCGGTCATAATGATATTATATTATGACGGGTGGAACGAAGTTAAGTGACTCCCATAGAATTATTTTCATTATTTTCGGAAAAGTGACTCCTTTCTATAAAATACTGACACCCGTTATGAAAAAATGACCCCTCCCTCGGTTGAGATCTGTTCAATTGTTATACCTTCTATTTCTTCCTGTAGTTAATATAACTACTAATGCTAAGTACTGTTTCTTCTACTGCTGCTGTCCCAACAGTAGTAGTTCCTATATATCCTATGGAAAAAAAACGACAAAGAAGGACGTTACTTATAATAATGTGTTAACTTTAATATATAAATTGTTAAAATGTGTTCCATAGGTAGATTTTTTAGTGTTTTTACTCTTGAGATGGCTGATATTATACAAAATGACTTTATGAGAAGTCGAGCGAGTTTTTATTTACTATACCGCGGATGCAGTTACCGATTACAAGCGACTTTTCTTCTGGTGAGTCACTGAATCCAAATTCGTCTTTAAGGTTCATCATTTCATAAAATAGTCCCTTGGTTCTCTTTAGAAAAATACACTCTTTCGAATGCATTTGCTGAAGTTCTTTTTAACAAAATGAATGAAACATTAAAGAATAAATAGATTTGTGAAATTAATTAATAATTTCCAGGGTCTTCTTTTATCGCCTATCTACAGACTAGGAAGTTTTGTGAGAAAAAAGAATGACTGATCATCTCCCAGTTGGTAATAGAGTCCTTGACCTTGACCATAATGGCAACATGCTCACAACTAAACATAAAGTCGTATGATGGCTCTGAGGTGATATCCATGTTTTTTTGTTGTTTTGTTTTGTTTTGTTTTGTTTTTCTCATTCATTTAAGGGTCACTATCCTCTAAAAATACTGACAGGGGGTCGTTACTCTATGTGGGTCACTTTACATCGTTACAACGATCCGATCTGAGTACTATTAAAGAGGGCCACTAAAACTAAAAAAAATAAGGAAGGAGGTGAGATTTAGCACAGGAAAATATGATATTTTTCGTTTTTTAATATAAATGCTTATAGTTAATTATATATTTAATGTTTATTTTTTGTAGACTGAAGACTCTTTGTCGACTTTTATATAGATCACGGCATTTACTTGATTGATGCTATTGCATTGAGATAAAAATGTAACATTACATCGTTTGTTTGTTAGTTTGTTTGCTGTTTAGCGTTATACCGACAGTATTTCAGTAATTAAGAGACCATGTCTTCTTGAGAGAGATATAGCATCAGGTGGGTCATTTTTTAAAGGGAGACAGTATTTTATAGAAAGAGGTCATTTTTCTGGGTCGATATTATTCTGAGGGAGTCAATTTCTGAAGAATAATGACGCGGGTCAATATCTTATACATATCATCGAGGGGGTAATTTCTGAAGAATAATGACCCGGACAATATCTTATACATATCATCGAGGGGGGTAATTTCTGAAGAATAATGACGCGGTCAATATCTTATACTATCATCGAGGGGGGTAATTTCTGAAGAATAATGACGCGGGTCAATATCTTATACATATCATCGTGGGGGTAATTTCTAAGAATAATGACCCGGGTCAATATCTTATACATATCATCGAGGGGGGTAATTTCTGAAGAATAATGACGCGGGTCAATATCTTATACATATCATCGAGGGGGGTAATTTCTGAAGAATAATGACCCGGGATAATATCTTATACATATCATCGAGGGGGTAATTTCTGAAGAATAATGACGCGGGTCAATATCTTATACATATCATCGTGGGGGGTAATTTCTGAAGAATAATGACGCGGGTCAATATCTTATACATATCATCGAGGGGGGTAATTTCTGAAGAATAATGACGCGGGTCAATATCTTATACATATCATCGAGGGGGTAATTTCTGAAGAATAATGACGCGGGTCAATATCTTATACATATCATCGAGGGGGTAATTTCTGAAGAATAATGACGCGGGTCAATATCTTATACATATCATCGAGGGGGGTAATTTCTGAAGAATAATGACCCGGGACAATATCTTATACATATCATCGAGGGGGGTAATTTCTGAAGAATAATGACCCGGGACAATATCTTATACATATCATCGAGGGGGGTAATTTCTGAAGAATAATGACGCGGGTCAATATCTCTGAAGAATAATGACCCGGGGTTTTTACCTTGAAAATAATGACCGGGGCTAATTCTTTATACACATGGGGGCATTATTCTTTAAGGTGGGGTCAGTATTTTATAGAAAGGGGGTCATTTTTCTTAAGATTAATGACCGGGGTCATTATTCTATAGGGGTTAATACTAAATACTGTTGGTGGGACGTTTAACCCAACAAACAAACAAACTAGCATATATTTATTTTTATAGGATTATTTTCTATAAGAAAAGAAAAGTGCTCCAAATCATTAACTAGTATCGAGTAGACGGGACAATCCCCGCTGCGCTTTATGTCGTCTAAGTATAATCTAACTCACATTAAAGTGGATTATGTTGTATCGAGTAACATTAAGAGCTACGTTCGAATGACACCCCCCCCCCCCCCCCCCCCCCCCCCCCACACACACCAAACAATTTTACAGTGTTAGTGTGTCAAAGTTAGTTTTTTTTCACTTTTTTTTTCAATTTTTACAAGATGTCCATTTTAGTCCTTAAAATTGACTGGCTTTTGTTGACACATACAACTGTTTAGTAAAATTTTTGTTTGCAATATTTTCGACGTTGACTGCCATTATTACCAGTTTACAAATGACTACAATCATTAAGTACTTTACAATATTTTGTGAGTAAGGTATTTTTCTATAACAATAGTTTTCTTTATATTTTGAATAAGCGCTACGTTCGAATGAATGCCATGCCCACGCAGGGGCCTTTGACCTGTCACATGGCGGGTAGAGCTGATCAAAGTGCATGTATCTGTGAAGTTTGGAGGCTGTAGGACTTAGTAGGTGGAAGGACTTCCGTATTATAGTCAAGGTTAAAGTTATGTGACAGACAGAGAGACCAAAAACAATATGCCCCGATCTATCGATGCGGGGGCATAACATAAATGTCCGTTTTTTTTCTTTGTTGTTTTTTTAGAATATGATGATAAAAATTTCTTTTGCATAAACGCAGTCGGTCTACATGTTCTATTAGATATCGGACAATGTATCAAATAAATCAAATATTTATATTACGATTAATTATTGAACTAATACATATATATCTACACACACTATCATAGGGCAGTTTTTAAAGTTTAGTTTAAACTTTATTTATTTTACATCGATTACGAAACAAGTTTTCACAACTTAAATTAATCACTCTCGATGGCTCTGATGGCGGCGTATGTGGCTATTATTGTGGGAGGAAACCGGAGAGCCCAGAGAAAACCCACGTGTCTGGACGGGCGACCACTGTACCCTCTCACGTACGTGACCAGGAATCGAACCCGGGACGCATTGGTGAGAAGCGAGGCGCGTTACCACTACGCTATCCAGGCAAATCATAGGGCAAATTCATATGATATATATAATGAATATAATATTTCGCCGAGTTGCTTATCTTTAAGTTTAGGTCTTTGTTCTAACCATAAGAAGAAATAATGCATAGTGGGTGGGCCAACTCGCGGGTTACACGATTATTTTATCTGTGAGGAATCGACAGTTGTTGTAATTCCAATCTGCAGATAGTAAATATATAATGATAGGAATAATAGGAATGAATCACATAATCAGTTTCATGTTACATTTATGAAAATTTTTGATTTGCTAATTCATTATTTGTTTACCCGAGGTATTTTATAATGTTAGATTTTAATCTCCTGGCAGAAAAATTAACATTTATTTAGCTGCTTATCATTGTCATCATCATCAACTTTGTATGACAGACTTGTAAGTTGTAAAAATCTAAGAAATTTCGGTTGTTGATTTGAAACTTGCTGGATCTAACAGCCTTTTGGACTTGTTTTATAATTTGTTAATAGTCTGTTGGAAATCCTACGGTGGCACTGAGGTGACATGTGCAATAGTTTTTTTTTTTTTTGTATTGTTTTCCCCAGTTAAATCATTTTAACTCAGGAAAACAAAAAATATTGTTTTCCCGTGTTATTTTTTTTTAACTCGGGAAAACAAAAAATTAAGTCGTGGCCACGACTTAATTAGCCAATCAAATCCGCTTATTATGTTGTGGCCACGACTTAATAAGTTGTGGGAACGACATAATTGGCCAATCAGAGCCCTCAGTCAGAGTTAATGGCCACAACATAATAAGCGGATTTGATTGGCTACTTAAGTCGTGGCCACGACTTAATTTTTTTGTTTTCCCGAGTTAAAAAAAAAAATAACACGGGAAAACAATATTTTTTGTTTTCCCGAGTTAAAAAAAAAATAACACGGGAAAACAATATTTTTTGTTTTCCTGAGTTAAAAAAAATTTTAACTCGGGAAAACAATATTTTTTGTTTTCCCGAGTTAAAAAAAAATAACACGGGAAAACAAATAAATTAACTCGGGAAAACAATATTTTTTTGTTTTCCCGAGTTAAAAAAAAAATAACTCGGGAAAACAAAAATGACTGTTTTCCCGAGTTAAAAATAAAATTTAACACGGGAAAACAAAAATGACTTTGTCTTCCCGAGTTAAAAAAAAAAATTAACTCGGGAAAACAATACCAAAAAAAAAACTATTGCACATGTCACCTCAGTGCCACCGTAAAATCCAACATGCGGTTGGATATTTCCAACAATGTGATGGAAATATGACGTCATTTTGTATTGGATGGCGCTATTGTCTGAATTTTGTAAATAAGTTGCTGTTCTTTCGAATTATCGTGTTCCTATAGGCCACGTCGCCATTTTATTTGATTATTTTGTTTTCTAAAGTTTTTTTTTTTCAATGAAAGTCGTATCTATCGCAGTTCTTTAATTTTGTTGTGGTCTGTATTATTTACAGTATATCTACGCGGTAGATTATTCAAATCAGTCTTTTGTAATGCATTTTGGTTCCCTTTCATTTTGGTGTCATTTCAATAGCAGTAGAAGTAAAGGACCTTAACCCTTCCCTCATAGAGGAAACCATGAAAAGACCTATGCGAACAGCATAAAACCAGATCAGCCTGCGAGTAAATTTGCATATAGCATTTATAAGGAGGTATTATCTGACAATTCAAAGCCCAAAAATTGGTCAATTATACAACTATTTATTAATTTATAATTGCTATGTACCTGTATGTTCTGTTTATTTTCCTAACAAATTCTAATAAGTATGAAATGGTTATTTGTTTATATTACAACATGTCAAAACTATACAATACAAAAAAATCAAACTTTTATCAAATTAAAAGTGATAATATATATGTATATATTACTGTCAGTATTATTCAAATATATATGTATTTTTGAAATGTAAGGTGGCTGCAGGATGGTTCCCCGACCTGCTGACACCTATGACGGGGATAATAAAAGTTTGAAAAAAAAAGAGGTTTTATGCTGTTCGCTGTTCCTCAGGGGTCTGGAAATGAGGATTTTGTAATTGAATTTGGTAAGGTTTAACTTTGGTTTTCTGCAGATCAGGCTTTATGTGGTACCTACTGAGTGCGTCAAAATGAGTCTATATGAGGGAAAGGGTTAACCGCTCGGTTGAAACGCAGGGTAAGGATATGGAGATTTCACTTAACTAGATATTGATATTTGAATGTAGACAAATTGAATGTAAAGTTTGTTTCTATGAGTCATGTTTTATTAATATAAAAAAAACGTGTCTTTATTGCATACTTTACACTGTTCGAAATATCAGCAGGATATAATGGAGGACTTCAGATGTGACTTTAAAGAAGGCATTGTGAATACATTTGCCTGTCTATAGCAATAACCAGAAGGCATTATGAATACATTTACCTGTCTAAAACCGAAGGTTAGAAGGCATTTGAATACATTTCCTATCTATAGCAATAACCAGAAGGCATTATGAATACATTTACCTTCTATAGCAATAACCAGATTCTATAGCAATAACCAGAAGGCATTGTGAATACATTTGCCTGTCTATAGCAATAACCAGAAGGCATTATGAATACATTTACCTGTCTATAGCAATAACCAGAAGGCATTATGAATACATTTACCTGTCTATAGCAATAACCAGAAGGCATTATGAATACATTTACCTGTCTATAGCAATAACCAGAAGGCATTATGAATACATTTACCTGTCTATAGCAATAACCAGAAGGCATTATGAATACATTTACCTATCTATAGCAATAACCAGAAGGCATTATGAATACATTTACCTGTCTATAGCAATAACCAGAAGGCATTATGAATACATTTACCTGTCTATAGCAATAACCAGAAGGCATTATGAATACATTTACCTGTCTATAGCAATAACCAGAAGCGAGTTCAATGATGATATCTGCACGATGTAGTTAATAAAAAAGACGAACATCAGAAGTTTACAATCCAGTCCGTCTGTAAACGTGTACGGATTCATTGTTCCCATAATGGAGTAGGGTATTCCAAATAAACATGCAGACAGGTCTAAAGACGCCAATGTCAAAATAAAAACCCTATGATTTGATGGCTTCATTTTAGTTCCATACACAAATAGAATTAATATATTTCCCACCAGTCCAACAATCAAAAGTGTAAACAGGAATGTCAAGGTGACAATTGTACCAACAGCACCAACTTTCTCCTCGTTCAATTTTCGCAGAGTAATATTGCTCCAATTCATTTTTAAATATCTGTTATGATAATTTTCAGATCACTGTGTCGAAATCAGATTATGTTCTCTTTCGACGATGGTTTTCCTACTAAATACAGAGGAAGGAAAACTAACCAGTTTAAGATAATTTTACCACTTAAAGAAAGTCATGATTTTTGGCGCATTCTTATTATCACGTGTTTCCGACATCCCCGGAGTGAGAAATCTTGATCTTTAATCCAATCCAATATTAGTCAACATCAATTGTTAATATAGAGAAGTCGATAATTAATGTATTAGTCATACCGAATGGTTGTCCAGTCCATTCACATAAATGTGAATTCAAGTAGTTTCCGGGCCTGTACACGCACCACCGACGCACTTCGCCCCCTCTCTGTTCAATTATATCAAATATGCTACGATTTAAAATTGTTTTATAAATACTTTATTCTGTTTCTGCGTGTATCTGCATATAACATAGTAATGAACGGTTCTTAATTAATTTATCAATTATCCATCAGGCGCGGATCCAGGATTTTGGGTTGGGTTAGTGGGGGGGGGGGGGGGGGCGTAAATCCAGCAACTACCGAAATTACGTTGTATTTATAATATATAGCATGTTTAATACCATATATATAAACACACACGTATATTGATTTAACGGAGGAAACTGTTATTATATCGGCATATTATTTTTTTATTTTTAAACCATCTAACTCGAAATAACTCAATCATTAAATAGTTCCACACAAAACAATCAGTAAATACTAGTTTAATTCAAGTCAACTCAACTCAAATAGTTTATTTTCAAAGTCGACAGCGCAGCTCCCTTTGGCAAAGACATCAATAATTACAATGAATTGATAATGCTCGAACAATAAAATCACAAGATTATATGTATACAATTCATGGCGTATTTGTATATTAATTAGAGTTACAATATTTTTAATATCAGTGACGGAAAATCAGTTATCATAATATGGGCAAAACATTTATACTATGTATATATTCATTATACATACTTTATTTATGAACTTATATTGATATTATTTAAAGTTACATGATACTTACATTTTTACAATCATTTTAAATTATACCACATTCAATACGTCATTCTTAGTTTTTTAATGGATTAATGAATTGTTTCCGCAACTGGGATCTCTCTTTCAAACAGAGCACTTTACTTTTAATATCATTTTGTTTTCACATATACTTATCGAACGTATTTTTTAGGTATTTGAGTCTTATACATCTATATTTTGGACACACAAGCAAGAAATGATATCCAGATTCTATCATTGACAAGTTACAAGCACATAATCCATTTTTCTATCTGTCCCATCATATCTCCCCACCCCAATATTTAGTTCATGGCTAGATAAACGAAATTTGCACAAAATCTTTGATAATCATATTATTCCAAAATGTGTTTCAAATCTAACTGCTGTTATGTATTTACAAATATTTAAAGTTTTGGACTATTATTTATACATTCATGCCATTTCTGTACAAACTTTGTTTTATCATTGGTACATAGTCAGTATTTACGTCAGAATTATTCCATATTTTTCCAAAACCTAAGTTTTCTAAAAGCGATTGAATTTTAAAGACCCAGTTTTTTTTTCGCTTGACTATTCAGTATTTTAAACATTAGCGAATCTTGATTTTTCCTTATCTTAAAATAAATATTTTAATGCGCATTCTTTACATATTGTAGATAATGAAAATATTCCTTGTTCTCCCAAAACTGCTATATTGGGGGATTGTGATTTTACGCTTAAAATAAATTTACAATATTTTATATGTATACATTAAATTTCATCAATTTCATATACTCCCCACACCTCTGAACAATATGTTAGAATAGGTGTAATCATTCTGCCAAATAACTGTTGTTTTTGCTGATAAATATATATCAAAATTTAAACATTGAAAATATATAACAAATCCGACATCCCTCTCATTGCTTGTTCAGACAATGATTTAATTGCATAGGACATATTGCCAGTATAAAACATATTAATACCCAGGAAACAGAACTTATCCACATCTTAAATAAGCTGTTCATTTATGTTCCACTGACATTTTTTCTCCTTGTTCTTTTTTAAAAAATGCATATTTTTACTTTTCTTGCATTTATACACTTTATAAACACTTTCGCTGCCTAAAAAAGAAAATCGACGGCACCAATGATGTATTAAAAACTCATTTATCCGATTTATAATGGCACCCATGATAATCAGGTAAATTACTAGTGCTACAACTGAGAATACATTTTAAAGCAAAAGCAAAAACAACCATGTTCTTTTCTTTCGCACTTGTCGAAAAAAAAAAAAAAAAAAAAAAAAAAAAAAATCTCAAATCTGTCTGAGACAGGTATAACTGAAGGGTCCAGCCGTTTCCGCTTCGATGGACCGGACAATTTTCAATGTATCTACTGCTACTGCTTGTTTAAATGGCGGAAAGGTGCCAAACCAGCGAAAATGAAACTGATACGAGAAAATTTAAGTAAAAAACAAACTGAAGAAATTGACTCTAATTGTCACATATAAATTTTAAAAAATTGTGGATAAACCGCATAAAAAACACTTTGGTCGATTTAAGTGGGGGGGGGGGAGGGGGGGGGGGTCACAAACGTATTATATGTATATCAAATGTCACAATTGCGTTTCCTTCACTTTACCTTTAAAGTAAAAAAAAACAACATAAAAAAACCCCCCAAAAAAAAAAACAAAAAAAACATTTATTACACATCAATTAATCCATCATTTTTATGTACCTAACTGTTGAAAATATTTACACATATCCTAGATGCATGCATATTTCAAATTGCATGTATCCATGCACGCACGCGCGTGAGTAGACTTGCATGTGTTTTCTTTTAAAAACGATTAAATTCTTCACACGCTTATTTTTTATAGTTATTTTCACCATTTTGCAAGGAACCGGGACATAAATCTTTTATGACCTTCATTTATCTCAATTGTTTTCATATTATGAAAAAACAAAACAAAAAACAAAAACAAAAAAAAACAAACAAAAAACACGTAGATCTATCATACTCCAAAACCTATATCGTTTAAACATTTACAGGTTTTTATTAGCAAAATGCTATTTTCCAAATTGATATGTTCTAAATTCTTCAATTTATACTGCAAACATTAGCGCAACTTCACTACAGTACCACGCCATAAACATGTGGGATGATACCACACCATGTCACTTTTTAAAGATGCAGAACCAACCGGTTCTTAAATAGCCCTATATTCTTACTGAGCGTCAAGACGACAGCCAGTGGTACTTAGCAGTGCCTGGATGTCGTAGAGGTAACGCGCTTCGCTTCTCACAAATACGTCCTGGGTTCGATTCCTGGCGGTGTACGTGAAAGGGTATAGTGGTCGCCCGTCCAGACACATAGGTTTTCTTCGGGTTCTTCGGTTTCGCCCCACATTAATGAGCACATACGCCGCCACCAGAGCCATCGAGAGTGATTCATATAAGTTGTGATAACTTGTTTCGTAAACAATGTAAGTTGAATAAATAAATTGATGAATTACTTTAAGCAATTCTACGCTAACGTCTTTGGTATGTCTCGGCCGAAATCGATAAGTCTCTCTGCCATTCGGCCTATGAGGGCACTGTAATAAAAACTAAGTTTTAAATATAATGACAAATTAAAATCAAATTTTATTTGAATAACAAAAATGCAAATTTGAATGATTTATCATCTAAACTAAAGTTGTTTGAAAAAGATGATAACTTTATTAATGATAAAATTTGTAAAAGTAGATTGTTTGTCCTTGATTTAACCTGTTATTATAATGAGAACCAAGGTGAGATTAAAACCCTTATTTCCCGCTCCCCAACGCAAATAACTACGCATATTTCCAGTTTTTAACAATGGAAATTCCCTTTCATGGCTTGGTCATCTGGGAATAAAATTTGATTTTAATTTGTCATTATATTTAAGACTTAGTTGTTATTACAGTGCCCTCATAGGCCGAAAGGCAGAGAGACTCGTCGATTTCCGCCGAGACATACCAAAGACGTAAGCGTAGATTTTATCAATTTTTTCATTCAACTTACATCGTTTACGAAACAAGTTATCACAACTTATATGAATCACTCTCGATGGCTCTGGTGGCGGCGTATGTGGTCATTAATGTTGGACGAAACCGAAGAATAAGTTTTCGAATGCAGTGAATTTCATATTCATATGACGTCATATAACGTCTGATTTGACGTCAGGTGAAAAAGTTTGTACGCGGTCTACAGCCATTATTTCTGGACCGATTTTCATCAAAATTTTACAGAATGTGTATGTTATGCTCTAGTTGTGCATCCCATTTTCAAAATTCGAAAAAGCAATGGTTCTATGGCGATTCCAAGATTCGAACCAATGACGTCAAATTTCAAATGCGTATAAAATCGTTTTCAGATGAGATAGAAAGCTGATATTTAGACTGAATATTACTCTCTACGTCTTCTTCATATTCTGAGAAGATAGACTTCATATGACGTCATATGACGTCATAAGGTGAAAAGAAATTTCTAATTTTTACGTGTTAAATTCTACATATCACAAACGTACGAGCACAATGAAAATTTAATAGCTTATGTTTCATATATAACATTTTGCGTTTCAATGATATTCATTTGCTTATGACGTATTTTGACGTCAAACTTGACGTCGTCTAAAAATGTTTGTACGCGGTCTACAACCATTACTTCTGGACCGATCTTCATCAAAATTTCACAGAATGTGTGTAGGCTCTAGTTGTGCATCCCAGAGGCAATGGTTTTATGGCATATCCAAGATTCGAACCATTGACGTCAAATTTCAAATACGTTTGAAATCGCATCCTGATGAGTTAAAAATCTGATATTTGCAAAGATTATTAGTTTCTAAGTGTCTTTTACATTCTAAGAAGATGAACGTCATTGGATGTCATATAACGTCTTTAAATCAAAAATAATTTCTTATATCTAAACCTAAATTTATATATGTTGTAAAGTTTTCAGGACCATGGAGATGTAATTGCGTATGCGTCAAACCATGTGCTTTGAAATGCATTGAATTTCATAATCATGTGACGTTATATTACGTCAGATTTGACGTCAGGACAAAACGATTGTACGCGGTCTACAGCCTTTATTTTTTAACCGATTTTCATCAAAATTTCACAGAATGTACATGTTATGCTTTAGTTATGATCCCGGTGTCCGTTTGTCTAAATTCGAAAAGTCAAATGTTATATGGCAAATCCAAGATTCGAACCATTGACGTCAAATTTCAAATACGCATAACATCGCTTCCAGATGTGTTATAAAGTTAATATTGGAACTGAATATTATTCTTTATGACTTCTTTTTATTCTGTGAGGCAGAAGGTCATTTGACGTCATATGACGTCATAAGGACAAAACGAATTTCTAATATCTACGCGTTTATTTCTATATGTTGCAAAAAGTCCCGGGGGCATGAAAAATTAAGGGCGTATATTTAGATACTGAATATTTAATTTCATTGATTATCTTATGCATATGACGTCATATGACGTCAAAAATGACGTTGTCTACAAAAGATTTTTCGCGGTCTACAAACATTATTTTCGGACCTTTTTTTTATTCAATTTTCACAGAATGTGTAAGTTTCGTTATAATTATGCAGCCAGGCGTCCGTATTTCTATTTTCATAAAAGCAAAGGTTCTATGGCGAATCCAATATTCGAGCCATTGACGATTCAAATACGAATAACATCGCTTCTAGATGAGTTAGAAAGCTGAAATTTTGACTGAATATAAGTCTTTACGTATGTTTTACCTTATAAGAAGATGACCAAATTTTTTACTGAAATTAAACGGTTTTTACGGCATATAGGCCTGATTTTTTTAATTTGCATGAAAATTTTACTGAAGGTGCAGCATTGGATGCTATGGCGTAATGCTACTTCCGTTTCCAGAGAAAGCAACGGTCAAGGTCATATTTCAATTACCGATATTTTTCTTTGGCCTTGAATATCTCTTAAACAATAAATATTCTATCGAGACAATATGCATATAATTTGCAGTGCTTTGAAATACCTTTCAGCTTTTAATGATCGGGGTTGAATCAGTTGAATTATGGCTGAAAAACGAAAGTTCTGTTAGCCTCAATGCGTTTAACTGTTTATTTCTCAAAAATTTTGATTTTCTAAAATATGAATAATATTTGTAGAGCAATGTTGGGTCGTTCTTTTGATGCTTTAAGTTTAACGATTGACCCAAAAATCATGGAGTAATGCAAAAAAAAAAAATCGTTTATGCTATATTATGATTGACCCAAATATATTGCAATCAAATTGAATGGATTTTAAAGACATTTCTTTTGGTAACTAAATTACTGAAATAAGTCAACTTGTAAGAAAAACTTGCAAAATTATTCTTATTAATTTTCTTCCTCTTATATTTGTGTTAATGTCGATGTGTTGCCATTGGCCCAGAACAATGAAAATTTTAAGGCATATATTTCAAACCATGAGCTTTCGACTGTGTTAAATTTCATATTCATATGATGTCACATAACGTCAGATTTGACGTCAGGTGAAAACGATTGTACAGCCATTATTTCTTGACCGATTTTCATCAAATTTTCACAGAATGTGTATGCTATGCTCTAGTTGTGCATCCCGGTGTCCGTTTTTCAAAATTCGAAAAGGCAATGGTTCTATGGCGAATCCAAGATTCGAACCATTGACGTCAAATTTCAAATACATATAAAATCGCTTACAGATGAGCTAGAAAGATGATATTTAGACAGAATATAAGTCTCTAGTTTTGTCTTTATATTTTCAGAAGATGAATGTCGTATGACGTCATATGACATCATGAGGGGAAAAGTAATTTCTAAATTTTACGTGTTAATTTTTATTTGTTGAAAACGTCCGAACACCAGGAAAATTTAATAGCATATGCTTCAGATAGAACATTTTGCATTTCAATAATTTTCATTTGACTATGATGTCATATGACGTCAAACTTGACGTCGTCTAAAAATGTTTTTACGCGGTCTATAGCCATTATTTCTGGGCCGATTTTTATCAAAATTTCACAGGATGTGTATATTACACTCTAGTTGTGCATCCCGGTGTCCGTTTTTTAAAAGTCGAAAATGCAAAGGTTTTATGGCGAATCCAAGATTCGAACCATTGATGTCAAATTTCAAATACGTATAAAATCACTTCCAGATGAGTTAGAAAGCTGATATTTGGACAGTGTATAAGTTTCCAAGTGGGCTTTACATTCTGTGAAGATAATCGTCATATGACGTCATAAGGTTAAAAAGAATTTCTGGTGTATACGTGGTAATTTAAATATATTGTTAAGTTCCCAGGAACATGGAAATTTAATGGTATATACAACAATCCATGAGCTTTAAAATGCAATGAATTTCATATTATTGTGACGTTATATCACGTCAGATTTGACGTCAGGACAAAAAGGTTTTACGCGGTGTACAGACATTATTTTTGGACCGATTTTCATCAAAGTTTTTAAGATTGTATATGTAACGCTCTAGTTGTATATCTCGGGTTCGGTTTTCCAAATTCGAAAAGGCAATGGTTCTATGGCGAATCCAAGTTTCGAACAATTGACGTCAAATTTCAAATACGTATAAAATCGCTTCCAGATGATTTAGAAAGTTGATATTTGGACTGAATATTAGTCTTTAAGACTTATTTCTATTCAGTGAGGATTACCGTCATTTAACGTCATAAGACGTCATAAGGTCAAAAAGAATGTTTGATATATTTGGACTGAATATAAGTCTCCAAGTCTTCTTTACATTCTGAGAAGATGAACGTCATATGACGTCATTTGACCTTATGAGGTCAAAGTTAATTTTGTTAAAATTAAACGGTTTTTAAGACCTGTAGGCCTTATTTTTTTCATTTGCATGAATTTTTACTGAAGGTGCATCATGTGATCCTATAGAACAATGTCACTTCCATTTCCGGAAAAAATGTTAAGTTAAGTCATTACTTATATCTTGAAAGCCTCTAAGCTAGACCGAAACATGTGAAAATGAAACTGTAAGCATTTCCAATAAATTTTATTTGTTACATAGATTATAGAAATAGCCCAAATGAATTGAAATTGATATAAAAACATGATTTTCAGTTACTTTTGCCATATCCTCCAAGTTAAATTGTTTTATTTTTCAAAGTTTATTGAAGTTATGGCCATACAAAAGCAAGTTAAAGGCAGAAATTTCATATCCTTTTACTTTTTATTTGCTTTTAGTGTTTGACAAATGTAGCAGAAAGTCCTATCATTCGTATCAACGAATGAAATCTAGTTCTTTTTTTCCTCCTTTTCTACGCGTTAATTTCCATATGTTGCAATGGTCCAAGGACGATGAAAATTTAATGGCATATACTTCAGATGCTGAAATTTTGATTTCAATGATTTTCATATGCCTGATGTACGCGGACTACAGCCATTATTTCTTGACCGATTTTCATCAAAATTTCACAGAATGTGTATGTTAGGCTCTAGTTGTGCATCCCGGTGTCCGTTTTTCAAAATTCGAAAAGGCAATGGTTCTATGGCGAATCCAAGATTCGAACCATTGACGTCAATTTTCAAATGCTTATATAATCCTTTTTTTAGATGAGCTAGAAAGCTAATATTTAGACAGAATATAAGTCTCCAGGATTTCTTTAGATTCTCAGAAGATGAACGTCATATGTTTACATGTTAACTTCTATATGTTGAAAACGTCGGAGCACCTTGAAAATTTAATAGCATGTTTCAGAAAAAAAAAAAAAAAAAAAAAAAAAACATTTTGCACTTCAATGATTTTCATTTGCCTATGACGTGTTTTGGCGTCAAATTTGACGTCCTCTAAAAATTTTCGTTCGCGATCTACAGCCATTATTTCTGAACCGATTTTCATTACAATTTCACATAATGTGTATGTTACGCTCTAGTTGTGCATCGCGATGTCCGTTTTTCCAAATTCGAAAAAGGCAAAGGTTTTATGGTGAATCCAAGATTCGAACCATTGACGTCATATTTCAAATACCTATAAAATCGCTTCCAGATGAGTAAGAAAGGTAATATTTGGACAGATAATAAGTCTCCAAGAGTGCTTTATATTCTGTGAAGATGTTCGTCATTTGACGTCATATGACGTCATAAGGTCAAAAATAATTTCTAATATCTACACCTTAATTTAAATATGGAAATTTAATGACTTATACATCTATCCATGCACTTTTGAATGCAATGTATTTCATATTAATGTGACCTCATATAACATCAGACTTGACGTCAGGACAACAAGTTTTTCGCGGTCTACAGCCATTCTTTCCAGACCGATTTTCATCAAAAGTTCATAGAATGTATATTTTACTCTCTAGTTGTGTATCCCGGTGTCCGGTTTTCCAAATTCAAGAAGGAAATGGTTCTATGGCGAATCGAAGATTCGAACCATTGACGTCAAATTTCAAATACATATAAAATCGCTTCCAAGATGAGTTAGAAAGCTGGTATTTGGACTAAATATTAGTCTATCTGACTTCTTTTTATTCTGTGAGACAGAACATCAATTCACGTCATATGACGTCATTAGAACAAAAAGAATTTCTTATATCCACGCGTAAATTTCTATATGTTAGAAAGGTTCCAGGGGAATACAAAATTATTGCATATATTTCAGATACTGAATATTTCATTTCATTGATTGTCTTATGACTATGATGTCATATGACGTCAAACTTAATGTTATCTGCAAATGTTTGTTCGCGGTCTACATCCATTATTTCTGACCGATTTTCACAGAATGTATAAGTTTCGTTATAGTTATGCATTCAGGTGTCCGTTTTTCCAAATTCATAAAGGCAAAGGCTCTATGGCGAATCCAATATTCGAGCCATTGACGTTAAATTTCAAATACGCATAACATCGCTTCCAGATGAGTTAGAAAGCTGATATTTAGACTGAGTATAAGTCTCTACGTATTTATCACATTAAAGGAAGATGAACGTATGGCGTTATGTGTCGTTACAAGTCCTTAACATTTTTACTGAAATTAAACGGGTTTTTTTCGGCCTATAGGCCTTACATTTTGTTTGACATGCGTGAAATTAAAGGTGCAGCATTAGATAATATGGCATAATGTTACTTCCGTTTTCAGAAAAAGCAACGGTCAAAGTCATATATCAATTATAGACTTTTTTCCTTGGCCTTAAATATCTCTAAAACAACTAAATACTCTATCGAGGCAATATAGATTATAATTTGTAGTGCGTTGAAAGACTTTTTAGCTTTTAATGATCGGGGTTATGGCTGAAAAACAGAAATCCTGTTAGCCTCAATGCGTTTAACAGTTTATATCTCGAAAACTTTTGATTTTCGAAAATATGAATATGAACATTATTTGTAGAGCAATGCTTGGTCGTTCTTTTGATGCTTTAAGTTTTACGATTCACATAAAAAGCATGGAGTAATGCAAATAACAAAATTCGTTTATGTTATTTTATAATAGACCCAAATATATTGCAATTGGATTAAATGGATTTTTAAGACATTTGTTTTAGTAACTACG
Source organism: Solen grandis (assembly GCA_021229015.1). NCBI lineage: Eukaryota > Metazoa > Mollusca > Bivalvia > Adapedonta > Solenidae > Solen > Solen grandis. Next base: position 19,235,414 of record CM037786.1, read on the forward strand.
AGGGCGAGTCAATAAATAACCAGCCTAACCTATTTCAGGTTGAGATCTACCTCTTCTTTTTCAATATAATTTCCCTCCAGGGCTATTCACTTGGACCAACGGTGTTCAAGTGCCATCAGCCCAGAAGTGAAGAAGTCAGGGTCCTTTCCATGGAACCACTCCTCAACTGCCGCCACGACTTCTTCGTCAGACCGGAAATGACATCAACATATATCCTTTTTCAAATTTGGAAAAGGAAGAAGTCGCTAGGAGCTAGGTCTGGTTAGTAGGCAGGGTGCGGTATTAATTCATACCCATTTCGCTCCACAGCATCCATTGCAAACACCTTTGGAGAGTTTACCACGGCGTTTCTCGCGGATGGCGTTCCTCAGCTGGTCTAGCAAGTTTGCATAGTATGCTCCGGTTATTGTACTTCTCTTGGGTAAAATGTCCAACAAAATAACACCCTTTGTGTCCCAAAATACTGTGGCCATCACTTTGCCAGTAGATGGTTGAGTCTTGAACTTCTTTGGCCTTGGGGATCCCGGCCCTATGCACTGACGACTCTGGGCTTTATTTTCTGGTTCATAATAATGCACCCAAGTCTCATCCACAGTAACTAGACGCAAAAGGGATTCATCTTTTGACCTCAAACGCTTCAACAACGCACTGCATACTGATGCTCTCGTTGCCATTTGCTCATTGCTAAGGGATTTTGGGACCCAACGGGCTGTAAGCTTGCGCATCCCTAAACGATCATGCAAGATTTTTGAAACGGTACCATGTGAAATGCCTAATGCCTGTGCTATTTCTTCAACCTGACTTCGCCTATCTGAGTATACCAGATCTCTGACTTTATTACACATTTCTTCGTCGGTGGCATCAACTGGGCGTCCAGACCTGGCTTCATCTTCTAAAGACGTTCTACCGCGTTTAAACTCCCCAACCCAGAATTTAACTTGAGAATAAGATGGTGCAGAAGACCCATACACATCAACTAACTCAGCATGTATGTCCTTACCAGTTTTACCTTTTTAAATGCAAGTACCGAAATACAGCACGGTACTCCACTTTTGATGAAAAGCTTGCTTTTACATCACTAGCCATGTTTGACATTCAATATCTGACAACAAATGACCGTATACATGTGTAGTTTTGTACTCAGGTATAGTACATGTATTGAAACAATGCGTGAAAATCGTGGATGTCTCGGTTGATCGGAGGTGTCATAGGCTGGTTATTTATTGACTCACCCTCGTAGATTACTGAAATTGGTCAACTTATAAAAAAAGACTGAAATTGGTCAACTTATAAAAAAAGTGATGACAAAATAAAGATTGATGTTTAGTTATTTTTTCCATACGATATAAAGCTCTTACGTTTGACAAGTTTAAAAGAAAGTCCTATCATTCGTATCAACGAATGAAATCTAGTTATTCTTTTTTTATCTTCCTCTTATATTTGTATAAATTTCGATGTTTTGCCATTGGCCCCGAACAATGAAAATTTTAAGGCATATATTTCAAATCATGAACTTTCGGGTGCAATGAATTTCATATTCATATGACGTCATATAACGTCAGATTTGACGTCAGGTGAAAAGTTTGTACGCGGTCTCCAGCCATTATTTCTGGACCGATTTTCATCAAAATTTCACAGACTGTGTATATTAGGCTCTAGTTGTGCATCCCGGCATCCGTTTTTCAAAATTCGGAGAGGCAATGGTTCTATGGCGAATCCAAGATTAGAACCATTGACATCAAAATTCAAATACGTATAAAATCGCTTCCAGAAGAGTTAGAAAGCTGATATTTGGAAAAATTATAAGTCTCCAGGTCTTCTTTACATCACATGACGTCATAAAGCCAATAAAACTTTCGTATTAAATGTAAACGGTTTTTAAGCCCATATGCTTTATTTTTGTATGATTTGCTGATAATGCAGTATTAGATTCTATGGAGCCATGTCACTATCGTTTCCGGAAAATCCCAAAGGTCAAGATCATATATCAATTATCGGGTTTTTTCTTCATCTCATATAAAAAAAACGGTAAATATTCTTTCGAGACACTATGTCTATAATTTGTAGTGCTTAGAAAAACCTTTCACATGATATTTAGTTTTTGATGATCGGGATTGAATCGGTTGAGTTATGGCGAAAAAACGAAAAGTTGGTAACCCTCAGTGTTTTTAACAGTTTATATCTCGAAAACCTTTCATTTTCGAAAATATGATGAATATTATTTGTAGAGCAATGTTTGGTCGTTCTTTTGATGCTTAAAGTTTGATGATTGACCTAAGATTCGTGGAGTACTTGGAAAAAACGAAATCGTGCATAAAGCTTTGGTAATTTTTGCAGTTTTCTCGAGGATTAAGAGCTTGTATCTCAATAATTTTGAAAATATTCCTATATTTTAAGCATGCGAAATGTAGAGAATTTTCAGACGATTGTTTTGGAATCTAATGTTTTGAAATTGATCAAAGTATAAGGAAGTTACATCAAAAATATGAATTTAAACATGTAGAATTTCAGCGATTTTGCCGTTATGTCAAGGTTTTAACGGCTTATATCTTAAAATTCATTGGAAATAAGTGCACACATTAAGCGAGGAATGAGATGTAGAGAATTTTAAGACGATTATTTTGGTACCTAGAGTTTTGAAATTGATTAAACTATAAGGAAGTTACATCAAACACACGACTTTAAACCCAATTGTAAGAATTTTCGGAAAATATCCTACTTTCGCTTTCACCTTAATTGAAGCATTTTCGGAAAATGTAAGTTTACAGATATGTATTAGTCATATAAATTGCAAAAAAAATTACTTATATCATATTGATATTACTAGCTAAACAAGTGTTCACAATGATTTAATGTTGTGTCAAATCATTTTATTTACGTTACTTATACATATCAGTTGCAGCATTGCGTTACCCATAATCCTTTGAGCGTTTTGACACATGTCATTTAGACCGTTGTTGAAACATTGCAATTTCCCGACTTTATTGTTGCATCAATCGATAAATGTTGTATAAGCTATATTCAAAATTTATGATAAATGATAAGCTTTGTGAGGTTTAAGTTTAATTGCTTATATTTTGAAAACCTATAAAACTAGACCCAAATATGCTACAATTGAATTGCAGGATTTTCAGGACATTTATTTTGGTACCTAGAATACTAAAATTGGTTATAAGAAAGTTATAAGAAAGCGATATCAAAATAAAGATTTATTTATTTATTTTTGCCATATGGCTTATTTCATGCATAAGAAGTTCATACGAAAAAGAAAAAGTAAAAGGTAGGGAATTTAATATATATTCTTTCTAACGGTATTAATCTTTACATTTGACAATGTTAGCAGAAAGTCCTATCATTCGTATCAACGAATGAAATCTAGTTATAATAAATTTGATATTTGCATACATAATTACCTCTCTGAATGTGTGCTTTTGTGATGGGTAGCCTATCACACACACCTAAACTATGTGTAAACATTACCAGGTCTATTGCTAGTTGAGACTGGGAATATTAAGTTCATATGTATCAGCACATTTAATTAGAGACAAGATCCCTCCCCTAAGGTGTTTTTTGTCCAAAAGAATCAACTGTATTGAAATTAAACCAAAGGGGCGAATATTCAAGAAAGGTTATGGGGAAAAAAGAAAAAAAGATATTATATATATTTAATACAAACACTATTCTGCATGAAAACTATAGGACTAAATCGTCTGATTTTTTGCTTGACCTGTAAAATATTTGCGATACCGTGAGCATTTCAAAACAAATCCTCACCTATATGGGTGTTTTGTTCGTGTTTCAAAACTGCCGAATTTACATAAGCATGAACACACTCTATCTTAAAATAGAATCTGTTTGCACATGCATTCATCGAGGAAGGTGTCTACATCATCTTTGAGTATTTAACACGATATTTTGTGTACGAAAGTACATACTTTAGCTTAATCTCCGTATTAATTTTTGGGAATTTGTCGTCAAGGGCGACGCGAATTAATATTCTTTTAGTCCTTCGATTTATCGGTGATTCTATCGACATCAATTAGACTACCAGTCAATGACCAATGAGATTGCAGTATTTTTAAATTTTTTCGATCGGTTAAACTCGTTAAACCACTTTGTTTAATGGGTAACCTTGTATATACGACCAATATTTGTGCGCATGCTTGTAGAGATGGACTTGGATAGTAACGTCAAAACATAATTCCATACATTAAGTAGTTTAATGTTTGTTATTAGTGTCAGTGTGAAGTAAATGTTGTAACTATGTAGACTGGCATATTGCATACGTTTTTAGATGCCTTCCCCTAATTTCAAATGTCATGCCATAGAATATTAAAACGTTTTCAAATCCGCCGGGACATTGTAGCTTGTTTTCTTTGTATAAAAGGTGTGTTAAATCCTAAGTTTTCTTACGGTCTATCACGGCATATCCGTGATGAGCCGTGGAAAGGACAGGGGCTGAGCCCCAGTGGCACTAAGGCGCACTACGTTTATGTCCGCGGTCTATCACGGGTGCCAGTACGTTCCCTCACGGTCCGCTACGTTCTGGTGGGATTCCTCATGTTTCTCACATTCGGATAAAGGTCTGACACACTTTCTTGCGTTCTGCCAAGGCTTTCTACAAATGAAACGCGGATGCCGGGCAACTTTGGCACACGTTTAGTGCCAACGGTATAATGTTTTTGTTGTATTGGGATTTATCGTCGCTGCGATAGTATTTCAATCATATAGCGACATCCAGCTTATTACAGGTGGAGGAAGTCCCCGAGTACACAGAGGTACTCGGGTAGAACCACCGACCTACCGCAAGCCAGCTGGAAGGCTTCCTCACATGAAAAATCCGAAGTCCCTACCGGGATTCGAACCCACAGCGCTGAGAGATTTGTAATCCACGACTGTAACCGCTTGGCCACGGCGGCCCCTCCAACGGTATAAATCAAAGCGCTTATAACACTGAGAGATATTTTTAATGTAATTATGAAGCATTAATTTAATCTAATAATTGCCAATAACTTCAATGTCATAATCCCGTTATGACTTGCGTAAACACGGTCGAAATAAAAAAAGAATGAACACAAACTTGTCACTCTTTCTCCCATTCCTATAGTTAGTAAGATTTGCATAAATATTGTCGTGAACGATATATATTGATTTAATTCATATTTGTATTTTATTTAATAAACGGAGCCCAGCGGAGCTCCATTTAGAGCAGCAGCGGAGGTCATTAAGAAGGAGCAGCGGAGCTGCTTAACGGAGCTGCTAAGTGCAGTAAATTCACGTTATTCACGAGCTTTAGCTCAGTATATAAACCGTCGCCATGTGCTCAGGTTTTTTTGGTTTTTTTCGGATATTATTCTTACAGTATGGATCTAATATGTGCATTGAAATTCTAAATTTCTAACTTTTATCTTTGGCAATTTTTTCTTTAGGTGTTAGTTTTTTATATCTTGATAAAATGATTTAAAGTGCTTGAAAATTAAACTTTATAGATGGATTTATATGTTTGGGTTATTATTTTCTCCAATGTGGCAGTTAACAAATATAATATTTCAGTCTAATTACACTGTAATTATATTTCAAGTTTCAAAAATAAAATTGGCCACATTGAACCAGGAGATGTTAAATATCATATAAAAGTGCCGAAGGCAGTCACGGAGTTCCACGTCACTGGCGGAGAAAAAAGAAGCACATCGTAGACGGAGAGAATCATCCAAAACATAACTCTGGATACAAACCTTACACGTAGAAACTTTTGTGCACATAAGTTTTATACTTACCACAAATTACAGTTTCGACGGAGGTTTAAAAAGAGGGAAAAAATGGCTTCTCTCACATATATCAAAGGTGTTAGGACAAGGTTTAGAAAAAGCATTGAAAGGGAAACGAAATTCTAAGCCATGATAGGGAGCAAACAGAACCGGAAGAAGAAAAAGTTATAGTAAAGAAAGGTTTGAATTTGCTTATAACATACTGCGAAAAGGTAGAAAACCAGTGCGAAAAGTATGTAGGAGCATTAACAGAAAATGAAGACATCGCAAAAATAATGGATGAGGATTATAGTCTTTGTGACGGAGCTAGGATATGTTGTCATGACTTGAATATGTACCTAGATGAGCTTACCTCGGATAAAACACCGGTGGAGAAGGAAGAATCTAAAAACATAGAACAGGTTAGTGAATTACAAGTACAAATGCAATCCTTTATATCTGAACTTAGTATGCGACAACAAGAATTTGTCGAGAGGCAAAGTAATCGCCAGCGTGAGCTTTTTGAGATACAACAGGCAGAGCAACGAGAAATCTTAGATAAACTTACAAATCCAAAGAAATCTGCAACCACAGTTAAACTTCCAAAACTTGATCTGCGGTCGTTTAATGGTAATAAATTAAATTGGTCGGAGTTCTGGATTCTTTTGAGAGTGCTATCCACAAAAATGATAAGCTTTCAGATATAGACAAGTTTAGCTATCTTCAAACAAAGTTAGTAGGCGAGGCAAAGACAGCCATTGCTGGTTTGTCAATTTGCAAAGAAAATTACAAAGTCGTAGTGTCGATTTTACAAGAAAGGTTTGGAATGAAGCAAGATATCATTGACATGCACTATCAGAAGATGATAAATGTTGCTCCGCCAAGCTGCAAAACGGAATCTCTCCGTCTTTTCTTAGATACAGTTGAGAAGCATTTGTGCAGCTTAGAAGTGTTAGGCGAAAACATTGATCAGAATATGTTTCTATCAATGATAAAAACGAAAATACCAAAAGATGTTTTGTTGCAATTGGAAATACAGAAAGGGGCTACCATGAAATGGAGTGTAAAAGAATTAAGAAAGGGTTTGCGTGGTTATCTGATAGCCAGAGAACATACAGAGCAAAGTACAAAGACAGAAGCGTCCGATGTAAATCCAGGTAATACCTTATTTAAACGAAACTTCTCAAGAAAGTTTAATTCAGTACAACCATCTTTCAAAAAATCCGCCTCAGCGGAGGCGCTGGTTTCTAGTGAAAAAACAAAAGGTGGCTATGCTCACAAATGTAGATATTGTGCTCATCCTCACTGGAGTGACGAATGCACAAACTACAAAACTATAGCAGAACGAAAGAAAATATTAAAAGGTTCTTGCTACAAATGCTTAAAAGTCGGACATAAGACGGATGAATGTAGATCTAGTAAATCATGCATTCATTGTGGTGAAAAGAATATTCATCACAGAAGCCTATGTCCAAAGAAATTTGTTGCTAAAGCACAGGATAAGCATGAATGTGCTAATATTTCTAAAGAGATACACTTGGTGCCTGAGGAGTCAGAAATTCCTCAAGAAAATGTACTTGTCTCCTCCGCCGAGACAGTTCTAATGCAAACAGCTTTAACGGAGGTAAAAAGCTCTACAGATGACAACAAAGGACAGATAAGGCTTCTCCTTGACTCCGGTTCACAGCGGCCTTACATAACGGAGCACTTGGCAAAGCAGCTTAAACTACCAAAAGGAGAAGACATAGAGATAAAACTTGTGACATTTGGTAGTGATAAAACCAAAATTATCAAAACACCATCAACAAAACTTGATATTAAGCTGAAAAATGGTGACTACATGACGATCAATGCAAATATCGTGCCAGATATAACAGGGACTATTGAACGGAAGGCTGTGAATTTGCCAAGATCTGGGGATGCACTTCACATCCTTAACAGTGTAGAGTTAGCTGACACTATTCCAAATATGAGAGAATGTTCTACAATAGACATTTAAATAGGAAATGACTATTACTTGGACATTGTTTTGTCTCAAAAAATTGAAGTTCTTCCTTGCTTATATCTTCTCAGCTCCAAATTATGATGGATTTTGTCAGGTCGGACACATTGTGATGACAATTGCAGACAAGACACAAACTTACTTATACTTACCTATGGCTCAGACTTAGCGGAGTCTACATCTCTTACATCAGCTGACAGTGTCTTATCACAAAAACCAGATCTAGAAGACTTTTGGGCTGTTGAGTCAATCAGTATAAAAGATGATTTAAAGAGCACCACTGATGAAATTGCAATGGCCAAATTCAGAGAAACCTTGAAATTTGAAGGAGGTCGTTATCAAGCAACATGGCCATGGATTGATGAAAAACCAGACTTACCGTCTAATCGCGGATCAGCCTACGGAAGATTAAAATCAAACGTGTCTCGAATGAGTGACAGACCAGACCTTTTGAAGCAATATGACTCAGTGATACAAGAACAACTTGGAAAAGGCATTATTGAAAGAGTAAATGGAAAGAGTGATGGCGGAGTTATACACTACTTACCACATCATGCCGTTCTGACTCCGCTAAAGACCACGACAAAAATGCGTTTAGTATATGACGCCTCCGCCAAGACAAGTTTGAAGAACAAAAGCTTAAACGAATGTTTACACAGAGGTCCTGTATTGCTCCATGACCTCTGTGGATTACTGATACGATTCCGCACACACAATGTTGCCATTGTGGCGGATATCGAAAAAGCTTTTCTTCAGTTTGGATAACAACCAGACCAACGGGATACCACTAGATTTTTGTGGTTGAAAAATCCTAAAAGCCTTCCACAGAAATGAGTAACATCCAAGAGTATCGATTCTGTCGTGTCCCGTTTGGAGTCATTTCAGGTCCATTTATACTGGGAGCAACAATAAACTGTCACTTGAAGTCATATCAAAGCCCAATTGCACAACAATTACAAAGAGACATATACGTTGACAATGTCATTACAGGCACAAAAACTGAAGGAGAAGCTATTCAGATGTATTTAGTTTCCAAGCAATATTTTGAAGACGCAGCCATGAACCTTCGTGAATGGTCAACCAATAGCAAACAGGTGAACAGTGTTATACCAGATGTAGATAAGGCAAAAACTGAGACTATAAACGTTCTTGGCCATGTGTGGAACTCAGTAGAAGATGCATTGTCTCTCAAAGAATCTAAAGAGCTAAAAAAAATGTACAGAGATGAGCAAGAGGATTGTACTGAGACAGTTAGCATCTGTATACGACCCCCTAGGTATGTTTTGCCCGATTATTTTGCCGGGGAAGGTGCTCATGCAAGATCTTTGGATTAAACATCTAGATTGGGATGAAAGTCTTGAGCCAAGTGACGTTGAAATCTGGAACATAACCAAGGAGGAATTATTGAAAATATTTCGTATCACTATACCTAGATGCATAGCATTTCCAGGAAATAAACAAGCAAAGTACACATTACTCTGTTTCTGTGATGCATCGTCAAAGGCATATGCTACAGCTATTTACCTACACCAAGAAGTTCAAAATGATGCTAAATCCGACTTGATATTTGCTAAGTCACGTCTAGCTCCAACAAAAAAGTTGTCAATACTGCGATTGGAGCTGATGGCAGTGTTGATCGGAGTAAGGTGTTTGAAGTTTGTAAAGAACAACAAACATTTATTCATAGATCATGTATACATTTGGAGTTACTCACGGTGTGTTCTTCACTGGTTATCTTCAGAAAGTGTTTCAAACGTATTTGTGAAAAATCGTGTGAAGGAAATAAAGGATCACGGTGTGTCAGGGTTTCACTACATACCATCAAGTGAAAACACTGCAGATCTTGCTACCAGGGGTACCACTGTTGAACAGTTGAATGACAAGAAAATATGGTGGCATGGTCCAGAGTGGTTGGTAAAGCCAAAAGTTGAATGGAAATTGGGCTTTGGTGAAGAAACTGAAAACGACTTATCTGACACAGAACTTGTATTCAGTAGCACAGATAAAATAAAAGAAATACCATTTAAAGCCTTGCCAGGAGGAGCCGATATAACCACTCCTGTAGATGAATCATCTCAAAATAGAGCAATGTTAAGCGGTGATGTCAATACACAAATACCACCCTTTGAAATCGAATGTGAACGTTACAGCTTCAAGGCTTTTAAGAGTCACTGCATTCGCAATTCGGTTTATAAATAAAACTAGAAAGAAAAGTAGTGAAAGTGGTCCATTGACAAAACTAGAGATAGATAATGCTGAAAGGCTGTGGATAAAGCACATACAGAGAAAACATTATGACGAAGTCATTAAAGCAATCATAGAGAAGAAGAGTCACAGCCTACAAAGACAGCTTGGTCTGTACATTGACGATTTAGGAGTTCTACGATGCAGTGGCAGATTAGACAATGCAGATCTTACTGAAGCTGCTAGACATCCCATTCTCTTACCCAAACGCGATAGATTTACGCATCTTCTGATAGAAAGAGTGCATCAAGAGGTTTATCACAGCGGTATTTCACAGACTTTGAGCAGAATGCGCTACAAGTACTGGATATCAAGTGGGCGGACTATAGTGAGGAGCATTATACGACATTGCTTAGTGTGCCGACGACATGAAGGAGGAGCATATAAAATGCCATTCATGGCTCCTATTCAAAAAGAGCGTTTGACGGAGGCCCCTCCATTCACAAAAGTCGGTCTTGATTATCTAGGTCCACTTTATGTGAAAAGAGCCGACGGAGCAAACAAAGTATGGATTTGTCTATTCACGTGTCTCGTCACTCGCGCAGTTCACTTGGAGTTAATGCAAAACCTCTCCATAGAAGAATTTCTGATGGGTTTGCGTAGGTTTATAGCATGTAGAGGTTAAGATGCCCTGATGTTCATAACTACGCCTCTGAAAACCGAATTTCTTGGAAATTTATTGTAGAGCTTGCTCCCTGGATGGGAGGATGTTACGAACGACTCGTCGGATTGGTCAAACGTTCGTTAAGAAAAGCCATAGGCCGGAAACTTCTAACTGAAACACAGATGCAAACAATTGTTAAGGACGTAGAGTCAGTTGTTAATACAAGACCGATAATTTATGTTGGCAAAGACATTAATTCAATGATAACATTATCGCCAGCATGTTTCTTATAACTAAATCCAAATATCGGCACACCGGAAGTAGAAATGGACGATGATGACGATTACATCGAGAAAGATAGTTTACCTACAAAGCTTTTCACAGTGTGGAAAAAAGGACAAAAAATATTAAATAATTTCTGGAAAATATGGAAAGATGAGTATTTACTCAGCTTACGAGAAAGGACACAACGTCGTCTGAAAACAGGAAGAATACAATCACAGTTTGTGCCAAATATAGGGGATGTCGTTTTGATAAAGGATGATACTCCACGAGGAAGCTGGACACTTGGAAGAATATCAGAACTTATCCAAAGCCGTGATGGAGAAATTAGATCTGCAAAGGTACAAACGCATTTGGGTCGTGTTATTGATCGACCTCTGAACTTACTTTATCCTATTGAAGTATCAGGGAACCTCGACCAATCGCATGATAACAATATCCCAGATAATGCGATGCAAGATTCGAAACCGGAAAAGGATTCTGTAGAAAAAGTTGTATCAAAACCGAGCCGTAAAGCTGCGGTTAATGCTAAAACAAAGCTAAAATCACTCTTTCAGAAGTGTGATTTAATTTGTTTAAAAAAAACAAAAAAACAAAAAAAAAAACATTCGCTGTAAATAATTGATTCATTGATATAAACACTTAATTAGATTATTTAAAACAATTTATTTACATTTGTTCCCCTTTAAAAATTAAGGCGGCCTTTACCTGTTCAATTTGGCCTGAGGGCAAATATCCCAGCACTGGACGATGAGTGTTTTGTTTGCTGGCGGAGCCATTGTTCCAAAAATTGGCGGAGTCAGCAGAGAAAATTATTGAGCGAAATGCTCGTGCATCACGTTTTGTTTTATTTCAGAAATCTCCAGGAAATAGTTCAGACCTGCAACCTGGTCATTACTCAGGTATAAACCTAGCCAATGAAACAAATTATGCTGTTAACGATGAGATAACACTGGAAGACATTTATAGCCAATCAGAACAGGCCGATCAACCCGCAATCACCGCCGTCGACGACGGAAGAGAGGCCGATATGCAAGCCGCAGTCATCGACGAAGTCGATACGCCAACCGCTGTGACCGAGAGCGAGGCAATTGATCAAGCCGCCGTCACCGACGTGGGCGGAGAGGAGGCCGTTACACCTGCAACCGTCACCGACGCGAACGGAGAAGAGGCCGTTCCGCCAGCCGCTGTCACCGACGACAAGGGTGAAGAGTCCGATACCGCCTTTGCGGAGAGGAACAACCAGCAGCAAGTGGAATACATAAACATCACGTTAAAAATTTCTACAAATTACCAAAATGGTAATATTTCCCATGTGGACAGAGTTGTTTCTCTTTCATATTCGGACAATTTTAACCCACAGAGTCCGCAAAATGACTTAGGAGTAACTTTAAGTAGCGATGGTAGATGGCATACCAACATAAATAACAATAATTTCAGCCACTAAAGTTCTTAATTCAATGAGCTTGGTCAAGTATAAATTAAACAGACGAACTTTAAACCAGATATGTACTGGTGACTTACCAAGTTGTATTAATCAGCTTTTTCCTGATTCCGTATGCATTACGTAATGCTAATGATATTATGTTGTTGTATTGGGGTTTACCCACCACCGGTAGGTCGGTGGTTCTACCCGGGTACTTCTGTGTACCTCTGGGGTCTTCCTCCACCTGTAATTAGCTGGACGTCGCTGTTTGATTGAAATACTATCGCAGCGACACAACAACGACACCAGAAAATACCACACACTTAATGTCATTAAGTTAATATTTAGGATAAGTGAACATACACAAAATGACAATAATAAGGTATCTCAAAGATTTCATAAATGCATTAAAAATACGAAACGCTTTAAATGACATTTATATTTCTAAAAATTGAAATGAACACCCTTCTGTATGTCGATTGGAAATGATGCTCGTGTTGTAAGTCGGGATATACTTCCACACAATGAATTTTTTTTATTATTGTGATTAGTTTATAGGTTAGACGTATATCGGTTCATTTCTGTCCATTTAGTGTTAATTATTTTTCTTAAAGTCTTAAAACATTTATTACATATATCATTATGTCATCAGCCAGAATATTTGCATGAATGTAATCTTTGGAGAAAACCGAATCTAAGTTGAAATAACATTGGCTCCTTATTCGACTATATTCATTATATATGTATTGATATATGTAATATTTGAGTAATAAAATATGCTTAAATTAAATTGACGCGCTTGCACATCTACTTGTTATCACAGTTTATTGAGCATGCTATGTCCAGCATAAATTATTTTCACATCTCAATTCAGATTCGACTTCCATAAGGTAACCATATTTAAATAAACATAATAATTAATACCACTAGGTGATAAGACTGAAAAACAAAATTTAGAACTATATCTCCACGTAGTAAATGAAAGTAAAAATAATTAACAGCAAAGCAATCAATGTACGCGGGAATTTCGATGAGACAACTTGGCCTACTACGGACCATCTCCAAGTTTTGTTACGGCCTGTTACGAGCTGTCACGTTTTGTTGCGTTCTACCCGTTTTACTACGACCTTCTAGATTTTTCATCCACACCGTGATCTCCGTGGCAATTATTTTGACAGTCGGCATCTATTTTGCTTATTATAAGCTGCCCATTAAAACATTAAGTTTTACTCCTTTTTTGTTCAGCATAAGACGGTTGTCGCGGTCTAAAAATCACATCCCTCAGAAGGCGATATATCACAAAATTAACCTGACGCCTCGGCTGATATTTATATATTTTTAAGGGTGTATATTATGTTTTATCGCCCTTCTGAGGGTTGCAATATTTATTTCATTATATCGAACAGAATATAACAAAACAGTTTAACCGTGGAACCATGCTAAAAGCCGGTATTCGGTATGGGCTTACGCGAGAGGTTGTGTTCGTTATAGCAAGAGGGATGAACCGTAATGATACGGGGGTGACTCTGTGTTTATATTTGTAATTAAGCATAACAGTAAAGTGGATAATCTGACATGTGCAAACATGAAAGAAAAACCTTTTCGCCTTGTTAATTATTTTACTACAAAGTGTCACGAAAAAGTAAGTAAAAAATCGCATTTTACCAGTATAATGATAATAATGTTTTATTCGGAGCTGGGCAAATTAAGGTAATCCATGCATCATTAAATTATAATCATGATTCTTCAAATGCTTAAAAAGTCTTCAATGCAGATGCAAGCATCCACTGATTTACTGATTTGGAATCTTTTTATCTATAAAGGCTAGCATTTACTATAAAATTCCCATGGTCACTTGATGGACCATGATCACATTTAATGAAGGTCAGATTACCTTAAGTAACCTTCGTTACCATAGAATGTAGAGGATCATTCAGATTTTATGACGGGTAAACCCCTTTTCGCACGTTTTTGTGATTTTAGTTGTAGCTATAATTGAACGTCTGTTTTCTAGTTCAAGTTTTTCCTGAATTATTTACTCGCTCGTGAGAAGCCTGTGTTCTGTAAAAGCTTTGCATTTTTGTTTGGGTTGAGGTTTTTGTACTTTTGGTGGGGACAGGAGAAACATATCATCAATATCTTGTTCCAGTTGTCAGTAGGTTCTCAATACAGTGGTCGACGGTGGGCTCGGGAGAGTCGCACTGAATGTCTTGCAAGGGAAGCTGAATATCTACCTCACCATCAACAATCAGCACTATTGATTAAATCAAGAACTCCAATAGGGTCCATTGTCACATCTGTGGTAAAGTCACCACTGATTTCTTGACCATCCACGGCTATCTGACCGGGAACACTGATTTCATCAGCCTGTGAGACAATCGGAGTGGAAACTGAACTCGTATCGATATCTGGGCCTGGTAGCTCGGGAACCTCGCCGGAACTGAAGGTGCTTACAATTGGTGTGTCTTAGGGAAACTGGGGCCGTAAGCTTCTTCGTGAATAGCATGTTTATTGATTGGGTATATTTCACATGCAGCGAAACCTGACTTATGTTACTTTCGGAGTGACCGGACTTCCATGCTGTTGCCATCAGGGCAGGACATGTCCATTTCTTAATGGAATGCAAAGGATCTTGTAAAAGCTCAGAGCAGTCAGTGTTATAGGCTTTGTTAAAAGGGCCAAAGACAGACTTGTCAAGTGGCTGAAGATGGTGAGTAGTGTGAGGTGGAAGGGCCATAATGTGAATGTCTTCTTCTATGGTGCGCTGGAGAATGGCCAGGGATTCATGGCTGCTGTGACCAATCAAAATTAAAAGTTGGGGACCCTGGGGACCACAGTGCTGCAAAAAGACATTGTCGAACCATTTTTCCCCAAGTTCGTCTGTCATCCAACCTTTTTCTTGATAATTCAATTCAATTCAATTCAATTCAATAGTTTATTTGCTAATTGACCACCGGCCCTTGCAAAAAAACAACATACATACAATGTGTACATAAGAAAATGACAAAATATATGCAATTATTCATATAGATCTAAGAATGTCATTGAACAACAAATATATAACCAGGTACATGTGTTAATACATCCACTAAATATATCATATCATTGACTGACCAATACTATTGTAATAATTCTTTGCGTTTTTGAAAACTGTAAAACAGATACATGGCAACATTTTTAATCACTAATTCTCTACTATCAGATAAAATGTTGTAGAATTTATCAACAGTTGGATGATGGTGATACATATAAGGAAGATATTTCTGTCTCAGCTCATTATAAATTGGACAAACCAATATAGCGGCATTTACTGTATGAAGAGGAGCTGACATAAAACGTTTACATGCATATAAATGTACTCTTTCAACAACATCAAAAGATTCTAAGCCCCACAATTCACTTCCGTAATATAAAATAGGTAACACTTTTGTATCAATTATTTTAAAGAAACAATGTTTTGACATAGGCATACTATCATAAAGTGTCGTCAACAATGAAACTAGAACACGTTTTGCCTTAACTGCCATACATTCTGCCATTCTGTGCATAGATAACTGAGATGTAAAATATAGACCTACATATTGAAATCCATTAACACATTCTAATATTTGACCATTAAAGTACCATTTTTCTAATTTTGACAAACGACCTCCATGTTTAAAAACAACAATTTTCGTCTTCTCAACATTTACTGATAAGCTCCATATTTTACAAAAAGAATTTAACAAATTTAACTGTTTTTGTAAACCCATTATAGTATCAGAAATTAGAGCCACATCATCTGCAAACAATAACATAAAAACCTCTAATATATCTGGGTTAAGTTGAATACCTCTTACATCATTATTTTCCATAAATTCATACAACTCATTAATAAAAAGAGAAAATAATATAGGACTTGCATTGCAACCTTGTTTCAAGCCAATAGGACAATTAATTTCTTCACTCATCTCAGCCCCATTCCTCACACGTGTCCTTACTGATAGATAAATAGACTTAATGGAATTAAATAACTTCCCTTTAATCCCCCGTTTTATTAAGATTTTGAATAATTTACTACGGTCAATATAATCAAATGCCTTCTTAAAATCTATAAATGCTACATATACTTTCCTATTTTTCATACCTAAATTTTTTCGTATAACAGAATACAAAATATAAGCATTATCAATTGTAGAGTATCCTCTTCTGAATCCTGATTGACATTCGGTAATTTTATTAAAGGCTTCACAGTATAAAGTCAAGCGTTTATTCAATATATTCACATAAACTTTACTTAATACCTCAACTAAAGATATACCCCTATAGTTATCTGGATTATCCAATGCACCTTTCTTATAAACAGGAATAAGAATAGAAGTTGCCCAATTATGAGGGAATACTCCTAGTGTAAAAATTCTATTATAAATTATTTTAACATAGGATATTATATATCTTATACTATATTTCAGATGTTTAGCAGTTAAGTTACCAGCTGTTGCTTTATCTAGATTTAAATCATTTACAGCCTGTAGAATTTCTTCATCTGTTATTTCAGAATTAAATATACAATCTTCAATATCTGTAGCATCATCAATATCATGAGATACAGTAATATCATCAAGTGACACACTATCAGACGATGTATCAGGTACGTTAAACACAGATGTGAAATGAGTATGCCATTGATCTGTAGTGATCCGTGGAGTACGTTTACTTACACCTTGTATCTCCCTGAATGTTTTCCAAAATCTCTTCTGATCTTTAACCGAATCAGTCAAGCGTTTGATATTCCTATTAACAACTTGCCTTCGCTTCGTTTTACATAAAGTTTTAAATTTCTTCTTGTTTTGTAAATATATTTCCAAATTGAAATCTAATCTATTATATCTAAAGCGTTTAAGAGAGTTATTCACTACGGTTTTCAATGATTTACATTCTTTATCAAACCAGCTGATTTTTGTATATACTGGATTCTTGATATTATAAGTATGTACCGCATGGCTGCTACACGCTAATAAAATATTTTCTATGTCAGAAATAGCTGTAGATACACTATCATTTGATTCCTCAGATATAATTGTTTCAATCTTGTTTAATTCGCCACATAACACCACATCTTGTACTTTATTTTGGAAAATAACAATATTTTCATTATTAAAGTCATACTTTGTAACACAACTGTCTTCATTCCATGTTATGTTTGTTCTATCCGCTAAAGCATGTCGCTTCAATTTGCAGATAACAGGTAAGTGATCAGAACTACAATTTACATCAACAACAAAATCTACTATAATTTCAAAAATATCCCTTGCTGCAATATAATAATCAATCACGCTGCAACCACCAGATGATATGTACGTATAATTTCCAGTAAACTTATCCTGCCCACAACGACCATTCAATATATATAATGCATATATTTTACATAGTGATAACAGATCACGTCCAAAGCTGTTAGTTATACTGTCACAAGATGGTCTATTAACAAGTTCAATATGCTGATCAAAAATAATATCAAGATCATTAAATAAGGGTATATCAATATCAATATCTAACATCTCGGTATTTCCATTACCTGTCCGTGCATTCAAATCACCTGAAATTAATACATGCACATCATGTAAGGGTATTTCACACAATAAATTTTCAATGATTTGCATACCTTTTACATCAGATTCATCATAAACTGGAGACTTATTTGGTGGTATATAAACAGAAATTAACAGTAAGTCTTTGTTAATATTAAACAACTCGTTTTGAAATCTCAGTAAAATCCCGTTGTTAAAATCGCTACAAATACGTGACACATATTTTTGTAACGAAGTTCGTACAAAGATACATATACCCCCCATGTTTCTACCACCTCTTAATGAAAACTTAGCAGGGCTGTTAAAACAGAAATAATTTCTCAAACCGCTAAAGTTAGAACAATCAATATTTTCTGTCACCCATGTTTCAGTTAGAATTACTATATCAAATTTTATTATATAATCTAAGAAATCTGTCTGTCGAATTTTTGACAATAAACCATTTATATTCCATAAAACAAAAGAAATATTTGATAAAGTACATGATGGACCTTGGCCACATCCCTATACATCAGTCCTGTCAGTAGTGAGACCGTGTGTTTGCGTTGGGTCAAGGTCACCGCCGCCTGTAGCCCCGAGTTGTTCCACGTGCGGATCTACAGCCATAGTATCAGTGCCCTGTCTCCGCGCTCTAACAAACATCCGCCCGCTGTCATTTGTTTTCTCGATGGCCTGTCGCTTATAGAGAACACCATTTTTAAAATACCCTTTAATTCCATTTCTATTTAGCTCTTTCAGTTTAATACCACACACTGCCAGTTGGGACTGCCTTCGTGTTAAATGCATGGAGGCATTTAGGTTTTTTCCCTTGGCAACAAACATGGGCGGCATGACATACCCAGTCGCGTTTACACATGCCATAATGGTAATGTTGCTTGATCTGCCACTGGTCCGTGAACATACATTGGCGACACTTTTACCAGTTACCACCTTCACGGGAGTGTTTGGACAGTGTTTAAAGTTTTTTCCAGTCTCATTGCAATTCCAAATGCAATCAAGTTCATCAGTTACATCAAGCGTCGTCATGAGGGTTGAGATGTCGTTGAAGTACTTTCCGACAACTTCACGGTTCGTCATACGACATCGAGATGTACTTAGACGCTCTGGTTGCCGCAGTGTTAGTCCATGGTGCGTCCAAGCCTTCCCACCAATTCTTACCCGCTTTGAAATCTAGATAAGAAGACTGAATCTAAAATCAAATATATCATAATGTATACATTTTGTGTACATGTTACCGTATTATTACTAATACACTAATTTGTGGTTGTAAGTAGTAGCTTATTTTTATGTACAGGCGGGTTAACTTTTTGTAAAACCAATATTGAACACAACCCTCCGCAAGTCTGTATTGCTTACTACTTTGCATGCCGTCCTATTTAGAGTGACAATTATTAACTATCTTATAAACAGGAATATAATGATAATAATTATAATTATAATAATATAAGTTTTATATTTACATGTATGTGTATATCTGAATGCAGATTGAATTTTTAATACTTTTTACCTTAAGTTTTTTGCACAAGTTTGCCCGAGGAAGAAGTTGTCTTCTGCTTATGCCAATGCCCCTTTCGGTGACAACCTTAACAGACTCATCAATTCTTTCCTCGACTTCGCGTGGCATGGCCGTTGGCTTCCCATGTGTCACTTGAAGACCATATCGGCAGCTGACCCTATCGGCTAACGTCGACTTGGGCACACCAAAGGTTTTTGCCGCAAATCTTACAGACATGCCGTTCTTGGTGGCAACAAGAGCATTTTCCAAACAGCTTGGATCATATTTCAGTGTTTTTCCTCGCTTTATGTGTTTGTATTTCCGTCACAGTACTGCAAATAATTTAAGTTATTAGTAATCAGAAATGGCTTCTAAATTAAAAGATCCCGGTTCGATCCCAAGTTCGGCCGACCACTGTTACTGTGGCGACCTTCAATCTTTGATTCCAGTTAATGCATTTATAATATGTGAATCAGAAAGATGCACAATGGCGAAAACAAATCAAACTAGGTCATACATGTAACTACGTGTACCTTGTTTAATTATCTTCTTTACAATGTGTTGAGTTTTATTTTATCAACTAGTGTCACCAATCCATGTCTAAACCCTGGTGCATCTTCTGACCCAGATATTCAGGATTCTCCTGACTCTTCGTATCATGAAATCCTAGATAGCCCGGGTTTTGATGAACGTCATTAGATAACAATAACAACAAACTGGGAATGAATATAACAGCATACTGGCCCGATTGACTGTTCTGAGAGTCAGTCACATTTTCCTGACACTGTCCTAGAACTACCCTTATATGCTGAGCGCCAAGCAAGGGGGTTATACCGGTACAATTTTTGCGACCTCCCGATTCCGGGGCGGACGCTCTAACCACTCGACCATCGGGACCGATCTCTTTACTGGTCGCATGCACCTGAATTATATTTTAAGATCGCTTGTATTATATCTACATGTATGTATATTAGGCAATTTCCGGAACTCGATAGAAACACCCGAATCGGTGGCCGTGAAATTCCGTCGACGGTGTCGCAGATAATCCGTAGGTGATATAAGGAATCAGGCACGTTTTTAAGAACCTTTGTCAATCATGGATCATAAATGTTCATGGTTTGTTACATACTGAGAGTTTTAAATTTTCCAGCTATATAAGTGCGCATCTTTAAAGTAACACCGCTAGGCACATTGATACGCATTACTGAGCAAGTTCAAACTGGGTGTACATATAAGGTAATCTATATAGAGCAGTATTAGTTGATGTGTATTCCAGTTTATGAAAGGATTATAAGTGGTACTGTAAAGAAAAAAGGAAATAGTAACGAAATTGAAATAAAAGAAGATTGTTATTTAACACATATTGCAGGTAGAATATACATGTTCACTCGTATAATGAGAAATTACCCATTTTAAGGTAAGATTAAAGTCTTCCGATATGTAAACATTGAAAACCTACTTTGAGTTTTTGTGTGTGTGTTTCGAATGTGCTTCGCCGTTTTTTTGTGGTTGTTTTTTTGTTGTTGTTGTTGTTTTTTGTTGTTGTTGTTTTTTTTTTGGGGGGGGGGGCACTTTTGTGTGTTTTGTGAAGATATTTTGGCAAAACTTCCTTTTGCGTACACCCATCACCAAGTTATCACCTGTGTGTCTTTTTCTCCCCTATCCTTTTCCCCCCTTTTTCTTTTCTGATTTCAGATGTGCGTTTGTAAATTTTTTTTTTCCCTGGTTCCTGTTTCTTTCTTCTTTTTTTTATTATACATGTATATAAGTTTTATATTTTCATTCATTACCATTTTTTATTTTTTTCCTTTTCATTATATCGATGGCTCAACGCAAAACTGTCGTAACTCTGTTTTTTAAAATTGTTCAGGAGAAGGAAAAAACTTTCTGAATTTATTTGTATTGGATATATTACAAGTGTTTTAACATAAAATTGCTGCATTATATGTCAGTTTTAATAATCTTCATTGTATTTTTTTCAACATTTAATAAAAAAGGTGATTTTGAGGATAAACCGACTTACTACAGTTTTCCACTTCAAATGTTGGTTTTCATCGAAAAGAAAATCAATGCAACACTGTAGTAACTTGACTTACGACAGTATTCCACCTCATATCATATGAATTCTGGAAATTTAGTTCATGCAACACTGTATCAATATCATTTTCACCAGTTTTAAATGATATAAAAAGGGGTCCATTAGGTATAACAAACAAATTCATGACACGGGGACATTCCAGGGTTGATGACAAACTTTGATGACCAACGTTTTGACCTTTTGAGAAATGTTTTTATCAATGCATGCTTAATATTATTAGAGCCATACAGAATTACTGTAATAACTAAACTAGAGTACATCAGGTTGACAGACCCCAGGTATTTGAGTTGAAAATGTGCAAATAGTTCATTAACACCATTAAAACTCAACATTTTTATAATCACAAGTGTTATTAAAGAAAGTTTGAAGTGCTGTCAATGAACAACATAAAGAAACCAATGTTCATGACAATACCTCATGTAGATAAACCAAAGACCTAATAACCTAAAAGAGATTCACATCTCTGATATAGGTATGTGCAAAGAGCAAATCAAGAGAAGTTCTTGTTAATTTATGTGTATGATAATGTGACAGCAAGATAATGGGAGATGTGTAAAATTGCTCATATCAATTATAAATATACTAAGTTTTCTCTTCAATTTATTGTTGATTAAACCAAATATGTATATCTCTCATTAGATCACAGAACACTTTTATGAGTGATACTCATGTAAAGCATCTGTCCGTTAATCGTCTCCAAGACGTGAAGCATCTCAGCGAGATTTCACTCAAATCCCATTCACCTGTTGTTGTTGTTTTTTTGTCACAGGATTATTTTTTTTTTCGGACAGCTTTAGGTTACAATGCAGACAAGCTTTTGAGCAGATATTATATCCTAAAACAATTTGTATAACTTCTTGACAAATAATTTTATCATCTGCATCATCATCAGCATCTTTATACTGGGTATAACTTTTCCCCCGTTTTCCTGCTCTCCAGACTTTTCTATCCATAGCATCTACTGTCTTGAGGAAACAAAGATTTACTCCACACTTTTCAAATAACAAACATTGTTATACTATCAGTTTCTTAGACAGTATTTGTTTCAAATAGTTTAGTTTAATTTTGGTTTCAAATACAGTCATTTGCATCATTTGATCATTTTGTTCTTCTGTATTTCCAGATATGTACACATTTTTTTACATTTTGGAGGGAAATTAAGGATACTGTATTAAAGTATTTAATTGTATTAACAAAACCCTGACTATCATTCTGCATTATTCATATCTAAAAGATTTAAAAGAATCGCCATGATTTAAATCTGACGTTTTAATTGTTTTACGGTATTAAACAACACTAAAGATAAAGTTTTCTTCACACTTGCACCTACTACTTTGAGGACTTACTCATTGTCGCATGGGAGTAGGAAGAAAAAGGGGTTGTGAATAGCAGGAATGGTTTACTTGCACTAAAGGTTTAGAGACTAAACTAAAATGTTTTATAAACACACCTAGCTCCCAGCATTTTCATGACCCGTGAGGACAGCAGACCCATTGCATATTATAAATGACATTACTTGATAAGACCTTCTAAGGGGGTCATCAAAATAGATCCTGTGCCTGTTCTTTATGAGCAGGAATCATACCATTTTGAAAATACATTTGGAAGAATCTGATTCTTGAGCTGCTGCTAAAGCATCATTTAGTGTCATACATAAAGGACACAGAATTTCACTTCTTTTTTCTGATTGAGTGTTCCATGCAGTGGCTGCTGCTTTATAAAAGTCTGTTGACCAGTATAGGGCATTCAAAAATATACAAAGGGGCCGCCGTGGCCGAGCGGTTACAGTCGTGGACTACAAATCTCTCAGCCCCTCACCACTGTGGGTTTGAATCCCAGTAGGGACTTCGGATTTTTCATGTGAGGAAGCCTTTCAGCTGGCTTGCGGTAGGTCGGTGGTTCTACCCGGGTACCTCTGTGTACTCAGGGTCTTCCTCCACCTGTAAATAGCTGGACGTCGCTATATGATTGAAATACTATCGCAGTGACGATAAACCCCAATACATCAACATCATCAAAATTATACATGTATCTACATAAATTTGGTCTGTCTAAAATGCCACCCATAATTTCATCTTTCCAGTTGGATGTTGGTAAATCAATTGTCTAATCAATGTACATACAAGATTGGTGACACATTGTTTTTTCTACTGCCAAACTCTTCACAACCCTGACGGATTGTTGTAGCATGTGCTTAGAGCATGGTGAGAAATGAGAAGAATTTTAAATAGATATTGGTGCAGTTCATCATTGCATTAGAGGATAAGTTTAAAACTTACACTTTAAGCATTTAAAGACCATTATTAAGACAACATTTGCTGAACAAAATTAAGTGAAAGAAGAGCAAGGTAGTTCAGTGATTGCCACTGAAAGGACGCACATCTCAGGATCAAGGGTTCATGGTTTGAATCTAGGTTATGTGGCTGCCTGTTTCCTTGAGTATGCAATTAACTTTGATTTGTTCCACTCCATACAGGTGTATTAATGGGAACCTGTGAGGGTTTTTTCGGGTCATGCATATGACTTCCTAGCACCATGTCTGACAGCTGCTCCTAATTAAGGAATTAACAAATATATTCAATGATCCGGAGGTAAACATGTCATGTTGGCTGATCAAGCACTAGCTTGAAGGTAGACTACAAATAAGTATTACCTATAGATACAAATAAAGCCTTAAAGACAAGTAGTATGTCAGAACTTAAAAGTAGATATTTCTACAAGAGATAGTAAATGTATTTCTGTATGAAAAAAATAGCTGACACAAACTAATTTTAAATTGATCAATTCATACACAAAAAACTTAATTTCATTTTCTTCTTAATAGGCTTTTATCAATAAGTTTGTTGTCTAAATGATTCATTTAGAGTTGGCCCTAAAATTCTTGTTTTGGACAACTGCTACCTAGTGAAACCACTTATTTCAAATTCCAATATTTTTAATTGTTTGTGACTGAAAAACTGTGTTTCAACAGTAAAAGCAAAAAATAATGGTTTATTATCTAGTTTTGAGACTGTTTAGGACTGAAAACATGAGTGTGGCAGATCACATATATTTTGACAAAAACAAAAGTGTTCTCTGGAACACACGTGTCACCTGCTGAAGCATAACGGACAGACAGACGAAGGGATGGACGGACAGACAGAAGACAGAAAAATGATCCCTATGTGTCACTTCT
Organism: Solen grandis; assembly: GCA_021229015.1. Lineage (NCBI taxonomy): Eukaryota > Metazoa > Mollusca > Bivalvia > Adapedonta > Solenidae > Solen > Solen grandis. Next base: position 19,260,057 of record CM037786.1, read on the forward strand.
GCTTACAGCAGGCAACACAATAAACAGTATATTGGGTTTCAGGATAAATTTCCATCCAACCAAATATCATAAATGACCTCAACTTTTGGAAGTAAAAGGAAATAAGTGAATTTTAAAAACTTAGCAAATGCAATCTTCAAATGTCACTTTCGAATTAGTTTGCTCTGTGCACATCATGTCACCATATGTCACAAAAGTGTAAGATACATCACACGACAATTAATAATACCTTAATCAGTTTGAAGTACAACTTATTGGTGGGGATAATTGATTTTGTTGTTGTTTTTTCACCATAAATGTCTACCTTACATTGACCTATCTGCAGTTTATGGTGTAAGATAAGACTAAATGAATATTTTGATGATTTTCTTTGATAAAAAATGCCTATATACATCTTCTTTGGAGAAAAAGTTACACATAATTCTTTGTTAAGATAACTAGCTGAAATATATGCTTCCTATATATTCACTAAATTATCCTGACCTGACTGAATTGCAGTTTATTTGATAAATACATTGTTGTTTTATCAAAACACTTCTCTTGGATGCACACAGACCTGTTTTGGACCAAATGTTATTCTGCACAATCAAAAAAATATATTACAGTTCTATTCACTGAATGACAGTTATAGTCCATATTGTTTTTTTCTGCTGATTGCAGTGGAATGGATGCTTTATCTATATATATATGCTTAATTTGATTCCAAGTATAATTTGTACATGTATATCATATAACCGTACTACATTATGCATTACTTTAATCCCATATCTTGTTTTAAAAGACATTTCTTGTAATTAAAAGTATTTACTTTTTGATATCTCTAGCCATTTGTCAGTTTAGGTCTAAAAAAGTGAGTGTCATACCAAAATTTTTTAGCTTGACAGGACTGGTATGATAAATGAATCATAAAAAGTGTTTGGATTCCATAATAGCAAGTCGTAAAATATTAGTTAAATAAGTTGAATAAATGTTAACTGTATTTATTTCAAGTACTTAGTGACATCACAGTACTATGACATCATCATTATGAATTATGACATCATTGTGTAAAAATATTGTGGAGATACTACAGTGTTGCACATCATTTGATTCAAAATGTACATGTTTTTCAGTGCAACACTGTATGTAACTCAAGTTACGACAGTGTTGCACAAATGAAATCAACCAAATAATTATACTACTTTTGGACCATTTTTCATTTTTACTACTTAAATACAAATATTTTTTCAAAAAATTATTTCCACAGATAGAGCATTGTAATATAATGTGAAAAATGCAAAAACATCATTTTGTGAAAAAAATGGAGTTACGACAGTTTTGCGTTGAGCCCTCGATATATATTTGTTGTTTTAGAATGCTCTAATCCTGCACATAGATATCCCGTTTCTTACCTTTGCCTGTCCCTATAATTTAAAACTTAATATTTTATCAGCACTAATATGCAAATTAACTAAACGTTTACCTGTGAAATTGAATTTGATTCAAATTTAAAAACGTACAGGTCGGTGGTTCTACTTGGATGCCTCCGTGCATTCGGGGTCTTCCTCCACCTCACAGTAATTAGCTTGACGTCGCTATATGACTGAAATACATGTACTGTCGAAGCGACGGTAAACTCAAATAGCCAAGTCATTATTTAGGTTTTCGTGGACTGCAACGCAGCCGCGAAAACCTACTGTTCTTCTTGTGTTTCTTTTTCCCTTTTTTTTTTCCATTATTATTATTCTTTGCACTTTTTTTGTGGCCGCTGTTGCGGCATGATTAGAAGTGCTACAAATATGAAAATTTCCATGCATACTCACATGTATCTGAAATTGTGCACCATTAAGTTTGTTTTTTTTTAATTTTGCCGCGGGGTTTAGCATCAAAACATATAATTGCCGATAACTCTGTCATTTAACATTTTATTTGTATGCAGTTTTTTGCATTCTGTTCTCTGTCAACTGCCCCATTAAATATGATGATTGGCAATATCCATATTTTTGAAACTTTTGAGCTAGAAGAGGTTGAATGTTTGAATCTCTGAAAAAAACTGGCAAATTAGGGTGTGTCCACGAAAAACATGCCCATTTTTGTTAGAAATTAGATACGCTCATTCTGTTTTTTGAAATTGATTCCGAAGATCTTTGCGCACAAAATATATGGGGTGGCGATTTCAGAAAATTCATAAAATGGCTTTCAATAAGCGGTCAAAGTGCACTAAAATATGGAGTAAACAAATTTTCGAGAATAGGCATTTTTTTTAGTTTTTTGATGATTTTGCCATTATTTTTTAATCAATCTTTATGAAATTTTCACAGATTGTATTGTTTGTTGTTTCAAGGGACTTCACAGTTTCAAAATTTCAAAAAATGCAAAGGTCAAGGTCATATTGTGATTATTGGTTTTTTCTTTGACCTTAAATATCTCAAAATCTAAAAATATTTTATCGAAAGAATATGGGTAAAATCAAAAGCCTCTAAAGAGCACTTTTTGAAGAATTTTAGTTTTTTCAGATCGGGGTTGATTTGGTTGTTTGGTGGCAGTTTGAAGTTTGGTCATACTTTGAATTGATTTTAAAGCCTTTAAAGTTTAAATGTGTAATATATTTTGTCATCATTGGAAAAACGAATGTCTTACCTCGTCAACAAAAAAAGAATTTTGAAAATCTGTCAAGAATTGATGAATTTATAGAAAATTTAAATACATGACCCAGAATAAAAACAGAGAAAATTTGACAGAATGAGCGCACTGGTTACCTATGTTCTATAAATAGATGCAGGCTCTGCTAGCTTTAGGTTGGGATGTAACAGGTCATGAATGTGTGTGTAAAACTAGTCTGCTATCTCACTTCCATTGCAGCAGGTAATTTAGTTATGCATCAACCCATCAAAGGTTTTACCATATAGCTACTATATTGGCTAAAGACTCCCTACAGTGATGACCAGCAATTAACAGGTCTGATCACAGCAGATGGGGGTCTGGCTCAGTGGGACTTCACATTCCTTTCGAGATGCCTTTAAGTCTTGGTCACACCAATGAAGGAAAACACTAAGATATATAAACGTTTTGCATTTTGTTGTTTTTCTGGAATTTTAACTTGGTTGATCAGGTTTGAAACTATTGATCATCACGAAAACCGTTGCATTTGCAGTATGCAAATCTAGTTTTATATTTTTCAATTTGAATCTATTTAATCTCTCATTCGTATCATTACACATCTAATCTCGTAAAATATATTAGTTTTTTGAGCTGCATCCTGATTCTCAGAATGCAGTCTCATTGCTATGATCACAGTCTCCGGAACCTGATATCTCAGATTTAAGTATACATGAGTAATGAGGAGTGGCATTTTGGCGCCCTGGTTTTTGGGGGTAAAAAATATTATGGCACCTTGGTCGAAAAGTGTTTTCACGGGTGGAAATTTATGGCACCTTGAGTATATACTAAAAACAAAAAAAAGATTTATGCCACCTTTTCTTGCATTTAATAAAACATTTCATACCTGGTGATCTACCTAGGATTACTTAAGATCTGATAGAGAGAAAGAGTATGAACTTGCATACCAAATGACGCAATATTGACATTTTGACGTCATGTATCATTTTTATTTTGGTACAAGAGTTAAAGGGGGACTGACAATTGTAAATGTCCTTTCGAGACATCCGTGTTGGCCCTGAAAAGTGCCGTTTTGTTTTTCTTCATTAGATATCTGTGACTTATCATCGTGCTCGGTTTCGAAGGCATCGTTTATTCATATAACATGAGTCGTATTGACATCGTCGTCCTTTATTTCGGTGACTTCGTTCTCATCGTCCTTGATTTCGGTGACATCGTGTTCATCGTCACTGATACGATGACATCGTTTTCATCTTGTTGTTCTATGTGCATGTTTTCCTCATTTT
>CM037786.1:19264040-19314040 GCA_021229015.1 Solen grandis
GTTGCTGATGTCTCAATATTCTCCTGATGTACAATTTGTTCCAATTGCAGTTGGTATTGTGCAATATTGACTTGCTGTTGTCTCCACTCATTGCATTGTTGTCCGATCAACCCCATCAAATCATTGACAAACATTTCACGACCTTCATCGAGACGCTAAATACATTCAATCAGATGCTGAATTTCTTCCATGGTTGTGCAGCGAGAATATGGCAGAATGCTTGATGCGGTGCGCTTTTATAGCCGTGAGGCGGATTGACCTATTTTCTATCGAGTAATAGCGCCACCAATCAGAGAACGTTATTTTCATTCAATGACAATGACACGGAGTTTAACCTTGACCTGAGGGTGGATTGACCTACTTTGTATCAACATACCAATCAGAATTGCTGCAACATTTTTGATTTAAAAAACATTTTGAAGCCGAATTTGTAGTTGTGATGACTATTTTTGTAACATTTTTTTTTGTTTCAAATTAACTTTTTTATTTTGTATCTTTTATAAAATATTGGATCATATTTTAATGAAATAAATAATTTTGAAGTGAATTAAAAAAAAAATGGTTTTGACAATTGAGGCATATTCTCTTTCGAGACATTTGGGTTGGCCCTGACAAGGGCCGTTTTTTTCACAGAGTAGTGGTTATTTATGACTGTCTATGAGTTTCTTCAGCAGATATTCAACATGTTCTATGATGATGAAATGTGCTTCAATGATATTCAAGATATCATCGTAGTTTAGATCAGTACAGTAACATTCACTAATTTGGCTACAATACTCCTGAGTGTTGTTATTTTAAGCGTACGTTGGTATCGGTCCTGTATTCTTTCCATGTCAGATATGCAGTCGTTGTCCATGTAAGTTATATGTGACTTATCCATAGCACAGGCTGGAAACGAATGGCAAGAATTCATTTGGTTTGATACTTTTATTACTTGGTTTGACAATTGAAAAAATGTCCTTTCGAGACATCTGGGTTGGCCCTGAAAAGGGCCGTTGTTTTGTTTTTCTCTAATTCTTTCTCTTTTTGCTATTTTGGACATCTTTACAATGGGCTCCAAGTCCATTCTTAGAATGGGATCCACCATCAAGCGGACGTTTGTTGGATGATTCAACCTTTTCTGGAATGAAAATGATAGGCACCACCAGCTTTTCAATTTGATACGGCATTCCACTTCTTCCATTCTCTGTTGCAATTTGATGAGGTTGTTGTTAACTTCTTTGAGTTCCCTCAGAATAGATTGTCCAACATTATTTACTGGCTGCGCTGTCGGTTGTTGTTGCTGCACTGGTTGCTGCTGCTGTAGTGGAGGCTGCTGCTGTAGTGGAGGCTGAGGTTGATACGTTGGTTGGTAGCTGGGTTGGTACACCGGAGTCGGAGTGTATGACGCCGATGGTTGGTTAGCAGCTGTATTCAGCTCATACAAATCAGCAGCTTGTATGGCGTTGTTAATGAGATCAGAAGTTACGTAGCTTTCCATGGTTGGGTAGTGTGATTATGATAAGATGCAGTGTGCTTTTATAGTCTTAAAGCGGATTGACATACTTTCTATTGAGTGTTGGCAAACACCAATCAGAGAACGTCATTTCCATCCAATGAAAAATTAAAAGAAAAAGAAAAGGATGAAATCACAATGTCCGAACAAAAACTCTGGTTAGAAAAGTGTGGTGTATGTTTAAAGGAGAGGGGGGTTTGGGGAGGAGAGTAGGGGGACTCTGAATCATTCAAGAAGTAGTATACAGAGTGGGGGTTCTAGACCACTTTAATATAAAAGATCTTTTTACGGTTTAATGGACGCCATTGAGCCTCCCAGACGTCACTTTATCTCTTAGAGATCAGTCTGGACCACTGAGATGACACTTTGCCATGAAAGATCTTTTTAAAGGCTCAATAGACACCATTGAGCCTCCCAGGCGTCACTTTATCTCTTAGAGATCGAGAGATGTGACCACGGGCAGTCTCGACCACGAGCAGGGCCCCTCAACTAATGATTTCTTTGTGGGGGATCTCCCTGAGAAGGCACATATATAATTTAGAGATATTATATACATTGAGTATACTAATGCACCATGGTGAAAGGACACAACGCGTGTAAGTGGTTAGTTCTAGGTAAGACCTACCTGTGCAACAAAAGTTGTTGTGAGAGTAAGAACTTGATGTACGAGTTCTACTACAACAAGATTAAGAGTCAGTATGGAGAACGCTGCCAACTTCTCTACACCGATACAGACAATCTGTTGTTAGACATCCAGACAGAGTATGTCTACAAGGACATGGCCGAGCATGCGGATCTTTATGACACGTCTGACTACCCGAAAAACAACCCACTGCACAGCATTGTGAATAAGAAAGTGCAAGGTAAAATGAAAGACGAGTGTGCTGGATGTCCTACCGCTGAATATGTCGCTCTGCGTCCAAAGATGTACTCCATACTCGAAGCCAGTGGAAAATATCACACGGGATCGGTGGCTCGGCTCGGCCACCCTCGATCTCACCAGGCTGGTAAAGATATCGAAAAATCGGCCCAGAAGGAAGTTTTTGATCCTTGAGACCAACCGCACGGCCGGGAACAACCGAGGAGCGCTTTTGCTGCACAATTTTAGTCTTAATGGCCTCCAGCGGCCGTTTACGGGTAAGGCGGGTTACTTCTCCATTCAGTGCCGAAACAACGGCTTGCAGCCTACCAACCCACTCCGCTGACCGCTTGCCCTCTGGCAATTGCATCTCGACGGTGTACTTGTGCCCAAATAGGCGTTCAGCCAGGGTCCGGTTGAAACGTTCAACGACCCCCTGATCACGGTGAATGTCCATACGGCCGCGCCTAACTTCGACGTCATGCTTCGACAGAAGCGGGCGGACGGCATCCATGAACTCGCGCCCAGGGTCTACTTGAAATAATTTCGGCCACTTCAGAGGACCCCTCTTGTAAATCCGTTCGAGAGCAGCGGCGACCTCTTTAGCCTCCTTCGTAGTAAGCGGTTCAGCGGCTTTGAACCTGCTTGCCACATCGACAACAGTCAGGGCATACTTGTATCTCTTCCGATGAACCGTGTCGTGTGGTAAAAATAAGAGATCGGCCTGGTGCATTTCGTTCAGTACTGAAACGTTAAACTTGGGTCGTGGTATATGAGGCGGAGCAGGAAGGTAGATTTGCCAGATGGCCTGCTTTTTCAGAAAGTCCCTGGATTTGGCCTCAGAAACCCTAGCCGCGGCCGCCAGTGTTTGAATCGCCGCTAACCCCTTCCAATAGCCGCTAGGGCTGTAGTAAATGCTCGAAAGGGAAGCCATGATACATAATTATCATTCAGCCAGTCTCCAACAGAAAAAAGTTGTTGTTTTTTTATTTATCGTTTTTTTTTTTCGACCCAATAGCCGACAAGACCAGCAGATCCCAGAACTAATACTATAAATCTAATTTCTATATCTTGTTGTTCTGAAGATGGCGTATAAAAGTCAGACAGCTTTGGCTCTGGTTTACTGGATCTAACTGCTTCCCCATCACTAAAAAATACTCCCGCATAGCCTCATCTGCATCCTTGAAGGTTTGGACAGCGTGACCTTGCCGCCTATGCTCGTCTCGGATGAAATCAATTCGTTGAGCTCGCCTTTCACCCGTTCTACTGCGAGGTCGTGGCGACGCCTCTCTTCGTCAACTTTGGAGTCCTTAAGACTGCTGAATAAGAAGTTACTCCCAGTGAACGCCACCGCGTTAGCTATAGCTCCGTCCAACATCATTGCAATACTAGCTATCTTCGTGTAATGTTAATGAATCATCTCTACTTCAATATGTTATCAGGGATTATTCCTTGCTTGACTAGAAGATCTTTGGTTGCCAGTGTGGCTGTTACGTGGACTATGGCCATGCCAATGTCACGTGGAGTGAAGTCTAGCTTAGGAAAACCGCCTCTAAGTACAGCCTTACCTAATCTGGCGTATCCTATCCTATTGAAAGCCCCGCTATCACGGCACCGTGATAGATAGCATTTACTATTTCCTTTCAATCTGCAGACATTCTTATTCTATATAATGAGGATCATGTTTATAATATACGGGCGTGTTCAATTCGGCGAGAGGATTATGTTGAGTGTCAGGTTCGGCCTTAGTTTTCCAAAATATTGCAGCTAGGACGGCTACTACACAAGCTGCCATTATAACGCTATTTGTATTTACTGTGCCAGAGGGTTTTGGCGGGTCATCCTGTGTGGGTTTTTGAGTGTCAGGGAGTGTCACAATCTGCCGGGCCTCCGCCGCCTTTAGAGGCTGCAAGAGAGCTTGCTGCTTCTTTTTTCTTGCCTCCGACCCTGCCTTACCAGCCGCAACACGTCTAGGGTCCTTGGGCGACGGATTTGTCACCCTCTCCGGCTGTTTTTCCTGCGGTTCCGGCTGATTTTCCTGCGGCTCCTTGGCTTTGGATTGTCATCTTCACTTTGTACGACCAACTGCTTAGCAGGTGCTTGACAATGTTTAAAAGTGCATAGCATTGCTGTGATAGGGGCTAAGTACGAGCCAAAGCGATGGTTTAGGTCACATGTAGCGGAATTCAGCGTGTGGCAAACGAAAGGGCCAGACTCCAAGTCAGCAATAAGTAACTCCTGCCGGTTAGCGGGGATAGGTAGAAAGTGGCTTACCACCATTGTGTAAATCTAGAGTGCTGCGGAGCCGAGGGTCTTGGTCATACTCGCTCCCAGCCGGGCTTCATATCGAGAGTAGAGTTTGTCAGTCTCTTCGGTCGATCTGACCCACAAAAAGTTCTTTTCCCATGTACTTTCTTGATTGACCTACCATGGCGAGGGCCGACAATCTTTGCCTCTTAAGACTAGAAGCACCGGGCGAAGTGTCATCCACACCCTGCTTTTCATTGGGTGCCTGTTGAAAGTTTTCGCCAAGAAGCTCATCGAGTAACTTGACGTAATCCATGGCTATAGTCACGTACCTCCCGATTCTAATAGTAAACGTACACTATATGCTAAACAAAATGCGACATAATATGAGGCAACATAAAAACAGTACAGCCGAAGCCGCTAACACTATGTGTCGCACGTAATGGCTCTTCATTGACCGACATCGGCACTATGTGCCGCCTTCAACTATATGGTAACTACTTGGCTGAGAAGTATTTAAGAAAAGCTTAACATGCTTAGTTTTGGCAAGCCGCTCGCGCACAGCACTCGTCAAAGCTATCCCTGTCTTTACAGTGAAAAATAACTACCCAACGGGTTTGCTTTCGTAGATCTTTAAGTACAGCATTATACCGCTGATAAAGTACCCATACAGACTGATTGGCATGACGGCCGGAAACAGCCAATTCAGAGAGCATGTCTTTTTTCTTGGTAAGCTGCTTGCTGGCGGCCATATCGTCAATAATGTACAAAGTCGGCTGACCCTGAAATATTTGATAAAGGACTCGTAAATAATCATGAAGCATTTCACCCGGATCTAAAACATAAACTTCATCGTCCTTCAGAATCCACCGTCGACTTTTATACGTCTCGTTATACTTAATGGTGGGGCAGAGTAACACAATGTGATCGAAAGTGCGCCGGTACGGGCCCTCTAGGAGGTCCAAGCGAATTTTGTTTTTCCACAACCCGTCATCCCACATATGATTGCAGAGTGGGCCGTGGCTAAGTCACTACTAGTCAACAGCTGAGACAAACCTGCTATTTTCTATGTTGAGCTGGGTGTCCATCACTACAAAAACATAAACGTTTAAGGCCTCAACCGCTTCCACCTCCTTTGATAATTGAATAGTAATACCTTCGCTGGCGTTTTCCACCCTCCTCCCGTTACCGTGCAGGCCGTCGTCGTCGTTTGTCCTCAGGTCTAGCCATAGGGCGTACTCTTGGGTGAGGTACTTTGCGAGATCACATGCGTGGCGCCCTAAATCCTTAGCAACCATGGCAACTCCCGGTGACGTTTAGTTCCTCCTGCCATAAGTTTACGGACCTCGTCCCACGTCTGGTAGGGACGCATACTTTGGGCGAAGGGCTGGTTAGGACTGCCTTCAATGGTGATCTTAGGGTTATAGAAGGCCTCGCTATGTCAGGCAAAGGCTACCGTGGGTTTTTCGAAGAGCAGCAAGATTCTCTTCATCGACCTGGCAGGTTTATGTCCCATAGTGCGTTGGACTTATTTTTTACGATTTTTCTGTGCCAAAGCACTCTGTCGAACAAAATGCTCATCCTTCCTTCGTACTGGTTACGGATAATTGTAGCCAGCTGTGGGTTAGTGACCATCTTGAACTCAAGAGCGATATCTTTCACAGTGAAACTGGAGTTAGCATCTCCGGTCGCCTTGATAACCCGGTTATAGTCATTAAAGGTGAGTTCGTATTTTAGCCTATCACCGAAAGCAGATTGAAAGAACGGCATGTGGCTCTCCAGTAGCTCAAAGTCGAGAGGTATATAACATCGGCTACCATAGGCCTTGGCAATCGCAACTCCTTAGAAAAGGCCTCGTCCTTATTTCCGGCATCAAGCCTTATACGTGTGACATTCCTGTCTCCCGAGGTATCAATCAACTGGTATTAGGCATTATTTGGTTCTTCTTCCGTTTTCCAGAGGTCGAAATATGCTCATAACCTCGTTTCCTAAGATCTTAATCGTTTTCTTGACTATTGCCCGACCCAGGTTGATGACCACGGTTCGGCTAGCATCGGTCGAGTTCAGCACAATTTGAAAGGCCAGACAGGCTGTTCCAGGCACGATGACATCGTTGGCGCCAAGGTTTGGAAACCTCACTAAGAGCTGCTGATTTTGGTCAATAGTTGATGGGTTGTTGGTGATAACAACCGTCTGACTGTAGCTAGTATAAGACAAGCGATTAGAGAACTTGCGGAAGCGTCGACGTCACTTGAGGAAGCGTCGCCGTCTGTCAGACGTCTTTCAGACTCCATTACGTCTCAAGCGGAGGAGACCCTGTTAAAGACCATCCATGATCCGCCTATGATACGACGGACTTAGATAGGTCTGACCTGATGTATCGATATCGTGAGCTTAAAGGCCTAGATAAAGCAATGCAGACCCAGCACGGTAATCTTTTGAACAACCTGGCAAAGCTCTCCGAGCTTGATAATCATATTGCTCTAGAAGAAAGGAAAGCAGGAGATCAGACAGCGACTCCAAGATCTCGAGCTCGAGCGGTCTGCGCGGCTCGAGGCGGCTTCAACTTATCGGGAGGCCCTCAGGTTACAGATCAACCGAGTTCGGGAAACCTTTCGGAGAATCTTGAACGAGGACACCACGCTGGCTGAGCGGATTAAGACTATTCCGGGAGCAAGGGATCACCTTGGTTCCAATTATTACAGCAATCGGAATAACAATTGGTTTCATCGTTGAAGCATTAACTGGAGGAGGGGTGGAGCACCACCACCAAAGCCTCCATCCAAGGGAGTTGGAGAATGGGTAAAAAAACAGCTTAAAGCCCTCGGCAGTTTACTAGTGAAACTGGCTGGTAAGGCCGCGGCTGCCATCCATGGCATTATAGGCAGCATTGTCTCCTGGCTGTTGTCAACAACTGGCAATGCAGTCGGCTGGCTTGCCGAACACACTTGGGCTCTGTTCCTCGACGTCGGAGGTTTGCTCCTGGTTGCGGCCCGTGACTGGCTATCTAAGTGCTAACCAGATGGCTAGTAACCCTGCAGCAACCCAGGCCAAGACTAGAGCTTTCTTTTCCTCTTCATGGCCTGCACTGATACTGATACTGCATGGCCTGCACTGATACTACGTGCCGCCGGTGTCGTCAACCCGGCTAGCTTCTGGCCAGGTGGATCTGAAGTTGGTGGCCCTGCAATTTTACCGTCTTGGAAGCTACCAGTCAGAGGCACGCACAGCGTCTGATGGTTTACATCCACCATGCCGACGTGGAGGTCGGTCGTAGTTTTCTGGGTCTCATTGTTGTATCCCGCAATGCCGGGATTGATGTTCAGAGCCATATTGCTCGGGGTCATGTGTAACCCCGTTCCGAAGACCATGTTTAGCTCGTTCCCGGCGTATTGCATCACATTCGTGTTATCGAAGCAGGTATGTCCACGGAGGAGTTAATCGCGTCTTCCACATTGACTAAGAACTGCTTACGCGCATCAAAGCTCTCGTCGATCCTAGACCTGAGCCCCGAGCAAAGCCCACACATAGGTACGGATCGAGTCGTAAATGCGCTCCATGCTGACTTGAGTGAACCCTTTCGAGTTATCAAGCATGAACGTGCTCCAAGCGCCATCAACGCCGGGATCTTGCTCTTATGAACTCAATGTGTGCCTTCTGAGAGGGGGGTGGGGGGCACCAGTCGCACGACAACACGCCGCAATGGCGGCCTCCGGAGACCTCCTGGTCAAATGTCGTATGTGCGGGGTCCCAATTTCCGGCGTTCCTCCTGACTTTGTCTGGACTATCATGCCGGAAGTCCGTTTGAGTCAACGCCACATGCCCTCTAGTATGAACGTCGCAAAGGCCGGCACTGTTAGGAAAATCTTTCTGACACCAGTCTGTCTGGAAGTCGACCTGGCAAATTCGTTCGAAAGCTCTCCTATCATACATGTCGTTAACCGGGTTCCAGGAAGGATCCAGGGGGAGTGCTACTTTCATTTCTTCCAAAATACGCCTCTTGGTATAATTAACGTGAAAAAAGTAGATCGACTGGAGGAGGGGGTATTTATGCGCCTCGTCCCCATTCAGGTGGTCGTTAAACGAAACTCTACAACCTGCCGTAGCGCACCACATGGCAAATTTGAGTTGATTCTGCCAAAACTGCATAGGGGTGCTCGTCCAAGCTAACGCTATGTCCTCTTTTTTGACTTGGGGCAATCTATAGTTTGTCCAGATATCGGGCATTTTAGTGAAAAAGACGTTGTTGTAGGCCAATGAGATCATTAAGTTGTTGAAGTTTTTAGCTCCCAACTTTCGTGGATATACCGATTGCTCCTGAGCTGAAGGTAAAAGCCCGCATTGCAATATTGAATGTTTCACAAAATAACTGATATTACGAAAGGGCCTACCTCCCTTCAAAAGGCAGAGACAACAGAGACGGACCTATCTGGATTGGGTTGAGGTCGATCATACAACATCCACGAGCCGGTAGCCGACGCCGTCCAGCCAGGCTTGTGGACCTTCAACTTGAGCCGTTAGGTATGTCCATCACAGTAAACGAACATACGGGGAAGGCTTCTATTACGATGCCGCACGACACAAGAATCTCTTATCCCTATGTGATGTGCGATCTTCTAGGTTTCAAAGATGGATGGTTGGAGGATTCTGTAGAAGGAGACAGACCGGTGGATTTGAGCCCGAACAAACTGTCACTTGTCCACCTGGAACAGCTAAACACCTCTGAGAACTCCTCAGACGGGGCTCCTAGTAATCTACTAGCTGTTGTCGCCATCGGTGGCTAGTCATACGGAGAGATCAAATCCTTGGTATTTCCGTAAGTGTAAGTGAGTGTCGTGCTTGAAATAAAATGAGCATATTCGGTGGATATGGAGTATCCTCTGTGGACGCTACGCAGGCCATTCCTTCGCCCCCGATCTGGCTCGGTATCTAAAGAAGACAGAGGATGGCCATGTAGACTTGGAGGGGGGGGTCGGATCATGAACATCGGGGCCATCAAAGAACAAACAGACGCCATTTCGGCCAGGTTGGCGCAGTCCGGATTCCTCGACGGATGGAGATGCCTTAAAGAAGAAGTTGCCGCCTACGTTGACACAAAAATCGGTGAAATTCCCCAAACCCGTAATAATGTCATGGCGGAGGAGCGCAGACCTTGGGCTGTGAATTTTAATGGTCATTCGGTTCAAACTCGGATGGTGAGAGTCATAGTAAAGTGGGTTACGTAATGATGAAAAGAGGAAGAATCCTTGCCATGTCACTGTCCGCAGTCGAACGTGATAAATCATCGAAACATAATATATCCGTAGGCTTTACTATTAATGGTATTTATGTAAGCGGGATAAATAAGCCTGAACTCTCTTATTCCACTGAAAGGACTTTCAGCCAGCCGATAGAAGTTAATAAAGACGATATTATTTACTTTCAGATGATTAATCATCGAGCGAACAATGCTTCCGGAGTGGTTGCCCTTTTAATTAAACTAGACATGTGAAGAATATAAATACAAAATTGAAACAAAATTTATTCTGATAAATATATATGCACCAAATAATGATGATCCTGACTTTTATAGCAAAATTTTCAAATATATAGATTCTTTCAGTGCTAGGGATAGCTTTATTATATGTGGGGATTTCAACCTTGTACTAAATCCCTCTTCAGATTATGAAAATTATAAGTCAACAAATCACAACATCAAAGCGAGGAATTTATTGTTATCAAAAATAAGGTACAAAAATTTAATAGACCCATTTAGGAATTTACATGGAGATACAAGGAAATACACATGGAGAAGGTTTACACCATTACAACAAGGTAGACTGGATTTCTTTCTTTTCACCGATAATTTCATAAACTTTCTAAAAAATTGTGATATTGACATTAGTTACAAGTCTGACCACTCTATTGTCTTCTTAGACATGAGTTTTTCTACAATTAAACATGGAAAAGGGCTGTGGAAATTCAACAACTCGCTTTTACATGATATTGAATATATAAATTGTATAAACAAAAAAGTTAATGAAATTATTCTTCAATACTGCTTACCTGTATATTCATTTGAAAATATTTTGACAATGGAGAGATCAAATTTACAATTTATGATAAATGATGAATTATTCTTAAACTTATTAATGGAAATTAGAGGAAAAACCATTTCTTATTCAAGCCACAAAGTGAAAGAAAAACAAAGGTATTTAGAAAAACTAGAAGCTGAAATTTTAGAGATAGAAGCAAATTTGACTGAAGAAAATAAAGAAAGGTTATTGTATTTGCAAAATGAATTTACAGAGATGAGAAATAACAAGTTAAGAGGTTCTTTTATAAGATCAAGATCAAACTGGATAGAAAATGGTGAAAAAGCGACAAAATATTTTTGTAATTTAGAAAAACAACATATCACAAATAAATCCATGCCCTTTATTGAAAAAGAAGATGGCTCAAGAATTTTTGATCAGCAAGAAATTCTGAAAGAAACTTCTCTTTTTTATCAATCTTTATTTAGTTCAAGAAATACCAGTCAAAACTTTGACTTAGAAAAAGAATTTAGTAATTGTAATATAACAAAATTGAATAAGGATCAAATAAATGATATGGAAGGTCTTTTAAGTTATTCAGAAGTAAGTTATACATTAAAAAAAAAACATGAAAAATGATAAGAGCCCGGGTTGTGATGGATTTACAAGTGATTTTTACAAAAATATTTGGAACAAGATTGGACATTTTGTGGTTAGAGCTCTAAATTATGCTTTTACTTCAGGCTCTTTTTCAAGAAATATAAAAATGGGTTCAATTATATGTATACCGAAGGAAAATAAACCCAAACAGTTTCTAAAAACTTGGCGACCAATTACTCTGTTAAATGTTGTCTATAAATTAGCATCTGGAAGCATAGCAAATAGATTAAAAACAATATTAAATACCATAGTATCGAATGATCAAACTGGTTTTATTAAAGATAGATTTATTGGAGAAAACACTAGATTGGTATATGATATAATGAAATATTGTGAGGATCATAGAATACCTAGATTATTGATGCTTATTGATTTTGAGAAAGCTTTCGATTCATTGTCTTTTAATTTCATAGAAAAAACATTAAACTTTTTTAATTTTGGAGAAATGTTAAAAAAATGGATTCGTATATTTTTATATAATACAGAGGTATGTGTACAGATAAATGGATTTTTATCAGATTTCTTTACTATATGTAGGGGCTGTAGACAGGGGGACCCAATATCTTCTTATATCTTTATCCTGTGTGCAGAAATTCTAGCTATAAAAATAAAAAATTCTAAAAACATGAAGGGAATAAAAATAAAAGGTGAAAAATACATTTTATCACAATTTGCCGATGATACATCTCTGTTTCTTGACGGTTCTGAACAATCTCTGAAATCTGTTTTAGAAGTTTTAGAATATTTTTCAGCAATATCCGGTCTAAATGTCAATTTTGACAAGACTAAAGTTATTTGGATTGGTTCAAAAAAATACAGCACTAGTTCAATTAAAACAAGATGGAAAGTATCATGGGGGGAAATACAATTTAAATTACTTGGAATACATTTTGATGTGGATCTTAGCAAAATGGTAAATCTAAATTTTCAAAAACAAGAATAAAAAATAAAAAATATCATTTCATATTGGAAAAGAAGAAAATTAACACCTCTTGGAAGAATAACTGTTGTTAAATCATTACTTTTACCATTATTAACAAATCTATTCGTAAGTCTACCATCTCCTGCAAAATCATTTATAAAAACTCTTAGTGACATTTTAAATAGTTTTGTATGGGATGGTAAAGCAAAAATAAAAAATACAGTTTTCATTAAAGATTATAACGAAGGTGGTCTTAGAATGATAGACATACAAAGCTATGAAAGAAGTATGAAATTAAAATGGTTGAAAAATATTATTTGTCATAGCGAGGGAAAATGTTATAAACTTGCTGAATGTTTATTTGACTGTGGTAAATTGTTTAATACTGGTAAACTTTTTTGTGAAAAATTAATCAAAGAAATTAAAAACAACTTTTGGATAGATGTATTGAAAGCATATAGTTCATATATTGATAAATTTTCTTTTGTAAATTATGAACAATTGCTTAATATACCACTGTTTTACAATGAAAAATTTCTGATTAATTCAAAGTATATATATATATATATATATATATATATATAAAAAAGGGATTCGGTTTGTGAAAGACATCTTGAACAAGAATGGTGAATTTGTTACTATATCTGATTTAAAAACTATTACAGGGAAGACTGTTAATTACTTACAATATTTTGGTCTAAACAATGTGGTGAAAAGGTTTATGATTAAATTAAACATAGAGGAGAAAAAAGATATCCTTTTGAATTTAAATATTTAGAGCCAATTTTAACCAAAATTGATGGAAACAAATTTGTGTATAACACATATATAAAGAATGTTGATGTTCCAACTAGTAAAGCAAATGGATAACTATTTTTGAAATTCTGATATTGATTGGAATTTGATTTAAAGCTATATTTTCAAATGTACAAAGGATACATACATTCAGTGGTTGCAAATTAGAATTTTACACAGAATTTTACCTACTAATTCACTGCTTTTTAAAATGAAAATAGCTGATACCAAATTATGTACATTTTGTGAATGTTACGAGGAAACTTTAATCCACCTTTTTTATGAATGTGACAAAGTAAAACCATTAATAAATTTCTTATTCGAAACTGTTAAAACATCAGATCCACTTTTTTCAATGAATAGAATAATTATACTTTTAGGGACTTGCCGACGAGATTATAAATATGATATTATGTTTTTAGAATATAAAAAATACATTTTTATGTGCAAGAAAAAGAAAATATTCCCCTCTATAAATGGTATGAAAGAAAGTCTAAAATTATCATGGACCATTTATAGATCAACAAAAATAAGTGATGCTGAAAAACAAAATTGGGCAATTGTAAAACAAATTTCACAAGATCATTAAATTAAGAATAGATTATATATTGGAAAAAGATTGTATGTTTGAACAATTTATTCTCCATTTATTGTTTTATAAGGGCTACCTACTATTGAATATGTACTATTGTATCATATTTATCATGTATAAACACTTTCTGTTCCTTTATATCCCGTACAGAGATCAAGAGTTTAAGATATATGTAATTATGATTGAAATTGTAACAAAAAATATATAAAAAGAATATAAATACATAAAAATGAAGGACGGAGTAGATCCGACAGCTCCATCTCTTTATCCAAACCTGCCCGGACATGCTTACCATCTGCAGGAGATAACCCGCGTACAGACTGACATCACAAGTAAGGCTGAAAAAAGAGCCAGCCTTTTTAAAAAATATAAACGCGTTGTAAACGTTGTAGATGGCGTTGACACCGCTTTAGTGACAGCCGGTGCAGGGCTTGGTATCGGGGGAGTTGGGCTCTTAGCAACAGTCGTAGCGGTTCCAATTGTAATAGGACTAGAAGCAAGGTCACTAAGGTTCACAAGATCATTAAATTAAGAATAGATTATATATTGGAAAAAGATTGTATGTTTGAACAATTTATTCTCCATTTATTGTTTTATAAGGGCTACCTACTATTGAATATGTACTATTGTATCATATTTATCATGTATAAACACTTTCTGTTCCTTTATATCTCGTACAGAGATCAAGAGTTTAAGATATATGTAATTATGATTGAAATTGTAACAAAAAATATATACTTTTCATGTAAATTATTGTAATTGTAAGGTGGTAAGTAGGATGGGTCCCCGACCTACTTCCATCGAATTACGGGGATAATAAAGATTTAAAAAAAATCTACGAAGTTAAAATTAAAAAAAAAAAAAAAAAAAGAATATAAATACATAAAAATGAAGGACGGAGTAGATCCGACAGCTCCATCTCTTTATCCAAACCTGCCCGGACATGCTTACCACCTGCAGGAGATAACCCGCGTACAGACTGACATCACAAGTAAGGCTGAAAAAAGAGCCAGCCTTTTTAAAAAATATAAACGCGTTGTAAACGTTGTAGATGGCGTTGACACCGCTTTAGTGACAGCCGGTGCAGGGCTTGGTATCGGGGGAGTTGGGCTCTTAGCAACAGTCGTAGCGGTTCCAATTGTAATAGGACTAGAAGCAAGGTCACTAAGGTGTGCGGATATTATAAGCAAGGCTTTGACAGATGGAAATATCTCAGATATAGAATATAATTTGGTTTTAAAAGAAGTCCAAAATTTCGAAGACTTGAAACAAACAGCCCGTACCGAAAATGTGAAGGAAAATGGATATCGGTGATTGCGCAACAACTAAGCGAAACTTTATCATTATTAAAAAAAACCCGAATACAATCGTCCAACAAGGGACACACGGACGATAGAAAGAGCTCTCAATGACATAAATCTATATAACATGACAGTCTCACATTACTTTAGTCCTGAACAGTCAATTTTGAATAGATTTCGGACATACATCCGCAAGGTGTTTAAGTTGATGCTGATATATGTATGACCACCAAAGGCTAAAAGGTTAAAGTGGTCAAGAACAGCTGGGAAGCCGAAAGGTTGAGGGAGAGAGGTGAGAGAGAAAAACGGTTAAAAATCAGTTCTGCTGCTATTAATTTAAGGCTTGCCAGCTGACGTCCGTGCAGCAGGTTTGCTCTTTTATTTTTATTTTTTTTTTTTTTTAAGTACTGGTGGGCCGCGGGTTCGAATCTCAGTCGGGGCAATTTTTTGAAAAAAGTTTTTTTGACTCGGACAAAATTTCAATCAAGAAGCGGCGTTAATCTTTTTAGCTTATTCATTTTTTTAAAGTCTATTAGCCATTCTTGACCTTTTTACTCGGGGTCTTCCTCCACCTTTAATTAGCTGGACGTCGCTATATGATTGAAATACTATCGCAGTGACGGTAAACCCCAATACAACAACAACAACACTTAAAACCAGTGGCGCCAGGGGGGTGGGGGCTGGTCCAGACTCTGCCCGTGGTCACATCTCTCTAAGAGATAAAGTGACTCCTTGGAGGCTTAAAAAAATATTTTATATCAAAGTGTAGCTTTACATAACAAGGTGAACCAGAACCACCATTGTGTATACTACTACATCACAGTGACATCATAACTATCTCACACAATATGTTACATGAGGCTTATTTAGGGACTCTTTGATAGTGATTTTTATTGTATTAATCAGTTTAACTAGCTGAAGTTACAGTCCTAGGCATTTGTTTAACCTGTTTAAAATCATATTTTACCTGAAACATATTATAGACGAATATCATGTTATTTTTATACTTAAGTTATGATTTTTCCTTGTACCTATCAGACTATCAACAAAAAGTGTTAGTTACTCCTTTGTGTACCTCTGTTGAAAACTGTTGGACGATTGTTGAATTGTTTAATTCTGAGAGTATACAAGGAGTTGCACGGTTGGAATCTGGGACTCCCATATTTGTTTTTGAACAGTAACCCCTCCATTCATCTTCATTTCATTTTAGTAAGTTTTATTTTATTTTGAAAGTAAATTGTTTGAAGGAAAATCATTAAGAGCAAACTTGTCTCTTTTAAATAACTAAATAACATAAAGTTTTATATTGAACTAAATAGGATTATAAAGAATAGGATTTAGAGAGAATCATCATTGATATATATTATTGTGTTAACCTATAAAAGTACTTAATCATATAGCATAAGTAACACTTATTATATTATAGTAGCTGTGCTAGCACTTAGAAAAAATAGGGTTAATTAACTTTCTGTACTTAAAACCTGTAAATTTGATCTGTTGGGAATAAAAGTGAGATTTTAACACAGTTCTGTTTTGTTGTTACAAGGTTCCCATTTAATAAGTGAGAAGAGTTATTGTGGTCAAGATTATAAGTATTTAAGGGAGTCCAATTATTGTTAAGCTTAATTTGAATTTACTCTCTACGACACTCACACGTACACACATCTCTAGAGGAGAATCAAACGTTGGCTCGGGCCTTACAATATGAAGTCCATTTGTCTGCAAATATTACGTTACGACGGTTGACTTATGAGTTGGGACGTTATCACTGATCAGATGAGTCCCCTCACCCCGTACGTGGACGTGCCTCTACAAAGTGCTTATATAGACAGGTATTTTAGACGCGTGGAAACGCGGCGTCAGTATGGAATAATTTTTTATTTTTTTTTGCAAATGGAGCCGCATAATCAAATCAAAGAGCTGATAGCGCTGAGAGAACAGGGTTTTTAATATGATGATGTCTCATTTCTTATGTTTTTCAGAGTAAATTTAATATTTCCAAGCGATGCCAACGAATCAAATGGTATAAACCCACTTTTACCTTCCTTGGATACGGTCGTTAAAAACGATAAACCCAACATTTGTCTTAATGGATTGCTAACAATAAGCATATCGCCACTCTTCCTCATCCCATTTCTCTAGCCTACAGTTTATAAGATAATATAAGTATGTAATCTAAAACAACAAACTTTCTATTTGAGATTTGAATTATATGTAACTTAATGTGTTTTATATATATATATATATACACATGTACTTAAATTAATGATTTTCATTATGACAAAAATATACATGTCTTCTATTGCAGAAGAAATTTATAAAAAAAAAAAAGTTAAAAAAGTTACTCCCCTGGGTCTCGAACCTAAACGAACCTACAACTTTTAGCATGGTAATCAGACGCTGTACCACTGCATTGTTTCGCTATTGTTACGTCATTATGAATATTTCTATATATATATTATCGGCTTTCCCTGGAAATTCCAGCCAGTCAAAGTTTGAAATATCTCCGCATGAGATTGCGAATTGTTTCCAGCGTATTATCTTTTTTATTAGTTTAGTTAACTGTATCTCCAGCATCGATTTTCAACACATTTTTTATTCAATTTCGACTTCCATAACGCAATCGTACTGAAATAAACATGAAAATTACTGTCTGGAAATGCCATGCATCTTGCAGACCCTAACTCTTCTAATAATTATATAAGAAAGAAATTACCTGTTGCAAAATGTATTTTTTCTCAAATCATCACCTTAGACTATTTTTATTATAATTAAAGTATTTTTCTGTATTTCTGAGTTCTATATTTCTGAATAATTTGATAATATGAGTTTTTCATCCGCCATATTCTCGATGATTTAATGATTTTTATTTTCAGATTAAATAGATAAAAATGTTTGGGGAAAAAAAAAGGAAATTAGGCTGAAGACACTCTTGATTTAAATGGACTTTTTAGAACACATTTTAGGAATCCCTGAAACGAACGGCCTACAGCTGAGGATATTTGCGAAAATGACATATATCATTGCCTAGTGGAAATATTAGACCTGCTGTTTGTAAATGATGCATGCACTTGTTATTAAAATATTTTAAAATGATTTTGCTTTATTTAAGTCTTGCTTCAAAACATGCGCGGCGTCTTTGATGCTTTGAATCAAAATTAATCTTGTTTTAGCTCACATCCTTCCTATGACTAGCGTGTGCTCAGGAACAGGAAACTGGAGAACCATCCCAAGTGTGTCAAACATAAAGCATATTAAACGAGCTTATGCCAATTAAAACTTATATTTGTATATTTTTTCAAGGTCAACATTTCTATTTAATCCGTAAATTCTCATAAGGCTGGCCTTATACATGTACATAGTTGATGCTGGTCGTAAGTAGACGACAGAGAATTCCGAGTTTTAAAGACTTATACACGGGGAGATAATTGCTTACAAGAATTTACACTTTACAGATAGATAGATTTTTCTATCAGTGTAATGTTTTATTTTGTATGTGCATAGTTTGTAGGTGTGTGTAGGTGTGTATATTCCCACATATTCCCCTATGAAGAAAATATTAAATAATGTATAAAATAATCACTGTATTCAGTCGTACAGTCTATATGTATTTTTTACAGGTACTTGAGGACAGGACCCTGTTTGGTGCCCCCACCCCCGCCCCCCTTTCCACACACACACACACACGCGCGCGCGTGCACGATGCCCTTTGAATATAGCGGTTTTCAATATTAATTCGCTATTTACACCAGTGTATATGTTCTATCAATGTACCATAAGGAACCTTATGTTGCAATTTGTTTATGTACAGAACGGAAAGGTAAGAGTATTAATCGAACCTCGATCAACGGAAGTGAACCTATGAGGTCGCGCTTCAACATAGATGTTGCAATTTGTTTCAGGGCCGCCGTGGCCGAGCGGTTACAGTTGGACTACAAATCTCTCAGCCCCTCACCGCTGTGGTTCGAAACCGGTAGGACTTCGATTTTTCATGTGAGGAAGCCTTCCAGCTGGCTTGCGTAGTCGTGGTTCTACCCGAGTACCTCTGTGTACTTTGGGTCTTCCGCCACCTGTAATTAGCTGGACGTCGCTATATGATTGAAATACTATCGCAGCGACGGTAAACCCAACAACAACAACAACAACAAATATATTCGGAACACTCTTACTTTCCCGTTCTGTACTATATACAATCGCAACATCTTTTTCTCAGTCGGAATTGACCTTCTTGAGCGATTACACCATAGATGTAGTTCTGGGTTCACTTTCGTTGATCGAGGTTCCATTCGTTTAAAATAGCTAAACGAGTAGAAATCATGAATTTTCAGGCATTAAAAATAATGATATCTTTTTTTCATGTGAACAGTTATGAAGGAAAATTATCCGCTGACAGTTCGAACACTCCAATTTTATCGATGGACACAGTTTTAATGATTTTTGACACTTATTCCCGATGGGTGCCCTTCAGCATCCTGCTCAAGTTGGTAACCTTGTTGTTTATTATATATAGATTATCGTGACTTTTTTATTGATACAGCCATGGATGATAAAAATTAGCATTATTTACATAAAGGGAGGTGGGGGACCAAACGGCCTTGTCCTTAAGTACCTGTGGTATTTTATATGTACAGTTAATGGCTACTGAGAGTTAAACAAAAGTCAACAAACACAAAAGCCTGCAGGTTTTTCTCTTAAAAAATTTAAGCTAAATCTACTATGACTTTATGTAATGAATGTATTTGCTCTTCTTGTCCATATTTGTAACTTTACCCATGCCAAAAACCTCACCTTATTAAACGCAACGGCACGTTTTGCACGAGGAAAAAACACCATGCCGCTGGACCCCGCGAGGGGGGGGGTATAAGTTTCATGAAATTCGATAACTATTTTTAAACCACATATTTGACGTCAAGGGCCTTTAAAATCAATCATCAAACAGAACTAGAACTATCACTGAAGGTGATGAATACTCCCGCCATGAGCTTTTTATAAGACAAAAACTGTAAAAGATTTTTAATGTCCAATCAGGGGGTCATATTTTTTTTTTTGTATGACGCGTTTATAAATTATCCAATAACTCAAACATAAATAACAGTTCCGTAAACAAACTACAATATGAATTTTAAAACTATTTTGTATTTGCATTACAAGGTGGAAGTAAGAAAACATGTAATTATGACAAGTTTTAATTTTTATTAAGTGTCTATAAAATGTTACATCACATGTATTGTATGCATAAATACAAACATGTGGTGTAAAATGTTTTACAACATACATGTACTTGCTGTACCAAGTAAAATAATACTGGTGCTTGTATGCGCATACATGTTATTATTTTGGATATAAATCTCACAGTATAATACATTTTTTGTATGGTTCTCAGCATCATTAATATATGAAGGGTGACAGAGTGCTGAGACAAGTTTTTATTATTTAATAATATGTAATCGAAGTATATCTAACTCCATGATGATGTTGTGTTTCATGGCAGAGAATGTAAAACTCAAGAAAGGGGGTCCATGGTGTTTGAATCGGCGCTCTTATAACAAAGGGGAGTAACTTTTCTCACTTTGATATTTAATAAGGATGGTAACGAATATTCGAATATTCGCAATAATTTCGAACCTTTGAATATTATCAATGTGACAAAGTGAACTTTTGAGTATGAAAGATACAAGTGTCACAGTACCTTGCTTCTTGGAAAGTGCATTAAAACAAGAAGTGCGGTTCTATTTTTGTAAGTCATGCAAGTAAACCTAAGACAAATTACCAATATTGTTTGCTAAATAATAATTTATAAATAAAGCATAGCTCAACTGTATTCTCAAACATCTATAAAAATGAAAGACAAACAACTAACCTGTACCAGAACCATCATTATGGTAAAAAGATAAAAAGACAATTAAATATTAAACTTATTAATGTCTGTCTGACTGGAAATGACTAAAGTGAATAAATGAGACACATGACCAATCATCCACAGGTAAAGGCGGGAAGAATCCATACCTGAATACTCACAGTACTGACAAGTGTTTGGGAAGGGAGATAACCCCCTCAGCACAATATCCAGTACACAACCGGTATGAAAACACTAAAAGATAAGATTAAAATATGATATTGATAAAATAATGATAACATGACCCGGTTACATTGATGGATTAGAATATTCGGAATAATGTTATACATGTAAAATTCAATATGTCGTTAATGACCTATACGGATGATTGGTTACAATCCTTATTAGATATTTAGGCCTTTATGCAAATTTGAGGTTAGTAGGCGTTCACGAGACATGGATAATAATATGGATGGTAATTAATGGTATAAGTTTCACTTAATGCAAAGAAACACTTATACAAATAAATTGATATAATAAGTTTACTAGAACAGGTAAACACACAGCAAAAATACGTCATGGTATAAACATTAGATTCAAGGACACACTCGAATTCATTTACAATACTGGGACGACTTAAATTTTATTATTTGAATTTGGTCCGAATATTTGAATATTAGTTTACAAATACGGTAGACATTGTCTTCCCTAAATGTATGTATCGCAATACTTAATTTGTTGACAAATTCGTTCCCGCGATTTGGTAACACATTCACACGAGTTTAAAAGTCGTTCACTCGAGATAATAAGTCGTTATCTTAGTAATTAACTCGTTCTCTCGAGATAATAAGTTGTTCTCTCGAGTAAATAACTTGTCCCCTAGACTTCTTAACTCGTTCCCTCGAATTATAAAACCGTTCTTCCGAGTTGATGTCGTTCCCTCGAGTTATTAAAACGTTCTCTCAAGATGATGTCGTTCCCTCGAAATAATAAGTCGAACCATTGACATACGTAAAAGGAGCATTGCATTACAAATGTTTGCAACCGTAAATAATGCATAATGTATGAAGATTTTAAAGCTATAAAGTTATTTTTAATTAATACGAAAAATGAATGTATAATTTCTTAGGGAAGTATGACCAGACATTGTTGTCTTATGCTCACAAAGGGGGTGGGGAGGGGGGATCTAAGATTATACTGCCATGACACATGACATCGAGTCTATGTTCTATATAATTTGATATAACCATATTTTAACAAGAACTAGAACACCGTTTGTTGATAATTTCAAACGAGAGGGCTTTCCGACTGCTATATATTTTTTATCATTTAAGAAAGTGGCGACACAATATAGACATGCTTATGGGGATTTCTGAAATGAGGTATGGTATGTCTTTTCAGAGTGTTTCTTTAGCAGAGACAGTTAAAAGACGACTGCCTGAATGACTCTGAAGATGATGGAAAACAAAACGGACAAGATGGGATGCGTATTTATAAACAGACGCAGAGTTTTCTTCTATGCCATCGTAACCGTTCTTGTTTTAGTTGCAACAATCTCGTATCGTGTAAAATTCAGGTACGATTTTTTCTTAAATGCTACCGTATGTAAATGGAAAGAGTCCGTCCCTTGATAATGTTGTTAAAAAATCGGCAATAACCGGTAAAAATCTTTTATCAATTATCTAAACAACAAGTTTTGATATGCAACGAATACACATACACAGGGTTACTCTAAACGTCTTAATCATTTACAACGGATGTGTCTTCCTCAATAGGATACGCACGAGCTATACACAGTCATTTTGGTAATCAATGGACAATGTTTGTTTTTTTATTTTTTTTTTTTTTTTTTTTTTTTTGTTTGTTGTTTTTTTTTAAGTAAGACGACCATAGACATAACGGTAACTTATACACAACATTATATATTGAAAAAATTGCTAAACCTTTGTTGATTATACAAAATTAAATAGCTGTGATGATGTGATTATTCACAACCTTGTCTAAATCTAAATTGCATCTTATCTAAATTAGAATTGATCATTGCCGGTATGATATGTTTTCATTCTATGAATCATAATATAATGAGAGAAATGTGTATCTTTTGTATTTGTAATATGAGGGAAATATAAAGTTATATTTATTTCATAATAGATAGAATGGTGACGAGGATGATTGAGTCAAAAGAAAGTGTATGTGACAACTTTCTTTATCTGTAATACATAATAACATGACGATATGTTTTGTATTTTGGCAAGAGGCCTTTATTACTATGGATAAACTCTTTGATTTGACTTGATATATATACAGATACACCTTGTTGTAGGAAAATTACATGCTAACCTTTATGCTATTCTACCTTTTATTGTTATCTTTGCTAAATTGCGAATGTTTATATTTATCCTGTTTCAGCGGATATAAACCTGATTACACTATGCCTAAGATGGCAAATTTTCTGCAGATAGAGACATACAGAAACTCAGAAAAATATGTCATACAATATGATGACGCAGACATTGGGACGTCAGACTCTGAAGAGTGGTCTCCTTACATGGACATAATTTCAGAAAAGGAAGCGCTCTCTGTAACACCTCTATCGAATATCATGGCTTCGGTTTCCATCAACAATTCTCGTCTTGAAATTATAGGTGAAAACACGATATTTAGTCACTTTGTAAATAAGGTGTGTAGGGGACAAATGAAAACTTTAAATGCATAAATACGCCGGTATCAATCCGTGTAGTGAAGATTATCTCTCCCATTGGTTATTCTGGTACGATATCAAGACAAAGAGATCGAACTTGGCAAATTGTTTCTAAAAAGACTTAGAAATATTACGTTAAGTTCACATACATAAATTTCTGCAAGAAAAAATGTTACTTATTTCCACTAACCCGACCAACTCTATATTTTTGTACCGACCCTAAACTTTTTCCTAGCATTTGGGTTATCACGGTTGAAAAACGCTGTGTTTTGTCACATCCTCTGAAAAGTAGAAAAATAGGAAACAAGATTAAAAACGTTTTGCTGAACCACCTATCCTATTTATTTGAGATGTAAGTGGAACCAACTTATTATTTTATTTTTTTTTTATTTTTATTTTTTTTGCCTTATTATAATTGTACCCTTGTTTAATTTGCCGACTGGCCGTTCCATGGAGGTCTATTTATGTAATGTTCTGTCTCTGCGTTTTGTTTTGTCCATTTACATTGAGTTAGTTCATTTTTGATATATGTGGGATTTGTTTCCATCCTTATAGGAAACCTTTTTATGAGAAATGAGCTGACTTTGGCTGTCAAAAAAAATTAATTCCATTTTTAAATGATTGTAAAAGTCATATTGTAGCTAAAATACAATCGAAATAAAATTAAAATTCTTACCACTGTCTAATATGCAGCCCAAACACAGTTAAACAACTAAAAGCATAAACAAATTAGACAATAAAATGACACCAGCAGGATCAAGTATAAGATACGATGAAAAAAGTTACACATTAAAACCATAATTATATGTATTGTTAAAGCAGACAATTACCAATATAAACAAGGGCTCCCAATATGATATTAACAATTTATTTGATGTTTTTCGGTGGATTATATGGAAATATCAGCGACATTAAAATGGTAATTCTACTGTATCAAACCATTTCTAATATAATTTTCTGTGTTTTGTAACGGGACTACTAAAAGACGCTATCGTATTTTTTTTCAATGCATTTGATTTTTACATTGAAATAAAACATTTTCAAAGAAATGTTGATTACACGCTTTCTGCATGTTCATTTATTGGACTTTTTTTTTGACTGAAAACGATTCGTGCGACTTCGGGAGTTTGGGACTCCCAACAGGGTAAATTGATTATGAACTTAGTAACAGTTGTGAAGCGTTGTAGAAAACGCATTGAAAAAAAATGTTAGCTTCAGTGGTATAATATCCTTAATTCATCTCGTGAGGAAGATATGATTTGATTAAATCATTTCTTTGCATTTAAACCATGTTCACACATCACCATTAACGCTGTTTCATCTTCCTAGGCACATTACTTCTCGAAGTCGCCAAATATCTTTAATTAAAGTTTAAAAAACAATTCATACAATAGGTTGCTCAGAGCAACGGACCGACTAACCGCATGTGACTCCTGGATACCTTCTTCAAACTTTGTTTGGAAAGGATATTTCAATAAACATAGACAAATCGACTAAAAGTGTGTATCGACTATTTGAAGCGAAGGATATCATAACTAAAATCCTATAGCCGACGTCACGGTGGGAATGTGACCCACGGGTAAACAAATTTGTAGGAGAGATTAAAAAGGGTTATCAACATAATTAAATCGCTTTACATGTCAAAAACAACCATGTTCATGTTTAACCTTATTAAAAATCAACTTGAAAGGAGGCAGTATTTATATATATATATATATATATATATATATAGAAGCGAATGTTTCGTAAACAGCGTAAATGCTTGAGTGTCCTTAAAACAGAAATCTGTAACGTATTAACAGTTTAATACACATATATCTATAAACAACATACAGGTCATACTAAATGAATATATGGTATATCATTTTGTTGTTATTATTATGATTAAACAGGGAACAAATATGTATACAAGATTGGCGAAGACATAAAGGTCCGAATCACCATGTTCGATGGTTTTGGAAAGTCATTACAGCGTGGGGGCGATCAGTTGCGAGTCCGAATCTTTGAAGATGAACTAGGAGCATCAGCAAGTGGCTACGTCATAGATCATAGAAACGGAAGCTACACAGCAATTGTCAAAGCACTATGGGAAGGCAACCCGTCAATTATAGTCTTTATATCATACACAAGAGAGGCAGTCAGGGCCTTATACGAGTCTCGGAAAACGGTGGGTGTACACATAGATTAGAAAGTTGTTCGTTATCATTGTTGCGTGAGGTTATTTTTCCGCCAAATGTTAAGAAAGCCTCATGTTGACTAGCTTAAACGCATTTTATTCTGCATATATGAATGGGATTGAATATGTTCTTAGAATCTGTCCTTCCACTTATATTTCTTAATTCTATTAACAGGAAAAAAGCCAAAGCGCTGATGCAGACAGAGAGAAAAATATATAGAGAGAAACAAAGAACAAAATAACAACTAGATTTCATTCGTTGATACGAATGATAGGACTTTCTGCTAACATTGTCAAATGTAAAGATTTATACCGTTAGAAAGAATATATATTAAATTACCTACCTTTTACTTTTTTTTTCGTATGGACTTCTCAATACGGCAAAAATAAATAAATCTTTATTTTGATATCGCTTTCTTATAACTTGACCAATTTTAGTTATCTTGGTACCAAAATAAATGTCCTGAAAATCCCTCTAATTCAGTTGTAGCATATTTGGGTCTAGTTTTATAGGTTTTCAAAATATAAGCAATTAAACTTAAACCTCTTAATTCTGCATATCAAAATTCTTTTTCTTTTTTTTTTTTAGTGTACAGCCGCGGGAATAAAATCGTAAATGCTACCATGCAATAGAATCGTCGACGCGTGTAGCCTCGTGAGTTAAATTTCAATAACGCTCGTACATAAGGTCGAGACGACTGTATTACACAAAGTTCTTCCATTTGGCCCTTTTAGCTAACAGACAAATAAGCTTGCAGCGTCATGAACGGATGACATGTGTTGATCATTTTGTTTCAAACGTCTACACTTATACACGCCCATGGTATCTCAAGCTGGCAATTAAATTACATTGTACAATGGCAACACATCGAAATTAACGCAAATATAAGTGGAAGAAAAAAATAATAATAAGAAGAAGAAAAAAACAGTACAAACCCAATAGGACTTTCTGCCTGTAGGCAGAAAGTCCTAATAATAATAATAAAACAGTACAAACCCAATAGGACTTTCTGCCAGTAGGTAGAAAGTCCTAATAAGAAAAAACATAAACCCAATAGGTCTTTCTAACAAAAGTTTGGAGAAAGCCGTAATGACAAAGGCAATATGCTTATCGGTCCTGGTGTACACAATGGCATCCTAAAATGCACCTCATTCTCTCAAATACGCATCGCAATTCACCTTTCAACACGGGCACTCTTTCCTGTGTAGGAATGTCCGGATCAAGGGTAACCAACCCAACAACCGCCTTCTTTTCTTACTTCAAATTGCAAGTTTTTGTGTACAAGCCCTTATCCGAAAAACATGAATATCTTCCTTCAACTTCATACATTAACTTGCCGATTTTATATGAATTTTTTAATAATTATTGCTTAAATATGCATGACGTCATAATCACGTGACCAAACAAATAATCCTTGCAGTATACATCACTTCACTTTTCAGAGTGTTAATCCTGAAAAAATCATAATGTTTGACTCAAAGTTCATAAAACTACAGCGTTTCAATTTCGTTAAAAGTACACTTTTCGTCTTTCTGCCATAACTCAACCAATTCAACCCCGATCTTCAAAAACTAAATATCTCCTGAAAGGTCTTTTAAAGCACTACCGATTTTACCCAAGTGTTTAGGTAGATATTTTTTCGTTTTTGAGATAAACCTTGCCAAATAAAACCACCGATAACTGACATATGACCTTGACCTTTACGATTTTCCGGAAACGGAAGTGACTAAGGAAAATGAGATGCTACGTTGCACATTCAGTGAAAATTTTATGCAAATCGGTCAAAAGTTAAGGCATGAAGGGCTTAAAAACCCTACTTTTTGGATTAAAAGTTTGTTAACGCGTCACGACGTCATTTTATGTCATACGACGTCAGTCTTTTCAGAGCTGTAAGAAATTGATAAGACATATGTTCTGTCCAAATTTTAAGTTTCTTGCTTATCTGAAAGCTTCGTAATACATTTTCAGGTCCAAAGTTCGAAACTTGATTCAGCCATAGATCTTTGGTCTTTTTGAATGCTACAAAATGTATATAATCCTGCACAACTTAATCGAAATCCATACATTCTGTGAAAAATCAAGTCAATTGGTCAAGAAATGGCGGCTGTACAGCGCGTACAAGCTTTGGTAGCTTTTTTTTCCCTGACGTCACGTGACATCACATGAAGAAAAAAATTGCTAAATTCAAAAGGACCAAAGTCACTGTGCATACTGTTAAAATTTCATGCTGATGTCTTCTCGGTAACCTGTTTTAATTTGAACCTCAAAAGGTAGAAAAAAGTAGAATAATAATAATAACTAGATTCCGTTTGCACGGCAAACGATAGGACTTTCTGCAACCCGTTTAAAATTTGATCAAACTGAAAATCATCTATACGGAATATGAAGAAGAATTTAGGTAATGAGAGTGTATACTATACATTCTGTGAAAACTTTAGGAAAATCCATAATGTCTGCAGAGCGCATACAAACTTTTTGACCTGACGTCTATTCTGACGTCATATGAATATGAATTCATTGCATTTAAAAATTCAGCATCTAAAATACATGTTATAAAATATTCATCATTATTCTAGACCATTCGGATCACATCGAATTTATTGCGCGAGAAAGGAAAACATATTAGAACGTCATGACGTTAAATGACGTCAGGCCTACAACATTACAACATGAGCGAATTTCATCTTTCTGTCTTATCTGGGGGCTCTAAGATATTTAAATTAATTTTGAGGTCATATTTTCGAAACTTGGTTTCACCAAAGAACCTTGGTCTTTTCAATATTTGAAAAGGAAAGTAAGGCGTAACTTACAACCATTGAGAAAATTACAAGAAAATCCATTCACAAATGAATTCTGCAGAACGCGTACAAACGTTTTAGGTGACGTCACATCTGGCGTCATATGAATTTGAAAATCATTGCATTCGAAAAGACATGGTCTGAAATTTTTGCCATACAATTTTTATTGTTATGGGCCATTGGCATTTACATTTTCCGAAAATGTCTCAAATTAATTAATAGTGAAAATAGGATATTTATCGAAAATGCTTTAACTTACAGTGTAGAAATACCACGTGACCGTGACGTCACTAAAGGCATCAATTATAAGACATAACTGTCAACATTTGGCCCCGCTTGAACATAGAAATTACCCGTAACAATTTCGTTTCTTCGTCGATTTCAATGGGACAAGTGTCAGTCTAAGCAAAAAAAACTTATTTATACGTATCTGAAATAAAATTTGACGTCAGTGGTTCTAATCTTGGATTACCCATAAAACCTTTGCCTTTTTGAATTTAGAAAAAAACGGACACCAGTAGGCACAACTTAAGCGGAACATACACATTCTGTGAAATTTTTATGAATATCGGTTCAAAAATAATGGCTGTAGACCGCGTACAAACTTTTGTAGACAACGTCAAAGTTTACATCATATGACGTCATAGGCATAAAAAATTCAATGAAATGAAATATTCAGTATTTTAAATATAGGCTTTTAATTTTTCATGCACTGGGACCTTAGCAACATCGAGAAATTAACGGGTAGATTTAAGAATTTTTTTTTACCGTATGACGTCATATGACGTCAATTGACATTCATCGTCACAGATTAAAAAAAGTCTTCGAGACTAATATTCAGTTTAAATATCAGCTTTCGAACTTATCTGGATGCTATTTTATACGTATTTGAAATTTAACGTCAATCATTCGAATCTTGAATTCGCCATAGAACCATTACCTTTTCGAATTTGGAAAACTGGACAACGGTTTACACAACAACAGTGTTGCATATACATTCTGTGAAAATTTGATGAAAATTGGCCCAAAAATAAAGGCTATAGATCGCGTGAAACCTTTTTGTCCTGACCTCAAATCTGACATTATATGACATCACATGAATATGAAATACATTGCAATCAAAAACACATGGTTTGAAGAATACGCCATTAATTTCCATGGTCCTTGAAACTTTAAAACATCTATCTTAACGTGTAGATATCAGAAATTCTTTTTTACTTTATGACGTCATATTACGTCAAATGACGTTCATCTTCACAGATTGTAAAACACATTTGGAGACATTGACACCGGGATATACAACTAAAGCCTAACATACACATTCTGTGAAATTTTGATGAAAATCGGTTCAGGAATAACGGCTGTAGACCGCGTACAAACATTTTTAGACGACGTCAAGTTTAACGTCAAAACACGTCATAGGCAAATAAAAATCATATAAGTACAAAATGTTTTATGTGTAGCATATACTATTATATTTTCTAGGTGTTCGGACGTTTGCAACATATAGAAGTTAACATGGAGAAATTAGAAATTATTTTTCACCTTATGACGTCATATGACGTCAAATGACGTACATCTTCACAAAATAAAAATAACTCTTGGAGGCTTACATTTTATCAAAAAATCAGCTCTTTAACTCATCTGGAAGCGATTTTATAGGCATTTGAAATTTGACGTCTATGGTTCGAATCTTGGATTCGCAATAAAACCTTTGCCTTTTCGAATTTGGAAAACCAGACACGGGATGCACAACTAGAACGTAACATACACATTCTGTGAAATTTTGATGGAAATCGGTCCAGAAATAATGGCTGTAGACCGCGTACAAACGTTTGTAGACAACGTGAAGTGTGACGTCATATGACGTCATAGGCATATAAAAATCAATGAAATCAAAATTTCAGCATATGAAGTGTTTTATGAAAAAAACATTCTGTGAATTTTAATAAAAGTCCGCCCATATCTTGCACATGTAGTTTACATACAAAATTTATACTATGTCATATGACATGAAAGAAAAATGAAACAGTGTTCAAATGTAAGTTTCTAACTTTCATCACACATAGAATTTCATCACTCCAGCTCAGTTGTAACCTTGTTTAATTTTAGCCTCAGTAGGAAGAAGTATTGAATATTTGTATAGTGCTATATCCTTTCGACACCTGTAACGTAGTTAAACGTATTTAGCGATTTTGGCGTGTTTGGGCTTCCGTAGTTTTGCCATAAATTCCTGGAATTTCGAACTATGGTGATATTTTGAAAGGTAACATCCCAGCCTACAAACTGATGCAATATGAATATCGTTAGCATAACAATGCAGTTTTTAGATGGTCTAAAATGTTGGGCTGCGTGTGAATTTTTCAAGGCTTGCAAACTGCTCGCTAGCTACATAGTGTTGCAAATACTGATTTTTGTCTTGTGCCGTTGTACATGTATTAACTTCAATGCTTATTTTGGAAACAGTCAACATTCGACAAAAAAAAAAAAATCAAGATATAGCCCATCAATTGCAATTTGATATTTTTTTTTTAATTATTATTATTTTTTTTAAGTCGTTGCGCAAGTATTTAAGCTTGGTGACCCCTGCGCGTGACCTTTTCCATATTTTTATGATGCATGATTATGAAATATCTTATTTTCCATGTAACTTTCTTATATGACATCCAATTTCAATAAATTTGGTACCGTTAGAAAGTTCTTAAAACATGCTACATTTTATACGCATAATGTATAAACTTATCTTCAGTCGTTTCTGAGATATTGACTGTTAAACCTCAAGAAAACAGCATATTATCAGCAAAATTAGCTTCATTTCATTTAGTTTTTTTGCTTATAACTTTGTATTGCGTAAACCAATTTTAATAAACTAAATATCTTTGGAAATGTCAATTATTCAGCTATAATTTTTATTCATACATAATTTTACAAAAATCGATATTTATTGAGATATGGCTACATATATGCAGTAGGGGTGAAATCAAAATTTCCTCACGTGCCTAATAATCCATAAAAATTTCATCGTCCTAGGACTATTGCAACATATTAAAATAAGCGTTTAGTTAGGAAGAAGAAAAGAATAATAATAATAAACAAATGACGTCACGTGACGTCATATGACGTTTATTTTCACATAATTGTTAAGACACCCAGAGACCTACTAACTGACAAAATTTCAACTTTCTATCTCAAATAGGACAGTTTTTATAAGCATTTAAATATTGACGTCATTGGTTCGAATCTTGGATCCGCCATATATGCTTGGACTTTTCGAATTTTTAAAAACGGACACCGGTATACACAATAAGAACGTAATATACACACTCTGTGAAAATTTGATGAAAATCGGCCCATTAATAATGGCTCTGGACCGTGTACAATCTTCTGTAGTCAATTTCAAATGTGACGTCATATGACGTCATAGGCTTCTGAAAATCATTGAAATCGAAATTTCAGCGTCTAAATCATTTGTCATTAAATTTTCATTGCCCTTCGACAATTTCAACATATAGAAATAATCTTGTTAATATTAAAAATACATTATCATATAATGACGTCACGTGACGTCATATGACGTTTCTTTTCACAAATATTAAAGACTCTTAGAGACCTATATACTGACCAAATATCACTTTTCTGTCCTAAATAGGACCGATTTTATAAGCATTTAAAAATTTACGACCTTGGTTCGAATCTTGAATTCGCTATAGAACCATGGACTTTTCGAATTTTGAAAAACGGACACACTGGGATGCACAACTAGAACTTAATATACACATTCTCTGAAAATTTGATGAAAATCGGCCCATTAATAATGGCTCTGGACCGTGTACAAACTTTCGTAGTCAATTTCAAATGTGACGTCATATGACGTCATAGGCTTCTGAAAATCATTGAAATCGAAATATCAGCATCTGAAGCATGCGGCATTAAATTTTCATTGCCCTTCGAAAATTTCAACATATAGAAATAATCTTGTTAGAATTAGAAATTCATTATCATATAATGACGTCACGTGACGTCATATGACATTTATTTTCACAAAATGTTTAAGACTCCCAGAGACCTATATACTGACCCAATATCATTTTTCTATCTCAAATAGGACCGATTTTATAAGAATTTGAAAATTTACGACCTTGGTTCGAATCTTGGAATCGCTATAGAACCTTGGACTTTTCGAATTTTGAAAAACGGACACCGGGATGCACAACTAGAACTTAATATACACATTCTGTGAAAATTTGATGAAAATCGGTTCATAAACAATGGCTCTGGACCGCGTACAAAATTTTGTTGCATATTTCAAGTGTGACGTCATATGACGTCATAGGCACATGAAAATCATAGAAATCAAACTTTTAGCAATTGAAGCATGTGTCATTAAATTTTCATTGCCCTTCGACAATTTCAACATATAGAAATACTCTTGTTAATATTAGAAATACAATATCTTATAATGACGTCACGTATTTATTTTACAAAATGTTTAAAACTTCTAAGACCTATATACTGACTAAATATCAACTTTCTATCTTAAATAGGACAGATTTTATAAGCATTTAAAAAATTTACGACCTTGGTTCGAATCTTGGATTCGCTATAGAACCATGGACTTTTCGAATTTTGAAAAACAAACACCGGGATGCACAACTAGAACTTAATATACACAATCTGTGAAAATTTGATGAAAATCGGTTCACAAACAATGGCTGTAGACCGCGTACAAACTTTTGTAGCATATTTCAAATGTGACGTCATATGACGTCACAGGCATATGAAAATCATAGAAATCAAAATTTCATCGCATCAAGTATATGCCAATAAAATTTCATGGCCCTGGGACCATTGCAACATGCTTAAATTAACGCTCAGTTTGGAAGAAAAAAAGAATAAGAAGAACTAGAACCGCAAGCGGTATCTCGGTTTTCGCTTTTAACCTAATCAACTTGAACACTTTATTTCAACTCAGCCACAATTTTCAATATGAAACAGAACGAAAAGGTTTTTGAAGACCTACTCTCATTTGCACAGTTTTTTTTTTGTTTTTTTTTTGCAATGCTAAAACATTCAAACTCTTCTAGCGCAAATATTTTCCAATACCCTGTCCTTTGAAATCCATCACATTCTGTGGTGCTGTCAACAAGGAACAAAATGCTGAAAACCGCATTTTAATCAGACTTTAACGTTTTGAGTTATAAGCAAAAGAGTGATTTTAAGCAAAACGCCCTCTAGCGGCAAAATTAGAAACAAAATTGCAAAAACAGCAAATAGTTCAAACAAGTATGTAAGTCGCCATAGTCGAACATTCTTTTTCTTATATATCACAACTTGAAGCATAAAAACTGATTAACAATTATTCCAAAAAAAGGATCAAACTTTGGACTGCCGTAAAATGAACAAATCAAGTCCGATCTTCAAAAACTAAACATCACTGGAAAGAGCTCCTCAAGAACTAAAACCTTTGTTTATATACTCTCAATGAAATATTTTTAGATTTGGAGCACTTTGTGGCCGAATAAAAACACAATTATCGTAATATGACATTGACCTTTTCAATGTTTTTTTTAACTTTTTAACTTTTGTGAGGCCCTTTCAAACTTAACAAAACATAACGTATAAAAATTTCATGACGAATAAACAAAAAATAAAGTCAGGAGCGACAAAAAACATGTTTTTGGAATTTTAATTTTTCCTAAATTTAAGTGAAGTTTGACCGTTTCTAGTGGACAAACCACGCATTTCTTAAATTCGCCACCCCATATATTTTGTGTGTATACGTCTTTCAAATGGTATGCCGGAGTCGGAATTCTTCTATCTGATCTCTAACAAAAACGGATAGGTTTTTCGTAGACCAACCCTCATTTGCACAGTTTTTTTGTGTTTTTTTTTTTTGTGTTTTTTTTTGCGAGGTTCGAACATTCAACCTTCTGTAGCTAAAAAGATTTCAGCCACACCGACCCTCGAATCCTATCATATGTTATTAGGCTATCAACAGGGAACAGAATGCAAAAAACCGCATTCGAATCGGACTTCAACTTTTTGAGTTATAAGCAAAAGAATGATTTCAAGAAAAGCGCCCCCTAGCGGCAAAATTAGAAAGAAAATTTATTAAAATTTTACTGTTAGGTACCTAGCAAAGCAGCAAATAGTTCAATCAAGTATACTAGTCGCACACGTCAAACTTTTTATTCTTATGTATCAGAATCTGAAGCATAAAACATGTTTTACAATTTTTACAAAAAAAGGATCAAACTTTGGACTGCAGTATAATGACCAAATCAACTCCGATCTTCAAAAACTAAATATCACTGGAAAGAGCTCTTTAAGACCTAAAACTTTTGTTCATATACTCTCAATGAAATATTTATAGTTTTGGAGCTATTTGTGGCCGAATAAAAACACAATAATCGTAATATGACCTTGACCTTTTCAATTCTTTTTTAATTTTTGAATTGTGAGGCCCTTTAGTAGTATACACAATAATAGTTCTGGTGCAATAAAGTCAGATAAGCCTCAGTTCAAACCCTCAAGCCCCCCAACCCCAGCAG
Organism: Solen grandis; assembly: GCA_021229015.1. Taxonomy (NCBI): domain Eukaryota; kingdom Metazoa; phylum Mollusca; class Bivalvia; order Adapedonta; family Solenidae; genus Solen; species Solen grandis. The sequence goes on from CM037786.1 coordinate 19,298,989, forward strand.
TAATGGTGGCTCTGGGATAAAAAAAGTCAGATAAGCCTCAGTTCAAACCCTCAAGCCCCCCAACCCCAGCAGCAGGGGGAGCGCACCCCAGTCAGGGGGTTATCCAAAGCCATTTCGGCCTGTAAGGCCTCGTCAGCTGAAGGCCCGGGCTCAAGGGGGGAGGGGCAAAAAAGTGGGCAGGCAGAGACGGCGCGAAATTGTGCAAATTGTGCTGGAAAGTCCTGCAGACGGGCCCTAAGGGTTCTGCTATTAGTCTGAGGTAGAGACCTGGGTTTTCTCTCGGAGACATTCCTCGTTAAGCCTCTCAAGCCTCCGAAGACCGGCATCGACCTTATTCTGCCGATGCATTATAAAGGTCACCATAGTAAGTATGGCGACAGGGATAGATAGCTGGATCAGATTGATGATTGTCGGGAGGCACATACTCGCTGATAATAGGTGGTGGGTCTGGGTCTCTAACACAAACGCAGCTCAGGTGGAATTCAACTTTTTGGCGATTTCTGCGAGCGCTTCTTTGCGGCCTTCGTCTAGGAGTTTTTTTCGAAGCTCGTCCATGTTTACCGGAGATGGCGCCTGTTTGGCATAGACCTCCCGCTTCAGGTCTTCAAACTTCTGGAGCTCATCTAGAACAAGCCTGTACTCGATGTCGGAAATGTTACCGTCTGTCAGGGATTTGCTAACGATGTCGGAGATCGTATTCAGCTTTACACGGGCAATCGTCTCAATGCGTCGATGCTTGAGGTACTTGCGGGAAAGGCGCCGCCCAGCCACCTTGCCAATAACACAGAGACCCGCACAACCGAGAGACCCCAGTTCGAGCCCTACAGCGACCGGAATGGCCACGACTGTCGAGAAGAAGTAGACGCCACCGATTCCAAGTCCCGCCCCAGCGGCCGCCAAAGCAGCGTCAGCGCCATCTACGGCGTTCAACGCCCTTCTATATTTCTTGCATAGGCCAGACCTTTTTTCGGCCTCGCGCGTTAAATCGGCCTGAATGCGCGTTATTTGTTGAAGACGGTAAGCGTGGCCATCGCCCTCAGTTGGCAGGGAGGGATACAGAGGCGGTGCCGTAGGTTGTTGTAGTTCATCCTTCATATTCGTATAATATATATGTTGTTACCTCTCCAGTTCAATTAGATTGCGACCACACCGGAAGCGTGGGACCTACTCGTGTCGCGCGTCTGAAAGTTGATAATATCACCTTTCTCAACTTGTAGAGGCTGTAGGAAGGTCTTGGAAGCGAACATAAGAGTGCTGGACCTTAGTGATATCATAGCCTTGTTGAAATTGTCCATTTAAGGTGACCCTACAGACACTTGATCCTCCGACTGTCCATCACGCTCGGCCGCGGACAGAGACATTGAAATGATCTTGCCTTTTTTCATCATGACGTAGCCCACTTTGCTCTGAGGCAGACCATCCGAGTTGGAGCCGAACGACCATTCGAACTGCCCACCAACCAAAGGTCCGCGCTCCTCGGCCACTAGAGTTATTACGGGTCGGGAATTTGGATTAGACCGAGCCTTGCATCGACGTACGCTTTGTTTACGGCATCTTTAGAGTGCCGAGGAAGCTGTACATTTATGATCCGGTGACCTCCAAGGTCAAGGTCGTCTTCCATGGGCGTTTCACCATTTTTCCTCACGACTTCGCCCTTAAAATGGTCCCACGCCGTCTTGACTATTTTCACAGAAACGCCGTCAGTAGGCCCTGCGGCGTCACCGACGTTCATAAGCCGACCTCCTTCTAAGTCTACATTTCCATCATCCGTCTTTTTGAGATACTGCGATAGATCGGGAGGTGCGGACCGTCGCGAAGCGACTGCATCGACGTAAGCCAGGGTGGCGTAATTGCCCTTAGAGGATTTATACCCCCGCCCGCCAAAGATACTCATTTCACCTCAAGGTCGACAGTCACTGGCAAGCCGTGGTTGTTTATAATGTTACCACGCTCGTCTCTAACTGAGAGAGAAAGCTCTGAGATGGTACCCTGTCTCAGAAGTTTGAACTCGGGATTGGGGAATACTGACGTTTTGATCTCCCCGTATTCCCAGTCTCCAACGGCGACAGCGGCGAGCAGACTACTGGGGGCGCCGTTCAGGGCGTTCTCGGTAGTGTTTAGCTGCTCCAGATGAATGAACAACAATCTGTTCGGACTGAAATTTACCGGACGCAGCCCACGCACACCCGTGTGTGGGCTGATCGGCATTTGGCTCTGGTCGAAGCCAAGAAGCTGCAGCAACCCCTCCGTGAAATGTACGCCCCTTTCATTAGGTTTGATAGCGAGGAGTCCGGTTGTCTCGTTCGGCGCTAGGATTAGGTCCTCGAACAAGGAGTTGAAATACGAACGTAGCTGCTGAAGAGTCCAAAGTCCGGGAGGAACCATCTTTTCACCCCTTTGGACGTGACCGCCTCGTTTTTTGTGACATTGAACCAGCCAATCGTGTATGTGATGGACCGCAGCCCGACTCTGAGACATCCGTCTCTATTGTCGATTGGCTTTTGGAGGTAGGTTGGGCCTGTAGTTATATCAGTAATCGTCTGAAACATCTTGCAATATTCCGATGGAGGTATTTACGTTCAATAGCGGCGCGAAGTATAAGGCAGGGGGGTATCAGCGGAGCCTAACCGCCAACAACTTGTCCACGATACAGATCGTAGCCGCCCCCGGCAAGGTCTTCTCTGCGAAAATGCCCGACATCTGGCGCCAGTACCGTCTACCCAGGGTCAAAACAGATGCCACAGTTCAAGCTTGGACTAAAAGCCCGATGCAGTTCTGGCAGAACCAGGTCAACTTTGCAGTCTGGTGCGCAACTTCCGGTTCGGGAGTTTCATTTAATGACCACCTGAATGGGCCGGCGGGGCACAAGACTCTGCTCATTCAATCTGTATACCTCTTTCACGTCTACTACACCATAAGACGCATTCTGGCGGAAATGAAATGCGCCCTCCCACAGGACGCGTCCTGGGACCCCCTAAACAATACATACGACCGGAGAGCGTATGAACGGCTTTGCCAGGAATTCGGGGTCGATCCCCAGACAGACTGGCGTCAGAAAGAGTATCCGAACAGCCGCGGCCTGGGGGACGTTCACACCAGGGGCACGTTGCGTGGACCCAGACAGACTTCCGACACGACAATCAGGCAAAACACATCGCCAGGCAGAACGCCGGAAGCCTAGACCCCGAACACATGACATTCGGCTCGGAGGTCTCTGGAGGCCGTCATTGTGGAGTTTCATCGTGCGACTGGCTACCGCCTAAAAAGGCCCACATCGAGTTCATCGAGCAAGATCCCGGCGTTGACGGCTCTTGGAGCACGTTCGTGCTTGACAACTCGAAAGGCTTCACCCGAGCCGGCATGGAGCGAATCAACGACTCAATCCGGACATATGTGTGGGCTCTGCTCGGTGCCCAGGCACAAACCAAGTCCAGGATCATCGACAAGACATCGGGCGGCTTCGAGGCTCAAAAGCAGTTCCTAGCCCTAGTGGAGGATGCGATCAACTCTCCGGTTGACATCCAGGCCTCTATCACCCGTTACCAAGGCGTTCTGCAGTACGCCGGGAGTGAGCTTAACATGGTCTTTGGGACAGGACTGTACATGGCTCCAAGCGACATGCTTCTTAATATAAATCCAGGCATCGCGGGCTACAACAACAAAATTCTGAGGGCTCCGGCCGGCCTCTTCATCGGCACGGTTCAAAGCAACTCTGCTCCAGTTCAGGGGCATGGCAGCTTCGATGATGGTAAAATCGCGGGCAACAAAATTCAGAAGGACCTCCCCATAGGCACGGTTCAAAGCAACTCTGCTCCAGTTCAGGGGCTGCAGCATGGCAGCTTCGATGATGGTAAAATCGCGGGGCCTCCGCGGGCGGACCCACCGACTCATAAGGGAGTATCAACGTTGCCCGCTGCAAACGCAGCAGCTGCGCGGGCACACTCCGACGAGAAAAGGGCTCTGGTTGTGGGCGGAATTGCGGTCGGGCTAGTGGCCCTTTGGCTAGCGCTTCGCTAGCCACTCGCGGGTTGCGACTAGCAACAGGCCTCCAACGGCAATGACCAACGCCCAAGTGTGCTCGGCAAGCCATCCAACTGCCTTGCCGGCGGTCGACAGCAACCACGAAACCACGCTGCCTATGATGCCGGGGATGGCGGCCGCGACCTTACCCGCAAGCTTACCAAGAAGGGTGGCGAGAGCTTTCAGCTGCTTTTTCACCCATTCTTTTACCCCACCCTTATCAGTTGGCGCGGGGGAGTGGCCCCGCCTGCACCGCCTCCTGTTAGTGCTAGAACGAGCGTGCTGATGGTCATCCCCATCGCTGTGAGGATGGACACGACGGTGATCCCCTGCTCTCGGAAGAGAGTCTTGATCCGTTCAGCCAGCGTGGCGTCTTCATGCATCATTCGCCGCAGGGTGTCCCGAATCCGGCTGATCTGCGATCTGAGAGCTTCTCGGTTGAACGAAGCCGCCTCGAGCCTAGCCGCCCGCTGGTCATTAAGATCAGCGATGCGCTGTCTGATCTCCCGCTGCAGCTGCTCGTCTTCTGTTTCTCCCAGTTTTCTTTTTTCCCGTTCAATGTGTCTGTCGAGCTCAGAGAGCCTTGCCAGGTTATTAACAAGCTCACCGCGCTGGGTTTGCATAGCCTTATCGAGTCCTCGGAGTTCCCGGTACCGCATTACTAACTCGGACCTGTCCAAGTCCGATGTACTCAGTGGTGAGTCGTTGATCGTTTTCAACGCGGTCTCCTCCGCTTCCGTCAGGGCGTGGGTTGCTCTGTCGACATCTACCACCTCAAGACTTCCGCCGGCCGCTTCGCCTAGTACTCCATCAGCCCGCTGTATCTGGGTGACAGCTTCAGCGGGTAGAATCATCTTTCTCCCCCCCAGTCCGAGAAACCGAGTTCGTCACGGATTATTGCCCGACCCCCTTTCTTACCTGCTATAGAGGTTAGCTTTAGGGGTTTTCCGTCGCGACCCTTGACCAGATCAACATCCGGATGAGCCCTTAGGCGGAGTTGACCCTTTCTGTCGATCACAAATTTATTGTAGTCCTTACCAGCGGCGGGATATCCCTCACCCAAATTGTTATAATACCCATCAACGGCATCCGTGAGTAATTCATTGGAAAGCGATGTGGTTGCGATGACGTCATCGGCCGGCGACGTCCAGTCGCTGAAATCTTTTAGTGGTATATCTTCATCGGCCATAATTATGTATTAGACCAAATGTCGCGAGTTCAATACATGATCATGGCACAAAGCGCATACGGTAGAAAGCTCAACCCGCACCGACGCCTGAGAGAACCCCTAGGGATCAAAGGCACTCGCCAAACGGTTGTGATCACAAACAACCCCTCCACAATCGACAAAAATCAGAATCTCTTAGTGAGGTTCCCGAGCCTTGGGGCTAATGATGTCATAGTCCCCGGAACAACTCGTTTAGCATTCCAAATCAAGCTGGACTCAACCGATGCTAACCGCCTAGTGGTCAATAATCTTGGTAGGGCCATCGTGAAGAAGATCACGATCAAAATTTCTGGGAACGAGGTCATGAGCATCGATGACAGCGATGTGTTCGGATGCTACGTGGACCTCTGGAAAACCGACAACGAGCGGGCGAACTCACAGTACCAGGGTATTGACACCACGAAGGACAGAAACGTAACGAAGAATAGACTCGATGCTGGAGACAAGGTGACTAACAAGGCGAAGGACGTCGCTGTTGCCAAGGCTTACGGGAACCGCTTCTACATCCCACTCGACTTCGAACTCTTGGAGAGTCACGTGCCCTTCTTTCAGGCCGCTTTCGGTGACAGGCTGGAATACGAATTTACGTTCAACGATTACGACCGTGTAGTCCGGGCAGCCGGTGACGCGGCTGCCAAATACTCAGTCGAGGGCATTTCCTTGGAGTTCGAGAAGGTGACCAACAGGGAGCTGGCCGACAACATCCGCAACCAGTATGCGGGGAAGATGGCGATCCTCTACGACAAGGTCCTCCGACACCGCAGAATAGTGGCGAACAAGGAGGACACGCTGTGGAACATCAACCTGAACGTCCCCGCTCGATCGATGAAGGGGATCTTGATGCTCTTCGAGGAACCGGCTGATGCATTTGCTCGCCAGAGCGAGGCGTTCTACAACCCCAAGATCACGAAGGTGGAGGTCACTGTCGAGGGCGTTTCAAACCAGCTCTATGCGAATGGCATGCGCCCTTACCAGGCGTGGGACGAGGTCAGAAAACTAATGGCGGGCGGATTAAAACGGCATCCCGAAGTGGCTATGGTGGCCAAGGACCTCAGTGTCCACGCCTGCGACCTGGGCAAGTACCTCACGGAGGAGTTCGCTCTCTGGCTGGACTTGAGGTCAACCGACGACGACGGCCTGCACGGCAATGGCCGCCGGCTCGAAAACGTGAGCTCGGGTATTACGATCCAGATCGCCAAAGAAGCAGAAGCTGAAGCTCCATTGAACATTTACCTCTTCGTAATCATGGATGCGCAGCTCAACATCGAGAATGGGCGATTCGTGTCAGCCCTTTACTAGCGACTTAGTCACTGAGCCCCACTCGGCGATAATCTGCGGCATGACTGGCTGCGGGAAAACGAAATTTGCGCTTGACCTCCTCGAGGGCCCATACCGCGACCGTTTCGAGCACGTCGTAATCCTGTGTCCCACGATCAGGCACAACACCACCTATCTGGAGCGCGCATGGGTGTGTACAGACGAGGAGGTTTATGTTCTGGATCCGGGTGAACGACTTCACGACTATTTGCGCGCTTTCTACCGAGTATTTCAGGGTGAGCCGACGTTGTATGTCATCGATGACATGGCCGCGAGTAAACAGCTCACCAAGAAAAAGGACATGCTCTCAGAGTTGGCATTCAGCGGCCGGCATGCCAAGCAATCGGTCTGGGTCCTGGCTCAGAGGTACAACGCCATCCTCAAAGATCTCCGAGAGCAAACGCGTTGGGTCGCCCTCTTCCACTGCAAGGATCGGGACAGTTTCGAAGAGTGCTTGCGCGAAAATGACATTATCCCCGCAGGCGAAAGACACGCTGTGCGTCAACGACTCGCCAAAATGAGGCACGCAAAGCTTATTTTAAACACTTCGCAGCCAAGTAGTTATCACGTGCTAGCAGCATGAAAGGCCTATATGTTGTTGGCGCATGCGTCTGGAGCGCAGCGCTATTTTTTGTATTCATCACAATTAGACTGGGGAGGTATGTGACTATTGCAATGGAATGCGACGACATAATTGACGAGCTCCTTGCCGACGAGCGGGTCGTTGATCGACCTCGTGGCCGGGTAGAGGGCGATGAGCCCGAAAAAGCAGAACGACATGAGCATAGACGGCGGGTGGATGAGCCCGAAAAAGCAGAACGACATGAGCAGAGACAGCGGTTGGTTGCGCTCGCTATTGGGGGGAAGTCAAAGCAGTACATTGGCAGAGAGATTTCCGCCGATCAAATCGATCGTCTACCCGATGAGGAGTTTGGCAGGCTCTACGCCCGATATGAGGCTCGACTGGGGGCTAGTATGACCAAGACCCTTGGCTCTGCGGTGCTGCAGATTTACACCATGGCGGCTATCCGTTTGCTCCCGATTCCGGCTGATAAGCAGCCTTTACTGATTGCCGACCTCGAGGCAGATCCGTTTGTTGGGCATGCCTTAACTACCATCACCTGCGAGCTATACCACCGCTATGGCATGTACTTAGCTCCTGTTACAGCAATGCTAAGCTCATTTAAACACTGCCAAGCATCTACTGAGGACGATGGCGGAACAAACCTTAGCAATGGAGGGAACACCGGAGGAGGCGCCGCCAAAGGAGGAGGCGACGCCAGTCCGTGCGCCGGAGGAAGTCCGGCCAGAGAGGGTGACTAGGAAAAAGGACCCTAAGCGGGTGGCTGCTGGGCGGGCAGGGGCAGAGGCGAGAAAAAGGAAGCAGCAGGCACTCCTGAATGAGTTACAGGGGTTTAAGGCCACGGTGGCGGAGCAGCCGGCAGAGCCGAGGGGGTCCCACTCGACGGAGCGGCCGCGCACTCCATCAGACGGGCACAAAGCCCCGCCAGCAATGCCTCAATGGCTGTTGTTCGCTGGGGCTGTAGCAGTCCTAGCTGGATTATTTTGGAAGGTTAAGGGGGGCGCATCGCCAGCTCCAACCCATCCGCCTGCCCTAGAATTAGAGGAAAGTAACTGCAGTTCTTATAGACGCGACCCCCATCGCATGGAATAATCATGTCTGCCCAAGCAACTCCAAACCGAAAGAAAGTAGTTAATGAGGTGCACCGCGGCGCCGTGGTAGCGACGGACTTATTAGGCACTGTGACGAACTTCTTCAGCCTTATTGTGGACGCCTTCAGAGCTCTGGCGCGGACCGAGAATATCCCACTCGACGGAGAGGCCGAGAATATCCCACTCGACGGAGAGGCCGAGCACTCCGTCAGCAATGCCTCAATGGCTGCCGCCAGCAACGCCTCAATAAGCACTGATGTTCGCTAGAGCCATAGCAGCCCTAGCTGGATTTTTTTTTTGGAAGGTTGTCGCCAGCTCCAACCACCCGCCCGCTCTAGAATTAGAGGAAAGTAACCGCGGATCTTATAGACGCGACCCCGAATAATCATGTCTGCCCAAGCAAATCCAAACGGAAAGGAAGTAGTTAATGCGATCTACCACGGCGCCTTGGTAACGGGATTCGCAGTCGGCTATGCGCGCCTAGGTAAGGCCGCACTCGGTGGGGCATACCCTAAACTGGAGTTCACCCCGCGGGACGTAGGCATGGCCGTAGTCGACGTCACGGCCGCGCTCGCCACCAAAGATCTCCTCATCAAGCAAGGGATCATCCCCGCCGACGTATTGAATTAAGCGCCTTTATAATAATACGATGGCTGGCATTGCAATGATGTTGGGCGGCGCGGTCGCAAATGCGGTGGCGTTCACTGGAAGCAATTATCTGTTTAGCCTTTTCAAAAACTCTGGCGTCGAAGAAGAGCGCCGACGCCATGACGCCGCGGTCGAACAGCTACAGGCGGCCCAGGCGGCGTGGGTCAAAAAAAGGACTCAGCGCCTAGACTTTATCCAGAGCGAGCTCCGCCGGCAAGGCCACGCCGTCCAATCTTTCCAGGATGTTGATGAGGCTATGCAGGAGTATGCTGCGGTAATGCCAGAGGCAAGTAAGCGGTTCGGTCCACTGGGCCCCGAGCCGCAGCTGGCTGACTTCTACCAACCGTCCGGCGATCAGCAGGCTAGAGAGCTTGGATTTATTGTCTTAGCTCTAGGAGCGGCCGGGCTCACGGGCTACTGGATTGAAAAAAGGATTAATTAATTCTCTAAGAACTTTTTTTTACATACATATGCATCATGGGGCTACCCGAAGAACTTTTCACTAAGATGACGGAAGTTGGTTATGCAGCTCGGCGGCACAAAGTTCCTGGGCCCTTAGCCTCTGCTATGATCGAAGTCGCCCAGAGCTCACTCGAGAGCTGGCGGGAGGATGAAATGACAATGAGGCGCTTCGCATATAGAATGCTATGGGGCCCAACTAACCTCAGGGCAATAACAGGGCAGCTACCAGAGCCTGTGGCTTCAGCGTGTTGGAGGCTGATCACGCTCTTGGAATATCTCCATGGATCAGAAGCTGGCGAGACTCTACTACAGCCCAAGGGGCTACTGGAAGGGGCTAGCGGCAATTAAAAAACTGGCGGCCGCGGCTAAGGTTTCTGAGACTAAGGCTAAGGACTTCCTCAAAAAGCAGGCCATCTGGCAAATCTACCTCCCAGCTCCGCGCCATATACCCAGGCCCCGCTTTGCCGTTTCGACGCCGAACGAAGTGCACCAGGCCGATCTCTTATTTCTACCACATGACACGGTTCGTCGGCGCACATACAAGTATGCCCTGACCGTTGTCGATGTGGCTAGCAGGTTCAAAGCCGCCGAACCGCTTACGACGAAAGAGGCTAAAGAGGTCGCTGCTGCTCTCGAGCGGATTTACAAGCGGGGTCCGCTGCGATGGCCGAAACTGCTGCAAGTTGATCCTGGACGCGAGTTCATGGGCGCAGTCAGTCAGCTCCTGGCGAAGCACGGGGTCGAGATCAGGCGCGGCCGTGTGGATATCCACCGTGATCAGGGAATCGTAGAGCGGTTCAACCGGTCACTTGCTGAACGACTGTTCGGGCACCAGTATGCGGTCGAAATGCGGCTGCCACAAGGCCAGCGGTCGTCTGAATGGGTTGGCAGGCTGCCCGCGGTTGTGGCTGCGATGAATGGAGAAGTGACTCGGCTTACCGGAAGAAGGCCGGTTGACGCCATCAAGGTCAAATCCGTGACACAAAAGCCCTCCTCGGTTGTACCCGGCCGTTCGGTTGGTCTCAAGGAGCAAAAGCTCCCCTCCGGTGTCGGTGTTCGCTACCTCTACCAGGCCGGCGAACTGGAGGGTGGCCGCCGGCGGGCCACTGACCCTGTGTGGTCCCTCGGCGTGTATCGTCTCGGGCGGTCTGTCACCAAGCCCGACGAGCCCGTGGTTTACTATTTGCTGGATGGACCAGAGCGCGGGTTCGTCCGTGAGGAACTACTCATAGTGCCACCCGACACACGACTGCCGCCGGATGGGGTTCTTACGCGTTGATGGCCATAGGCCAGGGTGTCTACACCATTTTTCATGATCCACCTCTTGCTGTCAAAGGGTGAGAGTGACGTCTTGTTAAGGTGCTGCCCATAGATGCGATGACGGTCAGACCGCAGCACGTCCATGCCGTGGCGGAAGGTCTTCTTACCGAATAGGGCCTCCTTGTACTGCTCGTGGCGGATGTGCTTCTTCACGACGTTCTTTCTTATACCCTTTGCCTTTTTTATGTTTTTCCCATCAGCCTCCAGGATAGAGTACATCTTCGGGCGCAGGCCCACGAACTCGGCGATAGGACGCCCAGCGCATTCATCCTTCATGAGGCCTGGTACCTTCTTGTTAACCACACTGTGCAGCGGATGATCCGACGGGTAGTCGGACGTGTCATAGAGGCCCTGGTCAGAGGCATGTCGGAGTAAACGTCGGAGGTGTGGATCTCCAGTAGCAGAGAGTCCGTGTCGGTGTAGAGGAGGGCGCAGCGCTCGCCGTACCGCTTCTTAATTTGATTGAAGAAGAAGTCGTACATGAGGTGCTTGGATAGGTCCAGGATGCTCATCCCCACATAAATCGGGCGGTTGAGGAACAGCCGGCTCTTGTGGAGCTGGATGGCAGCCAGGTCGTCATCGAAGATGTTCGCCCGTGCGAAGGCCGGGCTGGCGATTAGGCGTCGGATCTTGTCCTCCTCTGATGAGCGCACCAGCTTCACATTAACCCGCCTCCGGAGATTCTCCATCGTTTTTCCGAACACGCTGTTGTTCATCAACTTGGGCAGATCCTGCTCGAACCCGTTGGCCGCCATCTTCCGTAGTTCGGTATTCAACCGGATGTACGGCTCCATCCAGGCGCTCTGTTCAAAGCGAAGGGCTCGATGTACCTTCTTCAACCGCATGCCGAGGGTGAGGTACAGCTGGAGGTTGCGGTAGTGGAGCACGTAGCGGTCCTTGTCATGGAGGTTTGGTACCAGCTTTTCAACCTCTGTCGGCGCCACCCCAACGCCTAAGAGATTGTGCTGATATTCAGACATCCACTCCTTGGGGATAGCCATGCGCTCAGGGGCCAGCGGGTAGTCATTATGCGCATCATGTAGCTCCGCAGGGTACTCCAGGTCAACCTCTAGGATGTAGCCCTCGCGGTCGTCCTCTGGATGCTCGGTTATCATTGCCGCTAGCCGCTGAAGATCCTCCACCCACCTGAAGCCACCCGTTGGTAGCGGCTGACTCATCGCCCAGCCATAGAGGTTGTTGGCATCTAAGTACAGGATGTGGCTGCTCGGCTTGGTTGGGTCGTAGCCCTCGACCAATGGGTTATTAGCGCGCGCATAACGCTTCGATGTCATAGAGATTCCGCCGCGCAGCCCCTTCTCGATGAAGAGGTGCTGGTCATAATCCGTTAGGAGGTCTAGCTCCACCCGGTTTTCTTCAGCAAAGCGTCCCAGGACAAGCCGGGGCTGGTGTAGTAGTGTGCGGGGTCCAGGCCGTACTGCCGCATGCATGTCTTCCGGAAGGTCTCGAAGACATCTGCCAGGAGGAGCACGTCCGTGCGGTTGTAGAGCTTATGGTAGTCCCCTAGGTTTCGACACTCGAAGGTCTCCCACACCCCTTTCGCATGAATGTAGTCGCTCTCGCTGATGTGTTCGTCAGACAGCTTGCTGTAGAAGGCTTCCTTCGGAGGGAGGCGGGTCTCTGCGAATCTCTCCCAAGAGTCCATGTACTCGTACGGATAGACGCCCTTGCGCAGCAGGAGCTCGCGCCTGTTGTTGTTGGGTTCATACCGCGCCGTTATCTGGAAGGCCTCGGGCCTGTTTGCAGCAACCAACTTGTCTAGAGAGGCTAGGAGGAACTGGGCGCTGTCGATGAAGCGGAGCTGCCCGAGAGAGAAGCTGATGTACTTCTCCGTGTTGTTAGGGATGCAGGACACCCTGCCCTCTACCTTGGAGATGGCTTGCATGAGGAGGTGAGAGTCGTAGCCCCGCAGGTTGTGGAATACAACCGGTATGGTCGTTGTTTTGGGGTTCAGCCTTAACTTTAGGTTGCAGGCTTTGTGGGCTGCCCTCTGAATCGCCCTGTGATGTGGCAGTGGTCACGCACAGAGTCTATTTCAAGCGGTTTTTCACATATATGGCAGTTGGTAGCAGTGTTGTAAGCCTTCCAGTCTTCTTGCGACATCCTCATGACAATTGGATTGCCCAGCACTCTCTTGATTTTTTTCTCCTCTATCTGCAGTGCTCGGAGGAAGTGCTCAGCCGCTTTGGGCCCTCGGTACTCAACCGGGGGCTCTGTGTGCCCATCACAGCGCACAACCACGTAGCAGTAGCTACAGGCCTCATGCTGCTGAGTGTTCTGAGTGTAGCTCTTGGTGGGGTCTAGCTCAGGCCCCTCAACTTTGGTGACCAGAGCCTCAAAGTCGGCGTAGATGATGTATGGGGCCGGCAGCTGTTTGTGGTGGTTCTGAAAGGAGAGCTTGTTCCTCCCCTCTTCGGGCATCTCCACCCTCACCGCCGTCTGCCCGATGCCTTGGCACTCGGGTTTGTGGGCCTCCAGCAGGTCCCCCCTGGTGTAGCAGTGGAGGCAGCGCTCGCAGAAGTGTTTAGGCCCAACATACTTACTCTGATCATGCAGTAAGCGGTTGAGGTTCTTGATCCATGTGTAGTGAAACTTACCCGCCTTCTCGATCAGCAGGAGGTTGATCCGGGGCGTGTCCGCCGGCTGTTTGCTGAGGCGGTGTACTATAACACCCTCATCCCAGCCGAATACGTTGATGGCTAACTTATTCTGTTTTTCAACTTTCTGGACCTGAGAGATTGGCGTGGGGGCATCAATCCCTGTGAAGTTGAGGCCGTCCTCTGTAGGGTACCATGACCTCCTCTCCGCATTGTGCGGTGGTGGCGCTGCCCTGGCGGCGCGGAGTGACCATCTGAGACAGTGATCATCTCTGTTTTTCACGTTTATTACCGCCTTCTTATTTTGCACTGCTGTCGGGAGTGGGATGTAAGATCCTCCCTCAAAGGTTGGTATCTGGCGATATCCAGCCAAAGAATCTGCACCCGTTCTACAACCCAGCCAGACCCTCTCTGTGTCCACTTCTCGAGCGTTTCTTGGATCCTCGGGAAAGCTTGATTGAGGGCCCCCTCGATCTCACTCTTCTCTAAGATAGCCTCCTGCTTGTGACGTAGCACAGGGCTTGTGTACTCCTCAACGCCGTCTGGCTTGTCTTTCCGAAGCAGGACTTTCAGCGCTAGCTGAATCTTTACACCGTTCAGAGCCTGTATCTCTTCCTCGAGCTTATCACGGATCTGGGGTTTCACTTTTTCAAGGAAAGCCCGGGGGTCTGCACCGTGAGGATGCCCTTGAGGCACATTCATCTGCCAGCCCCTCAAGAAGCTACCAATTACCCAGGGGGTCTGCCTGAAGACTAACTTATCTGGTGTTGTGTTCCGACTGAACACATCCAGGATCTCATTTTGGTAATCCGTAGTTGTTCTGAGTGTTTTTGAGGGAGGGTGGGGGTCAAACTCCTCCAAGATGGCCTTTCGTTTTCTCTCCTTGGCCTTGCGGCCTGGCCGTGGTGGTGGGACAGGACTTGGTTGCAGAGGCTTAAGTAAGCCTCTGATTTCAGGATTGGGCTCGTCCAGAATGTTTCTTACGGCCGGCGCCTCTTCCGGTGCTAGCAGCTTGATCAGATCAGCCTTTCTGAGAGACGAATACCCTCTCAAACCTGCATCTCTAGCCATCGCGCGCAGTTCACGTACCGTTGGCATAATGCTCAGCACTGGTATATCATGGTCATGTTCTCAGATGGGTATATTTTTACCGAACGTACACATCTAAATGGAAATATCAATGGCCGCCAGGCGCGCAAACTCCTTTTCGAGGGCTCTCACACGTCTCATACGGAGCCTACCCTCTTCCCTGTCATAGCCACATGCCCTGCACAGCCCAACGATATTTCCAACTCCCACACCACATCCGGCGCATGGCATCATCGGACTGGAGCCTTTACGGAGAAGCATGAGATGGATTTTGCAATAGTCCTTGAGGCAACTTCGGCCACAGAGATTAGTGAAGCCACGAACGAGCCACTTGCAGTTGTCTGTCCCCTTCATGCCGGTTGGTATATCAACTACACACAAACGTTCAATTGGGTATACCTATGGCAGAAAATGCGTGAGCCCGGGCCGGCGAGGGTTGTCCCAGGCGATCCCCCTGCTGCTGGGGTTGGGGGGCTTGAGGGTTTGAACTGAGGCTTATCTGGCTTTTTTATCCCAGAGCCACCATTACTGCTGGGGTTGGGGGGCTTGAGGGTTTGAACTGAGGCTTATCTGACTTTATTGCACCAGAACTATTATTGTGTATACTACTCCTTTCAAACATAACAATACATATCGTGTGAAAATTTCATGAAGAATGAACAGAAAATAAAGTCAGGAG
>CM037786.1:19314140-19364140 GCA_021229015.1 Solen grandis
CCAAGGTAGATAACTCTTGATGGAATATATTACAAATTATGGCCCTTTTGAACTTAGAAATTGTGGTTAAATTTTTGCGTGCAAGTTACTTTCATGCTAATATCTCAGTATCCAGGCATACGATTGATTTAAAACATCTTTAATATATTTAGGAGTATCATACTATCAAGGTAGATAACTTTTGATGGAATATATTACAAATTATGACACCCTTTTAACTTAGAATTTTGGTTAAATTTTTGCATTCAAGCTACTATCCAGCTTACAGAAATTGCTTTTGGAATTGACTAGAAAGTTAAGGAGTGTCTTCAGGGGCATCAGAAAACTGAGGAGGATAACTTTTGGACTGAATTTTATACAAATTATGGCCCTTTTCTAACTTGGATTTTTGGTTAAAGGTTTGCATGCACAGTGTTATTGTGCTTATGTCTCAGTAACTAGGCATGGGATTGATTTTAGACATCATAAAAATATTAAGGGGTATCAGACTATCAAGGTATATCATTTTTGACTATTATTATGTACAGGGTATGTGAAGGGCCAGAATTGAAATAGATTTCATTTTATTTACTAACAAGCATTTGAATAGTCGAGTGTGCTGTCCTCTGACAGCTCTTGTTTTTTTGTTTTTTTTTTGGTGTATGTGTGTGTGTGTTTCCAAGGCATTGTATAAAGTTTGCTTTATATATTTTGCAACAGCTGAAAATGGCCTTCTTCAGTTACAAAATTATGATCCTATCAATATTTTGCTCAAGGATAGGGGCAGCGGGCTCTTGACAGACGATCATTGCCATTCCTCTAGTGTGGAGATTTAGACTCCAATAATGGAAAATGTCAATTACCCTTTGGTCAACCTGCCACCTTTCCACCGAGGCAAAATATAAATAGGTACACAAGTTCAGGGGGGAAAAAAACTGATATGTTTCTTGACTGATATGAAAGGAGAGAATAATCCTTGTAGTTTGCATTCAATTCAGTATATTTTAAAACATCTTTGATAATCATTTAGTTAGATGAAATGCCTTTTTCCCTGAAACTGAGATGTTTTGCTGTGTTCAACACAATTGCACCAGTAATGGTCAGTAGGCTGTCTTTGTATTATTTAAACTCTTTACCATCTCAGGTCAGCAATCTACGTAGGGAGCGTGAAGCCACAATAACGAAGATCCAGACAGAAGGGTCCCAGGACTCGCAGCGTGTGCGTGTGTTACAGCGTGAAAATGCTCAGCTCCATCTCAAGATCAAAGGGACTGATGACTGAGATGGATGAGATCCGAGCCCAGCGGGAGAAGATTGGGTGCGAGTCAGATAGCCTGGTCAGGATCCAGGGCAAACAAATCACGGAGAACCAGTCCATTATCAAGTCTCTTGAGGTGAGATGTTGTAGTAGTCATTTGTTTCATGCTGGTCTAATTTTATGTTGTTTGTGCAATATATGTGAATATAGGCTGTGTGATTGATATACTAAAACATGTATTTTCTACATAATTTTTGAAATGTGCAAATTTATGGCTACTCAAATGGATATGTTGAGGCATTGTGCCAAATATAACCAGCACAGAATGAAGTTATATTTCTGAGGATTGGCTTAGAACCACCAGTGTATTTGATCGAGTGAAATTCAAACTGATGTATGCTTGTTTGATTTGTTATTGAACACTTGGGTCTAAAATTAAGAACCAAAAGATATTTTTGTATGTTTCTTGAATTACTATTTGAAATTTGGAAGTGCAGGTGATAATTTAAGTTGATTTTACTCACCTTGTATATTTCAGGCTTCTTGTATTTGAGAGGATTTGGATTTAATCTGTTTTCCAAGCTTACTTTACCGAGGCATTTATTTTTTATTTTTTAAGGCATTTTGCTTAACATTAAATTAAATATTTATGATGTAATAATACAGTATTTATACTGTTTAGCTCTTGTATAGAAGACCAACAGAGACTTAAAAAATCAGTTAATGATTGATTATAGCTTGAATATTAAAAATTAAAAAAATTCTAGGCTGAGCGAGAATCACTAAGGCGTCAGGTGGAGAATCTGTCCCGGGATCTGGCATCCACAGGTGACACACACAACAAGCTGACGATCCGGATCCACGAGCTGGAAAAAGAGAACATGGTGTACAAGAACCGGACAGAGGAGGTGTCACACCGGAGCAAGATGGAGCTGACCAACCTCAAGATGGAGATGTTGAAACAGCGTGGAGATCTGGAGAGGGACCGTGACAAGCTGGCCAATCTGGTGGAGGGTTAGTAGGCGGGGCTTGAACTTTGACGTTGTATTGACATATTTCATTAAAAACAAGAAACATGTCAAATGACGGGAAATCACATTTTCAAGTGTTTCTCTATGCAAGGTAATACCTTACTCCTAAAAGAAGTTATTTGATGGAAACGAAAATTCTATTTTTGATAACAGTGACCTTAACCTTGACCCGATCATCCAGAAAATCTATCCCAATTTTTCTCATCCCATATACAAAATATAAAATCTATGCTAATAGGAGATATTTGATGGAAACAAAATGTTAAACATCCGCCCACCCCACCAATGACATACCCCATTGAAATAAATAGGATTTTCATTGAAACCTGGTTAATTAAATTTGAAAAAGTAGATCACAGGCCATTCCCCAGGCCATTCAATGCTTGGGTTTCAAAATCCTATTAACAGGGCGCTTAAATGTCGAATTGTGTCTGCTGGGTGCTAGCATTTTCACCTACAAAATGTTTTACATATCCTTTGATTTACATATTATATGCACACAGAAATATATCAGGCATCATGTGGTACTATTCAATATTGTAACTAGTTCAGTTTCAAACTAATGTGTATATGATAACCTATTAAGATAAGATAATTTTGTGGTTCTTAAAATCATTTTAGGATGCCAAAAACATGCTTTGATCATATGAAATCTGGCTGTTAGTCAGGGAGCATATAAATAAAAAATCTGTGTTAATTAGTAATAGCTGTAATGTTAACATGATATTTAGCAGGCCATTTATCTTTGGAGAAACACATGGCTCTCTGTTATGGGCAAGATATAGGCCATACACAGTCACCTTGATCTTCATAGGAAATCTTGACAATTTCTTATCTGTCACTATTTTTCCGCCTGTATATAATTTTGAAGTGTGATGTTGACTGTAATACAACATGTAGTATATGATCATTTGTTATTTATGCTTGAATTGCAGACCTGAATGTGAAACTGGACATCTCGAAACACTCACTGCAGCAGCAGGACCAGGCGCTAGTTGAGAAGGAGCGGGACTGTGTGAGGCGGGTACAGGCCGCCCGGGAAGAGGAGTTTGAAAAACTGACGCACCTCGAGAATGAGAAGTAGGTGGCACTTGGGTTTTCGTCATGATGAATAATATATGTAATCTCTTCATTGATGTTCATAACCCAGCATCATATAGTGAAAGGGGGCTATATAGGACTTATCTTGTCCCATCACATAATTATGTTATGCCAATACATCCTGCTCTTACATTACATCAAGTTTTGTAAATGTTGTTAATAGTGCTTTCATAGTTGGATTAAAGATTTATCATGATATGACCCATCAGCTGATAATTATACCCCCCCGCAACGAAGTTAGGGGGGGGTATACTGGAATCAGGTTGTCCGTCCGTCCGTCCGTCCGTCCGTCTGTCCGTCCGTCTGTCCGTCCGTCTGTCCGTCCGTCCGTCTGTAGACACAAAATTCTGCGGACTACTCCTCCTAAACTTCTGGAAGGATTTTGATGAAACTTGCTGGCAATGATCCTTAGACATTGTATTAGCGCGTTATCTATATAGCATTTGGTTACCTCCCCTATTTACCAATTTATGCCCCTTTGATGATTTTTGCATTACAAACTTCTGCGGACTACTCCTTCTAAACTACTGGAAGGATTTTGATGAAACTTGCTGGCAATGATCCTTAGACATTGTATAAGCGCGTTATCTATATATCATTTGGTTACCTCCCCTATTTACCAATTTATGCCCCTTTGATGATTTTTGCATTACAAACTTCTGCGGACTACTCCGCCTAAACTACTGGAAGGATTTTAATGATACTTGCTGTCAATGATCCTTAGACATTGTAGCAGCGCGTTATCTATATAGCATTGAGTTACCTCCCCTATTCACCAAGTTATGCCCCTTTGATGATTTTTGCATTACAAACTTCTGCGGACTACTCCGCCTAAACTACTGGAAGGATTTTAATGATACTTGCTGTCAATGATCCTTAGACATTGTATAAGCGCGTTATCTATATATCATTTGGTTACCTCCCCTATTTTCCAAGTTATGCCCCTTTGATGATTTTTGCATTACAAACTTCTGCGGACTACTTCGCCTAAACTACTGGAAGGATTTTGATGAAACTTGCTGCCATTCATCCTTAGACATTGTAGAAGCATGTGTTAGTTATATAACATTGGATTACCTCCCTTTATTATAGTTATGCCCCTTTGATGATTTTTGCTTTACAATTTTCTGCAGACTACTCCTCCCATTGGATTACCTCCCTTTTTTATAGTTATGCCCCTTTGATGATTTTTGCTTTACAATTTTCTGCAGACTACTCCTCCTAAACTACTGGAGGGATTTCAATGAAACTTGCTGTCATTCAACCTTAGACATTGTAGTAGCGCTTTTTCTATATAACGTTGGGTTACCCCCCCCCCCTCCCCCTGTTTTAAAGATATGTCCCTTTGATGGTATTTGTTTTACAATTTTCTTCCATTGATAGATTTCAGTGAATCTTAATGATATTTATCCATAGACATAGGTATATCCATAGGTATGTGTTACAAAGGATCACTAGATTTCCATGTAGTTGGCACATATGTCCTCTATATACGTATTAAGATGGAGTGTTGTATGCAAGAATCTGATTGCATGCTCCAAAGCCATGTTTGACAAAAACACTTGCGGGGGGGGTATTAGTAAGCCCTTAGGCGACAGTTCTAGTTGTGTCTAGAATTTTTTGAGAATACAGCCTTTCTTCTGTGTAAATGCAGTATGTGGGAGTATTAATTACCTTTAGTGAAAGTTATGGTTTCATACTGGCTTTAAAAGTGCTGTGGTTATAGCAATGCAATGGAAGCGAGAAGTAATGAGTCAGATCACTGGCTGTGACATAATTTTGTCTTTAGAAAGGAATACTGGTAGTGTCTGTCATAGGTTTTGGATTTAAAGGTAGTTTGTTTAACCATGGACTTATTGTAATGATGAAATACATTGTCATGGTGATTGTGGGATAGTGAGATACAGCAGCATGTTTTCTCTCCAGCCCTTGTTAACAAGTAACTAGTACATGTGTACTGAGTCATGGTTTAACAGCATTTAATATTTTCTCAGACTGAAGGTCATACACCCTAAACCTTGTGTGTTAGGTTTGATCAAGTGATTCAAGCCTCCAAGATATTGAAGATATTGAAATTGTACTCATACTGAAATGCATTCCAAAGAAAGATTATCGGGATCAACTTTTATCGGCTATGTTTGATCAATAAGTGGTGTGCACAATGTTTTTTAAATTCATTCTCAGCAAAGTCAAGATTCATACTCAATTTAAGACAGTGTTGAGAACACTCCGTCATACTTAAGCTTTTGCTTGAGCATGATTTTTTTTCTCAAAAACACAGCTCAAAAATCATATTTGGGCTTCAAAATCAAAATTGAGCAGGTATTTTAGTTTAATCATGAAATCAGGCGTAGGAAAGTATTTTTCAATTCGGCCTGATATTGAGAAAAAAAACACCTTTAAGCTATATGCAATCTCTATATCATTTCCAGACTGGAACTAGAGACGAAAATCCAGGAGATAGAGAGAAGGAAGATAGATGAAGATGCACACAAGATCGCAGAGAAAGAGAAGATGGAGGAGAGGGTCACCAATGCCATGGATGCCAAGGAAACTGCCGAGAAACAATTACTAGTCATTGAGTATGTGGAGTCAGTTGGATATTCTTTCTTTTTTGCAGTATTTCAGTTTCATCAGTTTCCATAAAGGAATTAAATATTTCTTAGCTTCCCTGCAGGTCTTTGCATTTTTATACCCCCCCAGATACATAGAAAATGGGGGCTATATTGAAGTCACATCTGCCTGTCGGTCAGTTGGTGGGTTGGTCCATCTGTAGACGAAGTTTGTCACCCGATTTCTGACTGATTATTACCAAGTCTAGTTGTGCATATTATTGGCACATCATGATTCACTTGATTTTGAATGAGTTATGGCCCTTTGTTATATGTCTCAAGACTGTCTGATATGGTAATAGTAACTGACAAAGTGGTATCGGGGTATTCATCATCTTCATTGATAATTCTTGTTTATCTTGGTTCCCTGACCCCTCTTGACCTGTTACGGGGATAATAAATGGGTATACCCATAAAAGAGCCTAAAAAAATTGTTTTATTGAGGGTATGTGGCCTTGAGTTGCTTTGTTTGTGTTCTATGAGACCAGGCATTTCTGTATAGATATAAAATTGTCTTGGTTTGAGATTATTCATGTGTTCATTTGTCTGTTTCCAGATCCAAGTTGTCACATCAGCAATCATTGTTAGACCAGTTGGAGAGAGAACGAACTGAAAATTCTGAACTTAAGAGTAAGATAGCAAAACTTGAGACTGAACTTAATGGTTACCTAGGTAACGAGCATGATATGACAGATGAAAATATACGCATGAGGAATCAGGTTACCCTGCTGATGGAGGAGTTGAAACTGACAAAGGAACAGTACAGTAAGGCGCATGAGAATCATGAGCGTATCTTGGTGCAGTCAAAGTCGGCACTGGTTGATGAGAAGACAAGGTTGGAACAGCGAGTGAATGAGCTCGAAGACAAAATGGGAGATGCTTTACAGAAGTATCAGAAGGCTCTTGCTGTGTATAAGAAGGTGGGTGTTTCTTGTGGTTTCTTCATTAGATTATATGATAAAATGTTACTTTTTATGTTGCATTGTTTACAATGCAACATATTGTTACCAATTGCAAAAAATGACAATATCTGATATCTTAATTCAGTACCCTCTAGCAGGCAAGAGATATGTACGCCTGTTTGTGTAGGTGGGAAAAATTATAAATGAAAATACTATGAATGAAATTGTGATATGTAAACGAGTAAAGCACAGCCATTCACACACCTCAGGCATGTAATAGCAAATAAAATTATGTCATTTGGACCTTACAGCTACAAGATTCATTTGATGAGGGAAATCAATAAAACGGTTCCAAATTACAAGCCACACTGTCTCCCTTACTGTTCCAGTTCATGCTTAAAGCAACATTTGGACTCTGAGTTCTTTGATTTGTTTTGAATTTTATTGAATTTTTGTATGTATGCAAGGAAATTTTGCTTGTCCTCAGTTTACCCTTGTTGTGATTTATGTTAAGTTTTCATAGAAAAAATCTATTTATTCTGTACATGATTTGAGGCATCAATTCATAATTGCTTCATTTGATATTCAAGAAATTAATGCTGACAATTCTTATTAACTGAATTGAGATAGCAAGTACACACACTTGCCCTGCCACCTTTGATCTGTGCCTTGTCTTTAATCTGTGCCCTGCCTGTTTCTGACAGCACCCTGCCTTGCCTTTGTCGGTAAAGTTTCACCCCATTCTGTTTTTACCAAGCCTCTTCTCTCGGCATCCTTTGATTTTGTCATCAGACGTTAGTATGTGTGTACACTTGTCCTGAAATACACAGGTAATCACTCAATGAAGCCAGTGTCAATCACCCAGCACATGCCATCATTAATAGTAGGCTTTTCTAGTATCAAAATGATTAAGTGCAGGTCTTTGCTACAAAAAAGTAAATATTTAATTTATTAAATTCATGACTATAGTAAGTATTTTCGTCTACAACATGGGAAAATATATACGTTTTTATTATTCATCTAAACCGTGCATTCTGCCATCTTTGATTTCCATATATGATGAAGCAGAAGACGTGACCCATCAGATACATAGCATTTAAACTAATTATCCCCTCCTTATCTTAGGTGAATACAGTGTCAACACTTCAACAGACAAATCAAATGCACATGGACAAAAAACTTATTGACGAAAATTTGACAATTTTTTTTTTGAAAAAAATCAACCAGGTAGGTCTGTGAACTACTCACTTAAAACTTAAGACTATAAAATGGTTTTACTTACATGTGTTTTCAGTATAAGAAGAAGAGCACGAGGGTGATAGAGAACTTGAAGTACAAGGTGCAGATACTGGAGGCCAAGAACGAGGAACTCAACCTGGAAAAACAGGCCCTGAAGTATGTCCATTCATATAACATTGAGCACAGTAGCTATTCAACACTGTGGGGAAATTTATCTTATGTCAGAATAGAATCTCCACCCTATGATTTTTTGTGAAATATTTGAAGAATAGAAGCTATTGAAGTGAAAGAGTGTCATGTATTTGTTTCAAGGTCTGGTTAGTGAGTCTTAAAACATAAAACATTCTCAGCAGATTATTGTAAGAGTTAAGACAGACTAACAAACTTGGTAAAATTTGGGAGTGGCAGTTAAATAAAAATTTACAAGCAAAATGAAGGTCCATTGAATAAAAGGTTGATTAAAAAAAAAGAAGACATTTTGTCTGTTTTTAGATAATTTTAGTTTTATTGAATGGGAACCAGAATGTAAGCAGATTATGACATGTATTATACTGGGTTATCTCCCTTGCATGGTGCTCAGAATAATAGGGTAAATCCTGTACTGGCTGGCTCAGTGACAGGTTAATATTACATGATGCATAATCATGCAACATGTTTATGGCGTGATATCACAGTCCGATGGATCTATATTTGTCTCGTGTAGACAATTTCCCAAATGACTGAAGGGCGCCGTGGTCAAGTGGTAACATACCTGAATTTGGATACAGATGTTGTTGGTTTGAAACACGTTGGGGGCAAGGATTTTTAATGACCTTCCCAGGTGCAAAGTACTAGTTCAACCTGAGAACAGTCAAGCAGGATTAGTATTTGTTGTAAGAATTTTTTTCCCAATCAACGTTAAATAAATCAGTTTCAAATAACTGAAAAAATGTGACTTGAACATTCAATCCAAACAAGCAAACAAACCAATAATCTTCTCTCCTGCAGAGCGTGTGTACCTCAGGACACATACAACAGCTTGAAGAAACAGATGAAGGACATGAATCGTCGACACTCTGAGTTCCGGAAGGTGATTCTGTCATACGGCATGCAGCATGTCCCTATAGGAGACATGTCCTTCGCGTCTGTCAACATGGATGCCTCATTTTTACCAAATTACAGCTTCAATGAACAGGTGAGTGAAAAAGGATGGGGCCGTCTTATAGTGTTTATAGTGTTTACATCTCTCCTTTTTGTGTGAATAATTCTTAGTCTATTTCAACCCAGCCAGACTTCACATTTACAAACACATGTATGTAGTAAATACACTACCTAAATAGAAATCCTGCTTGTCATTTCTTGTCCCCTATTTCATACTTTACATAAGACAAGACAGGGTGTGGGAGTATTAATCACATTACCTTACATGGACAGTTCTAGTTTTATTTATAAAGCTCCCGAACCATTTTATCTCTCTTGTCCCCTGTTCACTTTTTTTTTTCATCTACATCTACAGGTTACCCCTGATCAATCAAAACTAACTATAACTAGGAGGGGCTTTTTCGGGAAAAATGTGTTAAAAATGTTACATGCTGCGTTAAAAGATAAAAGTTTACAGATAAAAGAGTGCAAGGTTAAAACAAACTGAAGGGGTCTAGAAATTAAGGAGCTGTCCTTGAAGACATTTAGGCTGGGACTTGATATGACCTGGTATGGAAGATTATTACACTATCTAGGGAAGTAGGAACTTAATGATACTGGGTACAGGACTGGGGGATCAGGAAGTTCAGATTTCTAGTTGGGATGAGGTGGTTATGATCAATATGAGCAAGGTTGTACTGGATTTTGTAGAAGAATATAAAAAAAATTGAAGTCTGCGGCTTTCTAAGGAGGGCCAATTAAGATTATTTAACATCTGTGTAACACTACTTTGTTTCAGGTGGAACATTCAGATCTTAACATATCGTATAACACTCTTTGCTTTGGTATAACACATTTGAATTCACGTTGAGTAAAGGAAATATTACTATATTCATTTTCTGCATTAAATATTGATAGGCAAACATGCTAGAATTTTAGAAAAATACAAAATTGTCTGGGATTTAATGTGGTGTATCAGTTCAGCTGTAGATAATGGAAAAAAAAACTGAGTATGTTCATTTATTTATGTACAGTAGAGATCTTTTATAATGAACAGAAGACCAATATGATGCATTCAAACTATGCAGTCATGTGTAACATAATATTTGGGTTTGGGCCCCAAGTTTAGCATTATGACAGAACTGTACTGTATTTTCTCTCCATAGCATGTCATAACAGGCTTTACTGTCTTTAATAATTCACTTTCACTTGTGTAGAAACTGTTTTCTAGTTGAACTATTTTGTAAGTATCACAGTTAAATCACTGTTTATGTTCCAACTTTTATATTTTAGAATTTAACTATTTCCTTTATTTGTTGTATGGTTTTCAGTAAAGAATTTATGTGATATGGTTGGGAAAGGAAACAATGCTAATCTAAGTAATAGCTGAATTTTAAGCTCCAAAGTTTGAGGTTGAATTGGAATTGCAAGATTCTTTTGGAATTTGATCAGTTAAAACTTCTGTCTTTTAAAAGTATATGAATTCAGTGTTCTTTCTAATATCTAAAATACTTCATTCTCTGGTAGTAGTAGTAGAGGTTGATGGTGAAAGTACTAGTATATTATATTCTGCATAAGAATTAATAATATGTTAAGTCTGGGAAAATTAAAATATATATTGAATTTTATTTTCTGTAGGATTGCCATTTCCACACTTTTCCTATTCCTTCACCAGAATGTTCAAATCTCATTTACATGTGAATACTCTATTAATTTTCCATCTCATCAATGTCACTTTCTATTCCTGTTCAGTTATGGGTAAGTACTCAGTGTACAGGAATGCTTCCCCACCTGTCTGGGTCCCACACTGTATCAGTGTAGCCCTGGGGCTCTGTATATATGGCATGGGTTTCCCAACTAACATGGTCCCCTTCCTCCCAGCTGTCTCCCGTGTTGCAGTAACAGCATGTTGCTATGACAATATTGTTTTTAGCTCACCTGAGCACGAAGTGCTCAAGGTGAGCTATTGTGATCACCTTTTGTCCGTCGTCCGTGCGTGCGTCCGTCCGTCGTCAACAATTTGCTTTAAACAACATCTCCTCCTGAACCGCTGAAGGGATTTTGACCAAACTTCACAGGAATCATCCTTATGATGCCCTCTATCAAAGTTGTACAAATTATTCAGATTGGTTGAAAAAGTAGGTCACAGGAGCTAAAAATAGATTTTAAAAACTCAAACTTTGAAAATCTTCTTCTGCAAAACTGCAAGGTCTAGAGCTTAGATATTTGGTATGTAGCATCATCTTATGGGCCATTACCAAGATTGTACAAATCAAAGCCCTATGGTGATAAATGCCCCCGCACCAGGGGTCACTTGTTTTACATAGAGTTACATAGGAAAATCTTTAAAAATCTTCTTCTATAAATCCATAAGGCCTAGAGCTTAGATATTTGGTATGTAGCATTATCTAATGGTTCATTACCAAGATTGTTCAAATCATAGCCCTATGGTGATAAATGCCCCCGCACCAGGGGTCACTTGTTTTACATAGAGTTATATAGGAAAATCATTAAAAATCTTCTTCTATAAATCCAGAAGGCCTAGAGCTTAGATTTTTGGTATGTAGCATCATATAATGGTTCATTACCTCAGTTGTTCAAATCATAGCCTTACAGTGATAAATGACCCCGCACCAGTGGTCACTTGTTTCACATAGAGTTACATAGGAAAAGACCTAGAGCTTAATCTATAGATTTGATGTGAAATATTGTCTATGGTCCGTACCCACATAATTCATATAGACCAATCATAAAAAAAATATTTTGCAATATTACTTGTTTGACAGATTATGACTAGATAATGGTTAAAATTTTGCCCTTGATTGAATCACTTTTTACTTTAAATTACATACTTGATATATGTTTTATATTAAAATCAGTATTAAGATTAAATAAAATGATAAAAAGACTAAGAGAAAAAGTTTTCTTTAAGAAAGATATGAAAGTACAGATAATCGTATTGTTGGTAATAAAAACACATTCGGTCGTTTTAGGTTATAATATTATTAACCAATGAAAAATTAGGAAACTATTCAGCCCTCCATTTCCGGTTTCAGTTTGGTAGGTATACGATTCTCTTCAGAAATTTCAACGAATTATCGAAGATCATTAATCTAATAGACCTAAAAAGCGATTGAAAAGTAGGTCAGTAGGTCAAATCTTAGAAAAATCTTGTTTACACATTAGAGGCTACAATTTTGATTCAATCTTCCTCGAACTTGGTCAGAATGTTTGTCTTGGTGATATCTTGAACCAGTTTAAAATGGGTCAGGTTGGCCAAAATCAGTAGGTCAAATCTTAGAAAAACCTTGTTTACACACTGGAGGCCACAATTTTGATTCAATCTTCCTCAAACTTGGTCAGCACAAATGTCCTCAGGTGAGCGTCTTTAGGGCCATCTTGGCCCTCTTGTTGTTCAACTTATCAGTATTTGTTCAATATCATCATGCTTTCTTATTAATTAGATGCCTTTTGCAAGATGAGAATTGTAAACTGCAGTCAGCTATTATTATCTAAACTTTGGTAATATCAATTTTTCATCTACTTCAGCTCTTTTTTTATGTTCCAACCCATTGCCAACTACTAAATTATTAACTCATTTAAATCTGCTTTGAGACTCAGTTAAATTGCATACAATAGAAAATTTGGTTAAAGTTCTGCAATCAAACTATTATCCAGCTTATATCTCAGTAACCATTCATGGTATTGACTTGGAAGTTTATAAGTGTGTTCAGGGGCATCAAAAAACCAGGGAAGATAAGTCTAATTTATACACACACACAAATTTATACAAATTATGGCCCTTTTCTAACATAGATATTTTGGTTAAAACTTTTGCATGCAAAGTACTATTATGCTTATATCTAAGTGACTTGGCATGGAATTGATTTTAGACTTCAAACATATATTCAGGGGTATCAGATTATCGGGGTAGATCATTTTTTTGACAAGGGCAAGAATTAAAATAGATTTTATTTGATTAACCAACAATCATTTCAAATTATTGAGCATTCTGTATTACGGACGACTGGTTTTTTTTTTTTTTTTAATTTTTTGTTAATTCAGATTAAATGAAGTATGATACTGATGACAGGTGGTGGTGCAATAGAATTTACTGTTTGTTAAATGGATTTAAATACTTCTTCAGTGACAAGACTTGTGTTTGTTTCAGAAACGCTAGGGGTCACATTTAGGTATAGTTGTCTGTAAAATTAAATACAGGTCATGCTATCCCAACATTTACTCAGTGCTCAGTTATGCTTCATTCCAGTGTATATTGATGTATGTCCATCCCTTGCAGTTAACCCTTCACTCCATGATTGACAAACCTATAATGATGTAACTACCATAAATTCATTATACTCAGAGACATTAAATTGCATTGAGTTTATATTAAAAGCTCTTTCATGGGTACCAGGTATGTTTACTCATGGAACTGTGTTTAAGAAAACATGAGGTCCATATTAAATTGAGTTTTGAGGAGTTAATAATAGTGGTAAATGTCATAGACAAAACCAGGGAAAGTTAATCTCCCTTGAATTAAAATGATTTTACTGTAGTATAAAACAGATCAGTATGAAAGAAAAAGTCTATTTATACCCCCCGCACAACAAAGTTGTAAGGGGGGTATACTGGATTCAGCTTGTCTGTCTGGCCGTCTGTCCGTCTGTCGGTTTCTTTGTCTGGGCCGTAACTCATAAAGTATAAAAGGCATCAAGATGAAACGTCATATGTGGATAGATCTCATTGAGGGGGAGTGCAGTGACCAAGAACCATAACTTTGGAGTTATTGCCCTTTGTAAATTTTCATACTTAATTTTTGTCCGGGCCGTAACTCAAAAAGAAAAAAAAAAATTCATATGTAGATAGATCTCATTGAGGGGGCATGCAGTGACCAAGAACCATAACTCTTTGTCACGTAATTTTTCCTTGTTGAGCCAATACATTTACATGTCTCTGACCTACATGTTATTTGTATTAATATCCCTGTGATAAAGCGACATGCGGGGGGTATTTGCACCATTACAATGGCAGTTCTAGATTATCACGGCTTTTTTGAAATAAGCTAGCAATGTAAAATCTGATCTGGCTGGTCTGTGTAAGACACAAGTCTTTTTAATGTCGATCTATGGAGTAGGGGATAACAGAATTGCTTTTGTCTTCTTTGATGATGTCTGTAATTAAGTTGTCATTCAATATCATTGATTGATTTGTTATCTGTCTTTTATTTGGGATTATTTTCAATGATCTTTTCTTTTTTATGCATACAGCATACATTGAAATGACAAAAATAACAGCCTTACTCGCTGTGTCTATATGCCCTTTCTCAAGTAGTATTATTAATTAACTGATCATAATTGATACCTGTCCATGGTTTCATCTTGCCATTTGACACTGATCTAAGTTATTACACATGATAAGCTACAGTATCGTAGTGACTGTGTATTGAATGAAAGTTCAGCACAGATTTGAACAGAAGTATTGCAGATTTTCACAAAACTGTACATTTAGATTCTCAAAGCATTGGAGGCCTTACTTTTGCAGTCAGCAAACTTTTCATTGATTGTCTCTATAACCATTCTTATGCAGGGTGATGGACTCAATGTCATTTGAGATTGTTTCAGAAGCTGTAGGCAGCATTATTTTCTCTGTGATTCTTTTCATTTTTGTGTCACCTGCTGTAAGCAGAGGTGACACATAGGGATCACTTTTCTGTCGTCTGTATGTCCGTCACACTTCAGCAGGTGACTCATGTGTTCCAGAGGACACTCTTGTTTTTCTTGATGATAAGTAATGTTAGAGATGGATAGGAAGCCATTTTAATGTCTTGTAAAGACCTGAACATTATATCTATCAGTAACCGTGCATGTGCTGATAATTCCTCCTCACAGTATCCCATGATCTCATATTTCAACAAATATCACCCATATAAAACACTCAGCATCTTGTCCATTAGTTAGCATTGGAAAATGCACATTACAATATAGTTCAATATAATTACATATATGCATCATATAGACCATGTTTGTGATCATTATTCTAAGCTTGGCTTGCATTTCAGCATTTATTGAGATTTATAAAATTGAGATTTTCTGCAATTGGAAATTTTAAAAGATCTTGAAATCCTCGTGGATAGAAATTTTTCATACAAAATTGCCTTGTTTTGCTCAAATGTGGTGATAAGAAATTTGAATTTTAGGGATGAGGGAAATATCAATTTTAAGAAATGCAAGCCTATTAATATATTGCAACATTTCATAAGTGACAGATGTCATTTATAAACCATGTCCTCTCTCTCTCTCTTTCTCTGTTTTTATCTAACATTCTTTCATCACTGATTTCTAAGCAGAACTACCAGGATGCGTAAGTTTTCAACAGAATTTTGATTCTCACACATAGTGCTTCTCACATTGGTTTAGTTTACACTGTATAATGTCACTTCAACCTGTAAACTTGATCTCCTTATATTCATGTTCATAACCAGGATGTTGGTATTGACGTTTCAACTTAGTACCCTTTTACCAATATTTCACGTCCTTGTAGGACTATCATAAGACCAAGGCAGCTCGAGTTTTGCAGTCAGGTTTCACTCGGCATTCTTCTATTGCCAGGGTTACAGATGAGGAGCCATAAAAACAAAGGGATCAGAAATTGTACCAATCAATGTATATAGGGCATTGACATCCAGCAGTCGCAGATTTTCATGTGCATATGAAAAAAAGTCTGATTCCTGTATTTATTTGTAAAGTTTTTACTCCAATTTTATGACTTGTTGATAATTATTTACTGAAATTTAAATGGATGTTTCTTTACTGTGCAGACAGTGTAAAGCTTCAATATTGTATGAGAAAACAGATTAGTGCTTGATCAGACAGCTCCAGGATGTGCTCTGTTTGACACGTTGTGTCAAAATGAGTGAGAAAAAATCCATATTTGTGGAATCTAGAGAAATAATCTTGAAAAAACTTATTGCTAATTGTTTTAACCCTTTCCCTCATAGAGGACACCATGAAAAGACCTATGCAAACAGCATAAAACCAGATCAGCCTGCGAGTAACTCGCAGGCTGATCAGGTTTTATGCTGTTCGCTGCTCCTCAGTGGTCTGGAAATGAGGATTTTACAATTAAATTTGGTAAGGTTTAACTGTGGTTTTCTGCAGATCAGACTTTATGTGGTACCTATTGTGTGCGTCAAAATGAGTCTCTATGAGGGAAAGGGTTAAGCTGTAAGCTTGAGTCTTACTTGGATTCTTCAGAAACAGATTGTGATGAAGAAATCTTGAAGGGTTGTGGCTCTGTATAACACAAGGATAGAAAGAAAATACTATATGGTTCATATATAATTCGTTAATCTGTTTACTTTTATACAACCTGTAAGAAAAGAACATATATTAATTTCACATTACATTTTATTTACAGCATGATATTGCTCAGTTCTTTTTTGTTATAAAATCACTATTTAATGAGTATATGCATATGTGTAAATATATCTGAATGTGTAAACATATTTGTTTGCATGTCTGTTAATAGGGTCAATTGTAAAAATGTTTCCAATATGTTAAAATTAAATGTCAGAGGCTTCTTTATGATTGAAAAGATTCTTTTCTGACTTGTACCTGTATTAAAGCAAAATCAGATTATTTGGCAAATGCTAATGGGGCCCGTTTCACTAACCTTTGTACGAAAAAAATCTTTGTAAGCGTAACTTCACGGACGTAAAATAGTATTTTTTTCTATGAATTTTTCTATACAAAGAGTGTTGTGTTTGTGTAATGCAATAAATTGTGTCATCTTTCTTCATGTTTTATTGTCAAAGTAAGACATCAGTAGACACTATGCAGAACAAATACTTACTACTAAGATCAAATTTGTTTGTACAAAGTTTAGTGAAATGGGCCCCTATTTTGTAGCATGGAGACAGAATATAAGACCTGTTCAGGCTGAAAAATATGTGCAGGCTTATCTTGATTAACACTATATCTTAAAAATGTCAAAGTGTATTGTACTGAGAAGGGGGGGGCTAATTTAAAAATTAAAAAATTTATACTTATCTAATATAAAAAAAATGTGTTTCTGACTGCAGGAAAGACGACACCAAGAAGATTTGAAGTTGCTACGGCAACGGCTGGACCTCTTGGATGATAATCAGCAGCAACAACTTGACGAGTTTCATGAAGTGGCTCACAGCACACTCCGCAATACAATAATAGAAACTGATGTTTACGAGGACACAAGTAAAGAGAAGATAGACATTGAAAAGGCGCCGGCTCTGTCGCCAACAGATTTAAGTTGATTTTGTGCTGAAAGATAGTGATCTTATTTTTCTAGCGGGTGATACTGCAAATATGAGGCCTTATCAAATGACGTGGAGATTTTGATTTTTTCTTTGTTTTCTTGTTATAACAGAAAGTTAAAAAAAATCCCTCGTCCGAAAGTTTGTGAGGGTTTAGGACGTCCCACCATGGAGATTTTGACTAACTGTATACACATAATATGCAGTTAACAAATAACTGTTTTGAGTTGATTTGCCCACCAGCTGTGTGATAAGATTCATGTTAAAGGTTTTTCGAGTTCTTTTTAAAAGGTCCAATACACAAGCTACTTGCATTCTCTGTTTTGTTTTTTACAGTGTTAAATATCGCATTTAAGCAGTACATTCTCTATATTAAAAGTAACTAAGTTTGAATTGCTTCTTCCGGCAGGTTTTTAGCTTATTATGAATGACCTTTTAATTATCACTGTCAAATCCTTGTTATCTTTCTGTAAATATATAAAATGTCAGTTGATTATTTATAATGCTGAAAGATATAAGGAGCAATAACCTTGATTGATCATTTATATATGTCTTTCATATACAGGCAATAGTAACTGAGTTTTGATTTGACAAGGGACATGCCAGTTAAAAAAAGCTATTTGTAAATCTAGGAGCCCACACGGAGAGGCATGTTTATAATACCTCATTTGACAGTATAAAGGTTGGAATGTGTGTAACAGACATGTGATATGCCTGTCAGGTTTCCAAGGTCAGATATAGTTTTTAACTGTTCCTGGAGAAACACTTGAACTTTTCCTCTCCAATCCTTTTTACTAACCAAAGTGGCACAGTTTTGAGATGATGACTGACCAGGTTATCTGCAGCACTTGACTTTTAGACATAATTAGGTGCCTAGAGATCCCTATTTTAGCTGTTAAGATTGTGCCTGGCATAATGGAAGGTGACATAGGAAGGCTGAAAGCCTAAATCTCTTGATTTGAGATTAATTTATTCTTATATGGCCTTTCTCCTTAACATCATGCATATATGGCATGGTATAATTGATAAATATTGGTTAATTCTTTTCACTAGATGGTTGTGGATAAATATATTGATTTCAGTGTTTGATTAACCCTTTACCTCATAAAGATGCATTTTGATGCCTTGGGAAACCTCAATTTTTGGTGGATTTTTATTTACTGTGAGGACTGTAAAATTTGAGCTACAATATTACATGTATATAAGAAATCAGATCCTAGAAGGAGCTGTCTGATCCAGGTCTGCTTTGTTTCAAAATGTGTAAAAATGAAGTCTTTTTGAGGTCAAGGGTTAAAGAGAATAGACATTTCTGATTGTAGTACATGAACCATCGTCGAAAAACCCATGTTTGCTCAATACACTTTGCTTCTTAATCAACCGTGGGATATTTGGTTAGCATAAATTTATGCTCATGAATTAATTAGGCATTTCATTGAATCTGTGGCAGAGACAGCATAGCGACAGCAGGGATCATTTTACCAATGAAACAGCACAGGATTTTGAAATTTAGCTTAGTTCTACGATGTAGAGATGACATCACACTCCTCGTCTTAACGTAGCGGTTTGTCTTCTGGGAACAGTGAGTCAGTTTTTGTAAATTTCAACGAAGCGTATTCAAAATACTATATGTGATTTCATTGGTCAGCAAGTAACTGATTAATATTCATGAAAATGAAGTTTTGCTAGCTGAAAATCCATGGCATATACAGAAGTGATAAGGAATGTATACCGTGGGTTTTGACGTATATGAACTGGAATGCCTTGGGGGTCGAGGGTTGACATTTGTGATTCAAAATGCCTCTGATATTGACCTTATTTCTGTGATATTGATTTTCATTTGTTATTTTGTAAGACTTTTTATACTTGAATTTGAGTGGAAACTGTATGTATGAGTGAAATACTCAGTGCATTACGTGTGAAAGTTTAGTTGTGCTACAAGTTTCTTATCTTTGTTTGAACTTGGCTTTTAAGTGGTTAAGTCTTGAGTATAAGTTTGAAAGCAATTTAATAAGTTTCTGCTGAACTTCACTACTTACTCATGCAAGTTAATGAGATAGATTAATACAGAATATCTGTAATTTTTAATTGTTTAAAAACATATATATATGTATGGACAAAAGTTTCCTTTTCTTTTTCTCTCATATCTATAACAACCATTTTAAACACACATTCTTGAATTTATACACGCAAAGGTTTAGTTTGTTTTTGAAATAACGTTCAATCAAATGTCAATACAATTTCTACAACACAAATTTTATAGTCTAAGTGGCAAGCTGTATTTCTTAAGAACACATTACTTACTCTATAATCCTTAACATGCTATATTTCTTAATTGGACTTGTCCTTTCTTCATTTTGGACTCTTCCATTAGTTCTTTATGGAGGTTCTTGCTGAAAACTCATTGACTGAATAGCAGGCAGATCTTTGTCTGCACTGGTCACAAAGGTAGTCACAAGTACCCACAGCAGTGTAAGGGTTAAACTATAAGAATGTAGCAGAAGTTGTTGTAACAAATTATATATTTATTAAAGAAATGTAGAAAATAAATATTTTTTCTAATTTATTATTTCAAATCCATTGGGGGTACACAGACTTGAATATACATATACACAATCGTATGTCGGTACATAGTGAGGGCCACTGTGGTCAAGTGGTTATAGTCCCATACTTTCCTCAACATAGTTGTGGGTTCGAGTCTTGGTCTGGTTTATTCATTGTGAAGCAAACAAAAAAAAAGTTCCGTTTCTGGTCTCCAGCCAGAAAAAAGAGGGTAGGTAGGGATTTCCCCCCCTCTAAATGATGCGAAAAGTACAAAATAAATAATGAGGAAGCCTTTCAGTTGGCTTGCCATACGGCATAGCTTAAATAATGGTTCTACCTGGATGTACCTTCTGCATCTGGGGTTTTCTTTTTCATGTAAGACTCTCCCTCTCTCTCTCTAATAAAAAGTTGAATACTGCAAAACCATTGTTTCATTGACGAGAAATTTCGTGGAATATGTTATTTAGTCTATTTCGTTGGTAGATAAATACGTGGATTTCTGCTATCTGAAACACAAGGCCTTATTATAAAACACTTCTTCATGGAATTAACAAATATTTGTCTCCATTAAAATTGATGATTACTCAGAACTAAATAGTTCAGATATGTTTGTTGGAAATCGGCAAGGGAAGATGTAACGAGTTGAAATGCAGAAAAAAATGACTCTTCACTCTCTTTGCACATCATAAACAGTCGATCATTCCGTTATGTAGAACCTTGTATTGGGATCTTCAACGTATCAGCATTAGTAAGTTGAGAGTCACGTGATGTCTGGTGAATGAACTTGAATAAACGCGCTGTCATCTTAACTTGATTAAAAAATGTTTTAAACATGATTGAAGGACACTGGAATCAAATGATACCATTACAGGGCAATTATTTTCTATTATCGAAAAAGTTATAGTAAAGGCCATCAAAAGCTACATACAAATTGTTGTCATTAATTGGAAACATGAGAAAATGGTGTTCACAGATTAAACTGAAGTTAACGAAATGAAGAGCAAATTATAAATAGTGGCCCCTTAATTGTCCAGTCCTACAACAGTCCTCAATTACTGATAATTAGGTTTCGTGCGTCTTTAAATTAATTCGACATAATTCGTTAATTTGTAATTCAACATAAAGACTGACTGTTTAAATTATTGATTTATACGTTTAATTTCGCGAGATTTCGGCAAAGCCCGTGATATTGCGTTCAAACGCAAAATTCTGCTTACGCAGAATAATGATGTCTGAAAATTATTTCACAATAAGTGCATCATTTTCATTAACATCTTAAATAAGAAATCCTAATGTAGTTAAATATCTTTATTCTTTATACTTTTGAATAGATAGTTTCGAATGTGGGTTCGGACAAGTAACGCCTTTTGAACCCACGTACCACTCGAACGTGATTGCCCCCACATACTGTTAATCGCTGTCTCTTGAAAAAGAATCCTATTCTGGTATTTATTTTTTCATTTCTTTTGTCTTACTGCCCACATCCAACATATTGGCAAATCGCACATGGTTAAACACAGAAATTAAGAATTTAAGAGAGATGTCACTTTAGTTTTTGAATATCCAAACTATCTCAATCCAAAAGGTCCCCCCGATTAAGAAAAAAAAGGGGGGGGGGGGGCACCGCATGGATCACCAAAATGTGCTTTGGTTAAAAAAAAAAATATGTGGATTTCCGGTTAACATAAGAGGATTAAACTCAAGAAAGTACATATTTCTCCTAGAATATCAAATTACTGCATGTCAATGTAAAAGGATAGTAACAGCGTAAATAATGTTGAGATAGTCAAGTAAAATAATAAAGGCATTCTATAGCTTTCAAATCCATGCCGTGGTCACGTTCACTGACTACAGTATTTACCCCTGGTCAGATGGGCATATACATTAGATTTACAAATAACTGAAACGCCAACACACTAAATTCTTGAATAATGCATATTATTTAGACCATTGCAATATATATGTAATTGTTAGATTAAAATGTCAATACATCTATAAGTTTTCATAATTCTAAATCATTGGTGAAAACAAGTAAAACTTGCTATTAAGACAACCATCGGTTCCAGCAAAATGTGGACTTAATAGCGAAGTGATCTTCATAGTGAATTTTGCCAATACACAATGACTTAGAATTATTTGGTTCCAAAAATGAATAGTCTGAATAGCGAGGCGGTCTTATTTCCGAGGCGGTCTTAAAACGAGTTTTTTTTTGTTTTTGTTTTTTTCAAATTCAGGGTTAACTCTGGTATGAACAAAATTTACCGTCCCCGGTGGTCGTGTGGTTTGAGGTTAAACACTGTCGGAAAGGCATTAAACCCAATATATTTACTGACTAAATTGATGTACTAATCGACAAAATGTCTCTTTTCAAAGGGAACTTGACAAAAGCCCGGGTTAGTGACCGCGGGGCTTCCGTCATCTGCCGAGAGTCATCGCGCACAAGGACGGTCAAAATGGCACAGTAACATGGCATTCGATACTCTCTGTCAACACTCCTGTGATTATATTTCAAGCTATACTTTACACTACAGATTATTTTGAGAGTACTTAAAACGTTGACAATAAAATTGTTATACGTCTTAATCAACATTTTAATGATTATAAATTATTTTCTTCCAATCAATAGTGGTACATTCTCAGGTCATTCCCCTGGTATGCCTGGTGAATTACCCTGACCAAAAAAAAAAAAGTGATAGATGCTTAGTCTCCTGTACTGCTTTATTCGGAAATGGGGGTAGGATAGGGGGATACAACTTGGTGAAAATAATTAAAACGGCTTGACAAAGAAGAATTTTAATTGTACACATTAATCGAACCGCTCAAGGCAATATTTGTTATCACAAATCAATCCCAATTTTTGTATTATGTAATCGAAGTTTAGTGGGATGTTTATATATCTTGTGGATTTATGTGATTTATTTTAAGAGAAAATATGCTTACAACAATAAACAACTTATTTTCCATATCGAGAATGTTAATAAGTAATAACGACAGTTAGTACGTAACCCGGAGGGTGGCGATTGTTATCGATCAATATCGAAACACGGTTAATGCCTTCAGACCAACCTAGCTGGAGGTGTGAGGTCTTGGAAAGAATATGTGAGGCCCGTCCACAAGGCATTATGTGAACAGAACATAACATACATTTATTTCACTTGTACGTAGACACACCCTTATTCAAATATTTCACAAAGAATATACGAGAAATATATAAGATTGAAATGTCATATAGAAATACTCAGTAAACTTACACGGATAGATATGTACCTTTATATACAGTCAAACTACAAACTACAAAACTTTAAAAACAAAGCAGACACAATATACCATTTCACTTCGCAATGAGACGTAAAACACATAATCTACATTCCGGTGTATAATTTCACACTTTGTTCGATGAGAATTATACAATGTACATTTAAGACCTTTCCCTAGTCACTGATTGGTCAATTTAGATCAGCGAATGGTACCGAATACTGTCGATCCTCTGGTAAAATGGTCTAAATGTGTGTGTGTGTGTGTGTGTGTGTGTGTGTGGAGGGCTGACCACGAAATGTCCCATCTCCTTCTATTTCTATATGCACTTCGAATAGTTCAACATGTGTTCTCATACATTCTGGCAAACAATGATTAATTACTAACTTCAGTACTAAGAATAATGGATACAGCGTCACTCGCCTGTTTCTAGAATATACATATCGACCATATGGTTGCAGTATTGGCAGGAACATCCGTACCGAGGGCACATGCTTATGGAAGGGAGCGAGGCACTGCTGAGTTACTCACGTAAGATGGTGACCGAGTTACGGGTATTTCTTTCCTTTCCACTATAAGGACACTGATGACATTGTTCTCTTGTACACACGTTTAAATATCAGTCAGATCAAATTTAAATTTATTCCTTTTACGTCTACTTGGAAACAAGTTCTCACAACTTATGCTTATCCTACTCGACGGTTCAAGGCTTGGACCAGTACTATACGTATAGAAAGGTCACGAGAACGGCATTATACATCTGTAGGGCGGAAACGAGGCTCTGCATATCACTCCTCCGTCTAGGACGCGAATACATGTTTGATACTTGAGCTCAACAAACAGACAAGTGATTCTCGTCTCATGTTTCAATTATTAGGAAGCAGTTGGCATACCTGATAACTTACTACAAGTCGAAAACCCATGCACAATTAATCTAAGGGGTCCGCAGGGTATTCACACAATGACTTCTCTTGGGAAAAAATGAGAAAGGTTAATTTATTCTTGAACAGCGATAATTGTGACTCAACAATGGAATGGAAATGCCTTGCTCGAAACAAAACCAAAAACCTTTCAAGATTTCAAAAGCATAAATGTCCATGATGTATGACAAGCTATCAAATAGGTCTACACTATGGGGAGTCCGTGACCGCAGTAAAGTTGGTAACTTAACATCACCCAGTTACTCGCCGCTGTGGGTTCGTATCCTGACAGAATGACTCCGATTATTCATGTGAAAAGTTAGCTAGCGGTACGTGTCTACACGGGGTGCCTCAATGAAGTCGGAGATATTCCTCCACCCGTAATAAGCTTGGCGTCGCAATATATAATTGAAATACTGTCGCAGCGACGGTAAACTCTTACACATCATCAACAATATACTGTACAATTTGAATCCTGCAAAGACCTCTTTTGATTCTGTTTCCAGCTACTCAAACTGCGCTCTGTCACTTTATAACGTACATCACAGACGTTTTGTCGGTTTTAACACGGGCTTTAAGAATGAACATGGCATAACTCCTATTTCAAAGCATCTTGCATTTTTTTATACTTTATCCTGAAACCTCATATTACTACTACTTCGTGTCTTTCTGTTTATCATTTCACTTCAGTATATTTTCTTCTAGTTTTGTTTTCAGTGAGAATATCATGGACTCGATTTAGTACCAAACTACATGTAGACCCCACCTGTCATTTGAGGGCCTCGATCACGACTCATTTTACCTTATAAGGTCAGCACTGTATAATGTAATCCGGAATAATCTATACTATAAATATCGTCAGCGATTAACTTACATGGTTTAAATCTTTTTCACCTATATTTTTCTATTCGCGGATTGTTACGTTTATTTGTTAGATATATGTGTTATGATATCAACCTCATCAATGAAAATGAAAAACATCGGTACAAAATAAAAATGCCTGTTCTGATGTTCAAAACAACACAAGATTAGTGACCGTTGGATGATACGCAGTTGATAAAAAATTCGGAAGAATTATTAACTACCAGCAGGTAAGAACATCGCAGTTAATTAATTTTGTGATGTATGCAAGTTAAAATCTAAGTTAATGACATCGCTTATGCATAAACGTGAAGGAGCCATATATAAACGTAATGAACCATTCTAGTGGGTGGGGGCGTATGTCGTAGTTATGTTATGGAAATAAATGATATAGCATTAAAACGACTTATGCCTTAAACGACTTATACTTTAAGCGACTTATGTTTTAAACGACTTATACATTAAACGACTTATGCTTTAAAACAACAACAAGTAATAAAATAAAAAAAACTCGCTTTTCCAAATGAAACCGTATTTTTTTTTGTTACGGAGTTTGTAGCAGATTAGGAGATTAGGCTTGCGTTTTACAAAACATAAACAAACAAATAAATAAATAAATTAATAAATAAATAATTAAATCAAGTAATTGGTGTCGCACGTAACACTTGAGTCCTCTACCGGAGAGGTGCATAATATTTCCGTAGCAACCAGAATTTTGGTCCGAGAAAAAAAACAACAAATAAAGTGACGTGCAAGATCTCCATACTGCCATCTATTCCCGTTGGGCCGGGTGTATTTTGTATTTGTACATGAAATGTGTTGATATTTATATATATGTACACATGTCACTATAATAAAAGATTATATTATCTTAGCTTATACCAAGTTTCATAATTTTATCTGAAACGGTTTTTATGTTATCCCGGGATCCAGATTTCTGGACAACCGGACGGACGGATGGAGGGCAAACCTATAGTCCTCTCCAGTGTAAACACCGGTAGGGGACTAATAACCTGATACAAACCTCTGATGAGGCCAATAAGCCAATAAGGGGGTTATAAATCTTCAAACGTTTGAGCTAGGACCATATTTAATGAAACTAAACCGCTAGATATATATTTATTCTCATAATTTGGTTACTCAACAACTCTTTTATTTATCAACTTACAGATATAAGATATTTTGTTTTGATGTAATAATGTATTTATTTAATCAATTTCTCAAAATTTTAAAATTATGGTGATACATAATTTAAGAATTTTAAAAATTCTCAAAGTGATGTGTTCTTTTGAAACGCTAGTCAGAACAATGGGCAACATTACATATACAACACATAAATACGAAACATAATTAATAGGGTTAGTGTGATATCACAATCGAAAGGTATGATATCAGTACATAGATTCAATAATTCACTTAGATTAATTTCAACAGGCTCTTATTCACGGTAAACTGGTAATGATATATCCTTTGTCATTTAATAACAGAAGCTTAAGTTACTTTTTTTATTGAGCACACTTGTGTAATTATTTTAACTCCATAATAGCAATACACAAAACTCAACATGCACATACTTTAAAAAAATGTTCACCAATGTGTTGTTTTTAGACTGCGAGGCGTAGGCTCTTTAATTATCAGAAATGAAAACAATTATGGAAGTCTTGGCGTATCTTTTTTTTCTTTTCGTTAATGGTTTCTTTCATACTTATGATCTTTAACGCTACTATTTTTATTATTTCAGAAACATGCCCCAAGTCCAGGGTAAATCAAAGGCTCTTGATGGCGATACTAGCGTTTTTAACAAACAGTCACGATATATGGCGTCGCTTCGGTTCACAGATGCGTCGCTGCGACGCGTGAAAGTCTTGAATAGCCTTGAACAAAGGCTGCACAAGGTCAAAACCAACTTTTTCATACGAGATTCTGGGATTAACATTCGGAAACTGGAACGTGTGAAACAGAGGCTGTTAAACAATTACAATAAAAGACTTGCATACAAACTAGTCCTTAAAAACCACAGTATAGAAAAGGCTACAGACTATCAGAAAGCTTTAAACCAACGTTACTCTATAGAGTCTATGCATCATGAAATCAAACATATGATGCAATTAATGAAACCAGATGCAATTCGAGAGAGAAAAGTAAGAAGTCTAGTAAATGAAAACAGAAAACGGTACGACGATTTACTGAGAGAACGAAGAGAAGACATAGAAAGGAGATTTCCTTTGCCGAAATGGAAGAATGGATTTTACCGCCCTTCTGATGCCAAAGATGATGATGATAAATCAGATACAGAATCTGTGGTGTCACCGTTACCCAAGGTAGATACCCGAGCCCAGAAAAATCTTGCGCTTTTGAGGCGACGCATTATAACATTAGACGATTCAAAGCCAAACACGGCGGGGAAAACGCCCGTCTTGAGCAAACCCCCCTCATCGAATTCCATGCTTGGTCAAGGAAAAAGACAAGGTATAACAATGAGCATGATGAAAAAGCAAAAGTCGTTCTTAGGAACTCAGGAGAACTCACCTAGGCCGGGAAGTGAGGTAAGGGATCTCAAACTGCCTGCCATTAATGCAATATCTAAACCTGAAGGCGAGCAGAACGATTCTAAAACAGAAATGTCGCTGAGCATGAAAGTGCAATTAAAAATGAAGATATAACAAAACTTATTGAAGTGACAGAAAAACTTTCAGTTCTTCCCCCTATCAAGAGACAAAGTGTTCCGAACGAATCAAACGTGCCTGAGTTAAAGATTAAAACCGGAAACAGACGGAGGTCAAGTGTGGGCAATCCAAAAGTGCAACTTCCGGTGCTTAAAATGCAAAATAAACCTGTCGCAGTCAAATAGTTTGTTTAAAGACAATAATCCATTGAATGTGCCTTCTTGTAGCAGTGTGCAACGAACCAGTCTTGACAAAATCATTGTTTTATCAAATAAATATTTTTTTTTACTACTGTACAGGCAAATATACAATATTGTTGATTTCTCATCAATATA
This sequence comes from Solen grandis, assembly GCA_021229015.1. NCBI lineage: Eukaryota > Metazoa > Mollusca > Bivalvia > Adapedonta > Solenidae > Solen > Solen grandis. The sequence continues at coordinate 19,342,253 of CM037786.1, forward strand.
CAATATGTACCCTATTTATAATTAGGAATTGTCTTTGTTTTCCAATTACCTTGTTTCAAAAATATTTTATTGTCTTCTTTTTTGTGATACAAATACATGTAGTAACAAACAAAAGTCAAATGGGTTGGGCCGCAAATTTATAAAACTTAGTTATGACTCTCCCTTGGAAAATAGGTTAATAACAAATTCTAATGAAAGAGACAATTAACTCTAATTAATCTGGTTTTATATCGGCTGCATTGTTCATTTTTCCGGTAGCTCCACTTTACCGCTAAGTCATAGGGGAAATTGCCATTGCGTTTATGCCTCACAGTGGGCCCTGCACTTCCCCCAAAAGAAAAAGAACAGTCAAACTGTTGTCGAATTGAATTGAATTGGCTGTTGTCATAGCGACATTTATCTTAAGACCAGAGACCGTTCTTTTAATAAAGAGACCCTTGTTCACTGGGAAAACCAAAATTTGATATATAAAAACACTTTACGTTTTAAAAACGTCATATTACTATTGATACGTGCTATATAAACATTGTAAATGTTTTATACAAATTTCCAAAGATAAAATAGAAAGTATTACATTCTATATATAATAATACAGAATAGTACTTCCATAAATTAGATAAAACTTCAAGCGTACGTGATAAGCGAGTACAAGAATCGAAAAACGTACGTGATAAGCGAGTACAAAAACCGAAAAACGTACGTGATAAGCGAGTACAAAAACCGAATAACGTACATGTTGCGCTTGATTATGAAAATATATGAAAAAAATATTGATGTGAGAAACCTTTGATTTATTTAATCGATTTAACTTTTAATCTTTTGATGAGTATGCTGCTTTCATTTCGAAAGGAAATATCGAGATTTAACACCCACAAGGAATAAATGAGTTGAAAAACCGATTAACAATATAAAGGAAAGATTGTTCGACAAGTTTATCAGACTCGTCTTGAGTAAGTTCAAGGGAGTTTATCGCCTTTTATTTCTCAGTTTACCTTCTTTAAACACTTATCTTTATCAGCACTAAGCATTGGTAACTACCCTGTAATTTCATATATTCTTAATAGCAAATGTGTTTGTATGACGATCATTAACATATAAAACAAAAATATTTCTTCTCGTTCAGAAACTTTTTCTAAAATAGCTTCTTGGGTGTCAACAGGTATGAAATTCGACAACTGATTTAAATGAGTATTATGTATTCAAAACCAGATACATTGTCTTTCTGACAGCAATATTTCTACATTCTTTGTGCTAGTGCTTAAGTGATCGTATTCCTCACTATATTTGGATATTTATATTATATTTGTAGTATCTTTCTTCCGTGTTCAGCGTAAACGCGTTATGCATACGAGAACATGCCACACTAAACGCTTATTGATAACGCTCTGGGCCCGTAACCCTTTCTAGTCCGTTTGATTTTTCATGTGAAGGAATTAAAATCTGATTGGTTTACCCTTTCAAGATTGCTTGCTCTACCTGGGTGAATCTTTGCCATCGAGTCTTCCTCCGGACACCGCTATATCCGGGTGACGATAACTCCAAAACAACCACAACAAAGTTCTTTCGTTGATATCATGAATGGTCAATGAGTAGAAATTTCAGGAAACATGTTTTTTTTTTGTTGTTGTTTTTTTTTTTTTTTAGTATACTGGAATATTGATTACGATTACAACCTTTTTTAAAATTGCTTTAAAACAGACCGATCAAAATTTGATTTGAACGAAAAATAATGATTGCATAGTTTTACAGACTAGTACCAAAAGGGCAACGTGTTGAGCCTGCGATCTAACCTAAAGCGTGTTTGTTTATTGGATTTGACGTCCCACCGACAGTGTTTCAGTCATTTGGAGGCTATGATTACATGAGACAGCTATACACATATGTATAGTGCTATCACAATGCAGCATCACGCCGTAGACATGTGGCATGATATCACACACAGTCACATTGTCCTGACACCGGTTCAACCAGTCCTGGAAGTACCAAGATGAACCAGTCCTGGAATACATGCTGAGCGCAAAGCAAGGGAATTATACCAGTACCATTTTGTATGACTTGGGAATGTCGCGGTCGGGGATCGAAGCCACATACTCCGTTTTCGGGGCAGACGCTCTAATCACACGGCCACCGGGACCGGTCACGTGAAGCTTGGAGATAAGGACACCGGACACAAACATCTATATATACATCCAGTAGCATGACCTTTCAACTTGTTTTTGGAGCTTGGGAAGCAATTCTTATGTGCGACATACCGTCTCCTTGATGCAATTATTTGAGAATCCTTTGATGCAGGGTGCAAGTACAGCCGGGACAAGCAACTCCAGCACAATGACCATTTACCCCTTAGTGTGACAGTGCCCTTGGAGCTAGGGACCCAACTCTTGTGCGCGACAAATCATCTTAGTGAAGCAAACCTTACAGCCAAGTTATATAAGAATCCTTTGGTTACAGCCTGAGCACGCAAATTCGGACGGTGAGGTGCACTAACACACCAATGTACATACATCAAATCGCCATTGTGGCAACGCCAAGGTTCTCGACAAAACCTGCAAAAAAATAATTATTAGCATATGTTTATTTCCGGGAAAAGGATTTTGATACAGTAAATGAACATGTGTAATAATTTACGTGGATAGGCAGAAAAGGTTCGGCTACTACTACCATTATTACTGCTAACCCTGTTATTACTACTGACAGTATTGGGGAGAGAGAGAGAGAGAGAGAGAGAGAAATTGTGTAGAGGAAAGAAGCAAGGCATGATTAAAAGATACAACAAGAAAAACTCGAAGGTCGTTTGTTGAAATTACAACCGAAACGGCTTTCCGTTTGCTTATCTCAAAGGAAATGGATATATCATTTAAGAAAAATATGACATGATAATGCTAAATCATTGAAGCTTTAATGCTGAAGTCTTTTTATCATAAATACATACTTAAGAATTTAATCAAACGTTTTCTTTTTGAATTTGTATGATCTTGACCTTTCTGAACAAATGAAGTGAAAGCTAAAAAATAAAACTTTGAACTGAATTAAACTGTTATATCACGCCGTAGACAAGTGGCATGCTACCACATCCAGTAACATTATTGATATTTCCCGGTCGGCTATCGAACCTACGACCTTTTGGTTTCGAGTTGGTCGCTCTAACTGGTCCTTATACGTAGGCAGCCTTCTTTTCTGTTTACGTATTAGTTATCGTTTCGCGTCGCTTGCGATAAATTCCATAAAATTTAAAATATAAACGATAACATATTTACAGTTTGTCGTGTATGCCATACAGCTTTGTCTTTGACCTCGCGTTATGGAACCAACTCCCGTTTGATTGACACTTGATGGTTCAGAGTCAGTATCACTAGGTACATGACTACATAGTATAAGACTACATGTGAAACATGACGTAATCACCCGCCGACGCAAAAAGCCCCGCCAATTCAGTCCAAAGATCACGTAGGCAGCATACACTCAAATTTTCTCCATATCAAGACATCATTCTATACAATATATTTTTCAAATTTTGAACGAAATGCAAGCATCTCATTGAACGATTAAGTCGGACAAACTGTAATTAACTATACATAATTGAAACAATTTATATGCATTCATGGTTAAGTGCCATACATTTATCAATAAATGCAGTCGCTTATAGAATCGTATATATTTATATGTGTTCATATGAATGAATGCAGCGGGTTACTATATACACAAGGCAGATATTTACTTATTATGGTGGCATATTTCTGCCAGCCACTTATCCACTTAGCTATGTCGAAACTATTCTGAAAATTTGTCACATATTCAGTTATTATCTGGCAAGTAGAAACTTTTCAAGTTATCCGCTTAGGTATCTTAACAGGACTAAACTGTCTGTTAGTGCCCACTACTGCCAATCACATATTCACTTAGGTTAACTGGATATAATGCTTTTTTCCAGATAATTATGTGAAAAAATGCTTGTTATCCACATAATTTAACTGACTAACATGAAACAGGGCGAGATACCCAGTTATCTTAAGTGAATATATGGCTGGCAGAAGTGGGCACTTACAGGCAGTTTTGTCTTGTTAAGATACATAAGAGGATAACACGAAAGTTTTCTACTTGCCAGATAATAACTGAATACATGTATGTGACAATTTTTGAGAAAAGTTTCAACATAGCTAAGTGGATAAGTGGCTGGCAGAAATATGCCACCATAACTTATGCATTGTGGATAAATTATTGTATATGGTAGGTATTAATTTGTTTTTTTATTATGTATTACAGTTTGTCATACTTGTTTGTCCGATGAAATGTTTGTATTTCGTTCAAAATTAGAAAATATATTGCATAAAATGAACCGTGGTATCTTGATATGGAGAAAATATGGTGCCTACGTGACTAAAGCCCAATATGGGCGGAGCTTGTTGCGGCGGCGAATGATTACGTCATGTTTTGTTAGCTAAAAATATAAATGTACCCAGTAATATTGACCCTGAACAATACTTAAAGCATCACGTGTACTGTCAGTCATACGAGGAGTGGTTCCATAATGCGACGTCAAAGGCAAAGCTGTATGACGAACATGACAAACTGTAAATCTGTTATCGATTATATTTTTTATGGATTTATCGCAGCGCTCCGCTTCTCGTGCCTTGCGATAAATTCCCTAAAATGTAAAACAAAACAATAACTAGTTCAAATAAATTGTTGTTGTTGTTGTTGTTGTTTTGTCGTTGTCCATGACGTGCACATCGTCAATTTGCGGAGGCATACTATTCACTGTTACCTTACGTCAGTGGTTGGCTTCAAGTGCGTGGTAATTAGTGTTAAAGCTGGATAATTGAAAAAGGCGAAAAGGGTATTTACACCTGTGCTGAACTGGTCCCCTAAAATTCATACTATGGTAAAGTTATACTTATGATGAGAACGATATCATTTAATTGCCATTTTATAATGGAGACGCATCACGTTTATTTTAAAGTGACATTGACATTGCATTTTGACTGCTTTTAGTAGTACTTATTTCATAGTTATGAAAGAATACAATCTTGAAGTATAACACACGATCTTATTGTTAATGGCATATCATATTTCAATTAACAGTAAACATTCTTAATACTTAATGTAAGAAATGAAAACACATGATTTAAGTAATGTATAAGTCAACTAAAATGTAAGAAGTCGAATGGTGCAAAATTAAAACAAAAGATAACATATTAAATAGCATAATGACTTAAATGGCGGATATCCTTTTCCATAGAAACGTTCTGGACCCGTTTCCCTTCGTACCATCAAATTTGAGATCAGTCGCATGTATGTTCTACATAGTGTCTACTAATGTCTTATTTTCACAATAAAACATATAGAAAGGTGACCAATTTCATTGCATTCTACAAACACAGCATTTTAAAGAAAACATCACAGGAAAAAAAATATTTTACATTTACGATTTTTTATTTTTCGTACGAAGTTTAGTGGAACGGCCATCGATTCAAAGTTACTCTGAGGTCAAAGTTTAAAGAGGTTATACAATGTATTAATTTCCGTTTTACTGAACATCTGGTTGGATTTTGAAGACTTTGTGAGATATATATTTCCGTAGAAAAAAACAACAACATTTTTTTATTATAATGCTATATAATAACTATATCAACATACATAACAGTCAGTTATATCATAATTTATTAAAATCTTGTAAATAACACAAGTAAAAACATAAATGTACAACATTTCCTGTCGGTATTTTCCTTTCGGAGATTTTTGTACCTAGAAATAGAAACAATATAATTTCAATTAACTTTATTTATAAATCACATGTCATAGTTAAGAAGTGAAGAAGTACCGAAGTACCTGTATACTCAGTTACCTCGAAAATATGATTATAAATCAAAATGATCATCATCACCGTCATTGTCGACGTCGTCATCGCCTCTGCTGCCGTAATTTCTTATCATTTTAACTTCTTGTCACAGAAGCTTCGAAGTCGCTGACTTTAACACTCACTCAGCCCCTCGCCGCATGGGTTCGATTCCCGGCAGGGTCATTCGGATTTTCATGTGAGGAAGCCTTCCAGCTGGCTTGCGGTAGGTCGGTGGTTCTACCCGGATACCTCGGTGCATTCGGGGTCTTCCTCCACCTGTAATTAGCTGGACGTCGCTATATGACTGAAATACTGTCGAAGCAACGGTAAACTCAAATAGTCAAGTCGAAGAAATGAAAAAGCTTACCAGGAGAAGCACGTTCACTTGCATACGCAGTGACCATTTACACAATGGTAGTGATGATTCCTCTTCAGTATTGACCGGTTCATGATACAGGGCGGAAGATGGAGATTGTCACAGTCATGTCGCTCATAACAATGGTTGCCAGGGGCTGATAAAATAGTGTTTTTTTTAGATACAGTTGCCTCGAATGATCTCTCTCTCTCTCTCTCTCTGTCTCTCTTACATCCTATTCACCATTAGCGTCATTATTTACAGGGCTCAACTGCAAAATTATAAGCTGGAATGATGGAATCTTGGTTATTTCTGGACTTAAACCGCTATCATATTTTCAGAAATATTGATAGTCCTGATAAATATAACCCGATACACGACTTTTCATTTTTTTTCTTGTATAAATCACTCCTTCAGATCCGACTCCATAGACAATCCACAAACTAAATGCAGTATGTGCCCGGCGGTGAGCCGCCGCGCAGTAATTTCACGGCTACATTTCTTCATCATTCTTCAGGCGACAAATATTATACATTCGGTCCATGTTGCGTTCAAATCACAAATTGAAATTCTGCACGCTGTTCACAAACTTTTAATTGCAACGAAACAATCTGGTAATACCCGACTAACTCACGAGTATTGATTATTAAGAGTGTACTTTTTATATACTCTATTTTTCATTTACAGTCGAACCTGCATTAGCGGCCATCTGTGTTAAGCGGTCAACCTGCGGTCAGTTTTGATATTACCAAACTAGAATTTTGGTATAAGTTTAATCTTCATTTAGCTACCATCTCTGTTAAATGGTCACTTTCTATTATATCCTTGACTGACCGCTTAAGACAGGTTTGATTGACATTGTTTACATGTATACAAGTCAGGACAAGATCCGTATATTCGAAAAACACTCACTTATTGGCGCACTGGTCACAGGAGCTTGTGTTGTTTCTACTGCGCTGCCAATGCCCGGAACACACGTGCACTGTCCGACGATGCAGGCGACACCCGAGCCTCCGGCGCACTGGATTAAATTACACTGAATCACGTCAACACATGGCTGCGATCTAACGGCAACAACTAAAAAAAGAAAAGAAAAAAAAAAGAAAAAAAAAAGAAATAGAATATTTTGAAAATAATCTCATGTAGGATAGCTAATTTAGTCATATAGAATATTTTCAATATAGCCATCAAAACAAAATACTAAACTTTGATGAATCAATGCGTTGCAGCACTGATGTTTTCACTGCGATGAGTGTCACGGGTATAATCACGTGATTATATTAAGCGCTGACCATTGTTGTTTTACCTGTAAATTTATCATTGATAAAATCATCACACCAAAAGCAACGTCAGGTTTGATGTGAAAGGATATACATAAACTCGAGTAAAAATAGTTTTCAGTGGGACTTATCAAAGAATGCACTAATATGCGTCATTTCGTTGAAGCATGAACTGGTGTGTTAGAAGGCCAAATATGCGACGAAGCTGCGAAAATACATTGCTGCGCAGTGAATACAAAAAGAAAGGAGAATAACTACATGTATTCTTTTTATATTATTAAGTTAACCAGAGCTACAAGGGTTCGAAGTTGAATGGGGCGAATCATATTGTATAATGCTAACATTAACAAGAAAAGATTAAAGCAAAATGTTTTAATGGACGGCTTGTAATAACCATACTGTCCCCCTTTATTTCTTTTTTCTACTGTTTTCACCTAATAACCTAACCTGTATATGCACATGACCTTTATATTAAATATAAAATAAAAAAAAATGATAATAATGATATCTCTTAATATTAATATTATTTATATATAGAGAGGCAGTTATTACTTTATAATTTTCCCTGCACGAGTCCCGAGTCTCTCTAGACTTAAAAAATATGACTCCCAATTGAGTAGCATTTTCCATATATTTTAAGGCATCTTGTGGATGCATTGAAATTTAAACTTTGAATCCTGACAGCGAAAACATTACATCTAAGATGAGAAGTGCATGGGTAAAAAAACATTGGAGTGGTCATTTTTTAAACTTTTTTTTTAAAACTAGGAATTAAAATTTAAAGAAAATCGACCTCTCGAAATATTATTTTTACATACAGAGGCCGTTTTTTTTAATATATATTTTTTATTTTTGGTTAAGTTTTATGTTTAAATCAAATGTATGCAGATACAAAGTAACAAAAGCAAAATGAAGGATGTATATAATCACTATTTAAAATAAACTATACAAATATAAGTCAAGAATTTCCAAAAAATAAGAATTTTTAAAAAAAAGGTCCCAGCTGGAATCGAACTCATGACCTTTGAAGGGAAAATAAGTATCGATCGACGCTCTTGAGCACAAGTGTAAGGACGTGTGTAAATAAGGCTATAAATAATCAACCTGATCAAAATAGCAGGACATGCACTGCACAGACAAGTGTACTGTACTGATATCTACAGCATGCGTTCTTTATATTGCGGTTACATATTGAAAAGTTAAATATTACGCATTACTTACCCACCCATCATGTAATAATTTAAACTATATGTATAATACAAGCTCAATACAGAGGACATGAAATGTGCAATGTCCAGACCGACGAGCGAAACGATAAGTAGGTCATGACCGATATGTATGTACACATCATTAAAATACATACATCAACAATCTATCAAATATGATAAATTACACTGGAAACAATTTAAAACAAATGCAAATCACGTATTTGAAACCCCTAAACAATCACATAGAAAAATATCGGTCACTGAAAACTATTACTATCACAACTTTACATTCGACTGCAATACCAATTTTGCACCGAGCAAACGGAAGTGTAAACCCACTTTAATTGGACATACTAATATATATATACAGTACTTAATAACAGTAATGTATGTACAGTACTTAATACCGTCCAGAAAAACTGACCAAACGAAAGTATACGAAAATACGTGATGATTATACGAAACCGGAAACAGCTGTTTAAGCATTATGTCATATGATAAAAAATATATATATTGTACTTACCAAAAAGAGATAAGAAACAAAGTGCAAAAGAGAGACGCATTTTTTTTTATTTAGAACGTTCAAATGGACTGCCCATGCACATATAGATTTGCTGTACCAAGCCTATCGCTTTTAACCGTTGTAAAGGAAAGATAACAGCTGTTTCTGTCATGTCCATATTGTTGTCCTCCAGCTGACCCCTACTGACCAGAAATGGTCTCAAGTCGTTTTTTGGCCGGAATAGCCACCAGAGCTTACGTACAGGTAATACAATATGAACATGATCGAAGATCGAATCCATTGCTCAGGTTATTATTAAATTAAGGTTCTAGGACGCTCATATAATAGTTTGATGTTAAGAATCGCACTAAAAAAAAAAAAAAAAAAAAAAAAAAAAAAAAAAAGACCATAAAGCGAAAGTGTGATAGTGTGATATAAATAATTGTGAAGTTTTAATGAGTTCTATCATCATCTGCCCCCCCCCCCCTTTTTTTGAACAACTTTGTCTAGCCTGGCGTCGAAAATCAAAAGTGACTAAATACCAAAAAAATAAATAAATCATTTTTTAAAAAAAAATGAAATTTTCTAAAATATGTACCAAACTTGGCAAAACAATTCTATATATTATACTGAAACAGGAGAGGAAGAGACGTCCTGGATGCCTGGGTAGCGTAGTGGTAACGTGCTTCAATTCTCACCAATCTTTATTCATACACAGAAATGGAGCTTTTCTTGACAAATCACTTAATAGTTCTTTTGTATTTTGAAAAAAAGTTTGGCATTGAAATAGGATTCAAGTAAACATTTCTTTGGGCCAATCTTGACACGGTAGCGTAATTCCCGTCTTGCGCCGTTGTCATCTGACATATCCCCTGAAACGTTGGTGAACTTGGCGTATGATTGCATACATGTTAACTAAATTTTCTTTCGCAACACTGTTATTTCCACGGCAACTGATAGAATATTAAGAATTGAACTACTCTTTAACACTTATTTTTTGATGTGCAGTCAGAAGAAAGGTCAATAAGAAAACACAATAAAATTTTCACTTAAGATATGAGCCAAAATCAAAATTTATAATTACTGTTCAACATACCACTATGTCTGCCTCGTGAAAACAAAGTCCTGAAGTTACTCAGTAACTTTGTAGGATGTTAAAAATAAACTGCAATGCGTATTTCCATGTTTCTTTTCTTCTTCTTTTTTTCAAACTTTTATTATCCCCGTCATAGGTGGCAGCATATCGGGGAACCATCCGGTAGTTCACCTACAATATTATCACATAGATACACATACAATGTAGATATATATGCAAATAATAAAAAGTATAATTAAGACATATGATATGTAAAGGTGATGTAAGCATTTTTGATTTAATAAAAGTTTGTTTTCTTTGGAACATGTTACATTATTAGCATAATATCTATAGTATTATATATAGTCCTTATAACAAAAGCTACCAGCCTTCAAAACATCGTAAACACAAAATATATATTCAGGTACATATTAAAAATCAAAAGAATAACTATACAATCGACCAGTTTTTGGATACTGAAATATTGGGTATTATTTCATTAGAATGAATATTTAAGGCATGATTTCAATCCTGTAATATTTTTATATTCTTTCTCTTACATAGATAAATATATTTTTTAACTTACTATCAATGTCCTTCTCAAAACTATTGACTTTCAAAATATTTTTTTTTATAATTTCTAACAAATGTTTATAAAACGGCATTCCCAAAATATGTGTAGAAGTGTTTCTTCTTTGTCATTACAAAAGGTACATACATTACTGGTTACAATTTTCATTTTACATAGGAGTGTATTTGTTGCCAATATCCTGTGAATTATTCTTGTTTGAAACCATTGTAAATATGCATCATTTGTACATTTAAATACATAACTATGAATTGTTTTCCAATTATATTAACATCAGAAAAAAAAAATTCCTTTAACTAATTTATCATTCATAAAATGAATTTAATGTAGCAATTGATACATGATGATACAAGGATTATTGTGTAATGATTATGGGTATAGTGCAATTAAGCATGAAACGTTTTATTCCAGTAACAAGTGCATGGTATTGTAAACTTGTATTCAAGTTCCTCTCGTTTTATTAGAGTGCCTGTATTTACTATAATGCCTTTCACAAAAAGTATCCGTTTGTCATACATATTTTTTATAAATAAAATATTTCTAAATTAGCACCAAACCTTTTTTTGTAAAATAGGGGTAAATTTAAAAAATCCTCAGTATTTTAAATAGAATAATTTTTGATAAATATTTCATAAGCCTTAAGAACATCCATCCAGAAGGCATTTGTTTTCATTATAATTTCACAGTACAATCCTCCCATAGTTATTTTGTTTTTGAAAATCTAGTTGAATATCCATTAATTTGAAACAGTTGCTACTGGAAGTTTCAATATATTGTTTAAACCATTTCTGTTTTAATCTACGAATAAAGCTATCTATATCAACCATTCCAAGTCCACCTTCTTCATAGTTTTTAACAAATATTTCTTGTTTAATATTAGATTTTCCTTTCCACACAAAATTATACATAATATCGCTAATATTTTTCACTACTTTCCTATCTGGAGTTGGAGGATTGATGAAACAATTTGTAAATAATGGTAATAACAAAGATTTACAATAACGGGGTTAATATACGCCTTTTTCCAATAAAATATTGATTTTTTAGGTTTTATTAATTTCTCATTAAAATTTTATAAGAAATATCAAGGTAAACATCAAAATTTACTCCTCAAATCTTAATTTGTGTTTCCCCCCATGTTAGTTTCCATTTTGTTTTAACAGATTTAGTACTGTATTTCATTGATCCTATCCAAAGTAGTTTAGTTTTATCAAAATTAACCCTTAGTCCAGAAATAAGAGAGAACATGTCCAAAACTTTTAATGCATATTTTAAAGATTGTTCTGATCCATCCATCTAAAGGGAAATGTCATCAGCAAACTGGGATATTTTATATTCTTCTCCATAAATTACAATTCCTTTGATGTTTTTTTTTGGTGTTTATTACCTAATGTGCTAAAATTTCAGTGCATATTGAAGATATAAGGAGAAATTGGATCTCCTTGTCTACATCCACGTTCTACTGTAAAAAAACTTCGACAAGAAACCATTAAGTAGAACACATGTATTTGTTTTATGTAAAAAAGCTTTATCCATTTCATAAACCCGATGCCAAAATTGAAGAAACGCAAAGTTATTTCAATGAAATTAAAAGATAAAGTATCAAAAGCCTTTTCAAAATCTATAAGCATTAATAAAACTGGTATTTGTTTTGTCCTCCGTCACTTTCATATAATAATCTAGTATTTTCACTTATATGTCTACCCTGAACAAAACCTGTTTGTTCTTTTGAAATTAATATATCTAAAATTGTTTTAATCTATTTGTTATACTTCCAGGTGCTAGTTTATAAACAACACTTAGAAGGGTAATAGGTCTCCATTTTTTTAAAAAAATGTTTGGGTTTTTTCTCTTTTTGAATACAGATGAAAGTTCCTAGTTTTAAATCATGGGAAAAAGTTCCTTTTTGAAAAGCACAATTTATTGTCATTACAACAAATTTACCAAGTTTGTTCCAAAACACTTTGAAAAAATTAGATGTAAAACCGTCACAGCCTGGGCTTCTATCATTTTTCATATTCTTTAGAGTAAAAGATACTTCCTCATATGACAAGTTCCCTTCTAAATTATTTGCTTTGTGTAAAGATAATTTTCTAGCAGTGCTTCTTGTATCACTTAAAAATGAGTCTATATCCTTATTTCAGTGATTGTAACATTTTCATACAGTTGTTTATAATACTTATAGGTTTCATCTAAAATAAGTTTTTGATCATATATATGAGATCCATCTGCTTTCTGTAGAAAATAGATAATGTAATTTGATTTTTCTAAGTTTAAAAAATATTTAGAACTTTTCCCCCCATTTTCAAGCCAGTTAGCTCTACCTCTAATGATAGAGCCTTTATTTTTTTATCTCTCAAAGGTTGTAGTTCATCTTGTAAATGCAATAGGTTTTATTTTTTATTTCTTTATTTTTTTAATTTTAAATTTTTTTTTTTTTTTTTAAATACCTCTTTTTTCCATTAACAAAGTTTCCAAAAAGAGATCATCATCTATAATAAATTGTATTTCATTGTCATCTATTTCATGTATATTATCTAAATTATAACTAGGTACACTGTATTGCATTTTAATATTTTGAATGAAATCATTTATACATTTGATAAAATCTATATCATGCAATAAACTGTTATTAAATTTCCAAAGCCCTTTCCCATGCTTTATATCACTAAGTCATAAATCAATATAAATGATGGAGTGATCAGATTTGTAACTATATTTTATGTCAGTATTCCGTACACAAATAATAAATAATAATAAATCATCTTTAACCAAAAAAAGAAAAAGAAAAAAAAAACAAAAAAAAAACAGAGTCTAGCCTGGCTTGTTGTAAAGGATTAGTGCGTCTCCATGTATATTTTTTACAATTTTGATACATTTCTCTAAAGGGATAAACCAGACATCTAGTATCAATAAAACTATTCAAGGTTTTTCTTGCATTAATGTTGTTATTCATATTTCTATAATTACAGTAGTCTATATTTGGGTCTAAATCTAAGTTAAAAAGTTCAAAAATATCCATATCCAGGTATGCATATTTCAGAAATATCACAGTTGAAGATAAGATAATAGGACTATTGTTCAATGAACCACCATATCAGAAAACCAGCATGGTCTAAAGATTTCGAAGGACACGTGATTTTACTACATCAAGTTGACAAAATCTAGAAAAATTGACTATTTATTATCCCAATTCGTCATTTCTTTTGTTTTCTCATATGTTTAAATGTACTTCAGTCTTCAAATATACCAACCTTTACTTATGGAATCAAAGAAGATATGTTAAACGAATATCACTTAACTCCGTGTCTATAGACGCGTGTAAAATTTATTCATAGTGACCACCTGTCGGTGATAATGTAATATAATAGGACATAAGCCAGTTTATTGTTGCATCATATCCGTGATGCCACCATGATGTTTGAGCCTAGTTCTCTATGCAAAGGATAGATAATGTGTGAAGTTAAGTAGAAACGAACTTAGCGAGTTTCTATTTTACGTTAGGCTACGATCTACTTTATTCTACCAATCACAGGCAATCATAACCGTTGTCTATATCGTATAGACCACGGGTAACCAAAGAAAAAAGAAAACAAAAGCATTTAACAAATACCAATGTTGCTGACGTATAACAGTATATAGACATTTACCTGAGTCATTGCCCTGCAGTTCTGGCTCGAATTCCACCAATAATACTTAGCGATAAGTTTTACTTAATTCTTAAATTAGGTTGAATTCCAGTTTTACGAATGACAAAACTGACAAATATTTACCATACTAACAATTATTTATAAAGAAAGGAAATTTTAGAGCATATTAAAAAAAAATAGATTAAATTCAGCCATAAGTATTTAAGCAATTTAAGCATTACTCAGTACTAAATTTGGTCGGTAGAATTCGAGCATGGCGACAGATAGTCATAGGAAGGCGCTCGTCTAACTGTTGTTCGCGAGCCAGCGACGATTTCAGCATCACTTTGAAAAATGTCCTTGTTTGGAAGACAATCTCATTGGGTAATTTAGCCTTCGTCCAAGGAATCAACCCAAGACATTGGTGCCCCAGTCATGTTGTCTTATGTACATATATCCTACAGAGCCTTGTACTGAATATATTTAATGTACGGGAACACTTTTAATACATGCACGAAAGTCCCAGAATCTTATATTTGATTAAGCTAAACCTGAATGTACCTTCACCATAAAAGCCTCGTTGTGAATGTTAATAAAAAAAAAAACAACAACAACAACAAAAACAACAAAAAAACTCGAGATATGTTTGTTTACGCGAAAGATACCACAAGAAAGCTATCTCGTTCTATATCTAGCTCACAACAACGCAAAACATAAAATTAACATACGAGGGGTATTTCAGAAGTTTGCGGATTTTCACATCTCTTATACTTCAGTATATCATTTTTTTTTCATGTAATAACAAAAGTCCACGGACCTCTGAAAGCACCACTGACACTCTGAGAATTTAATGCACAGTTTGTTTCAGAACACGCTCCGACAACCTCTCACTATATTAGCATATAGTGCCCTGTCTGACCATCTAAGGATTCCGGGGGATTTCCCTTTTGCTTTCGTTAGACTTTTCATGATGTGGACTGAATTAAACAATCGGATGTTAGTTAAGCATAATTTGAGGTTATATCAAAATATATTTTTCCCTTGTAAATTTTAAGCTAACACGTACTGGGACTTTAAGACCAAAACAAAAGAAATAATAGACTATAGTATATTCAAGTCCATGACTAAATTGATATAAATTGTTACCTTATTGACAAACAATATTTGTTAAAGGCATTTGTATAAGAAACAAGAATGATGTATTTCGCCGCTATGTATATGATGATGATGATAGTTACCCCCAGCTGGCTTGGTCATACAATTATTTAGTTTAGGCTATATTTCGATGAAATTATCGTGATTTGGGTTAAGTTTTGTGCTCTGTAGTGGAAATCCCTATTGTGAGCCCATTCGGATTTTCATGTGAGGAAGACTTCCAGCTGGCTTGCGGTAGGTCGGTGGTTTTACCCGGATGCCTCCATGCATTCGGGGTCTTCCTCCACCTGTAAATAGCTGGACGTCGCTATATGACTGAAATACTGTTGAAGCGACGGTAAACTCAAATAGTCAAGTCCTATAGTGAGCCCCTTACTGAAATATAGTACCCGTCCAGTGACCAGACCCCAGCTGTTTCCGGGACCCCCTACTGATAGAGCATCCACTGTCACTTGACAACATCACTAGGTGACTGTGACTTCTTTAATCCGAATCAACCAGACGCTTTCAGCTTTATACTGAGTATGGTGTCACACCACTATCAAAGTACTTCCGGGTCGTAGGGTGCTGAAGTAGTACCTAATGAAAAATGAAAGGGTGGACACCAAAGTCATATTTTCCCCAGAAAACACTGAATAACTGCAACACATTTAGCCTGTGTGGTGAGATACATGTATTTTTGACCAACAACTTGCATTTAATAGTTGTAATAAGGGATTACTTTCCTACAGGATGTTGGGAGAGCTGCAGAGGTAATGCGGCTCAGAGGTCATGTTTGTTTTGGAAATTTTGACAGGTAGCCGGGAAATGTGAAATTTGTGAAACGCCAATTCCTTAATGATATATTTTTTTGTGCATAAATCTGTTGATTTATGAATGGTCTACATGAAACTAGACCAGAAATATTCCAACGAACATTTGGAAAGTAGGAACAGGCCTCGAAAGTCGGCCAAGTTACTATAGATTATATAGGGACAAAAAGTAGTGGTGTGACACCGTATATAACAATTAAGCGTCTGAATGTCACAGACGTAAATCAACGCCTGACAGGTTGTTTTAATGTTATTATCGGGTATGTCTATTTTTTTCAGAGATTTGAGTACCTACAGACTCGAAGAATGAAGAATACCCTCAGAGTCTTCCGAGAGGGAGGGCGGAAGAAAGACTCGTTAGGACGGATTTAACGGCAACGACACGGCTAGTTCAAACGACATTGACTGGAACACCGACAGTTGTTAGATGTAAGTGTGGTAAAGTCTGCAAAAACCTCAGGGGACTACGCATTCACCAAGCCAGAACTGCGTGTGGTCGGAGAACTGAGCAGCAGCAGCGCACAGGTGTTATTCCTGGTGAGACGCAGGAGGATCCTAGTCAGGACTCAACCCATAGTACTGGGGACCTCTCCGCTGCTGAACAGTTTACTGCCCCAACACAGAGTGTTTCTTCACAACCTGGCGAGATGGATGAGGACACAGACCCGCTTCTGGAACTACTGAAGTCCCAAGAAGAAACTGAGCCATCACAAGACATACCACAGCCCGAAGCAGTTGAGGCACCAAGTGAACAGAGCCCACTGATTGACTGGCCGAAACCTACAGACAAACGTGCCTGGAACGACTTTGACAAGGAGCTAGACGTCATATTGACCTCTGCCATGCAAGGGCCAGCAGACAGAAAGCTAAAGTGCATGACAACTCTAGTCTACACGGTGGGCAGGGAAAGGTTTGGCACAGTGAAAGCACGTCGACCAAAGCTCCAGCACACACCCAACAGGAGACAGAGTCGTATGAAGCAGATAAGAGGAGAGCTCAGGAGTCTCTCGAAAACATACAGGAAGGCAAGCCAAGAAGAGAGAAGGGGCCTCCAAGAACTGCGAGCCATTCTCAGGAGAGAGCTACAAACTATAAGAAAGGCTGAGAACGCGAGAACAGCGAGAAGAAGGAAGGCGAAGAAGAGAGCAGAATTTGTATGCAACCCATACAGATTTTCCAAACAACTTCTTGACAAAGAAAGGTCTGGCCAACTAGAAAGCAGTATGGCAGACATTGAAGAACACCTCAGACAGGTCCACTCTGATCCAGATAGGGATGAACCACTAGGAGATTGCCCGAGACTAGACCCAGAGGCACCCCCAACATCCCCGCTGGAATGTAAGGAGCCCACGTTCTTAGAGGTGAAGGAAGTTGTGAGGAAGGCAAGAGCGGGATCAGCCCCAGGACCAAACAAGATACCATACAAGGTCTACAAGATGTGTCCTCTCCTGCTGCGTAGATTGTGGAACCTACTTAAGGTGATCTGGAGGAAGGGGAAGATACCTGATGAGTGGCAACATGCAGAAGGCATATTTACTCCCAAGGAGAAGAACTCCAAACACATCAGCCAATTCAGGACAATATCACTGCTCAACGTAGAGGGCAAGATATTCTTCGCCATACTAGCCAGAAGACTGACGACCTACCTTACCACAAATGGTTACGTTGATATATCAGTTCAGAAGGGCGGAGTTCCAGGCTTCTCTGGATGTGTGGAGCATACCAGTGCAATCAGCCAACTCATCAGGGAAGCGAAAGTGAACAACAGGGACCTTACTGTGGTGTGGCTTGACCTTGCAAATGCTTACGGGTCAATTCCTCACAATCTCATTGAAGCAGCTCTCAAGTACTACCACATCCCTGAGCACATCCAAGGGATGATTAACGGGTACTTCAGTGGAATGAAACTGCGCTTCATGGTTGATGACAAGATGACAGCCTGGCAGAGACTAGAAAAGGGTATAGTGACTTGATGTACCATCTCTGTTGTCCTGTTTGTGATGGGCATGAACCTGCCGACTAACAGGGGTTTCATGGACGACCTGTCAGTGACAACCCAGACTCACATACAAGCGAGATGGGTACTGAAAGCATTGGAAGAGGCAGCTACTTGGGCTAGAATGAAGTTCAAACCCAAGAAGTCTAGAAGCTTGGTCATCAAACGCGGGTCGGTCACTAGACGATTCAACCTCCAGGTCCAAGGTGAAGACATACCATCCATCATGGACAGTCCCATAAAGTGCCTGGGCAAGTGGTTTGATGCCAGCCTTAGTGACAAAGCCAACATAGGGCGCATCAGATCACAACTCCAAGAAGGTTTGAAACAGATAGACCGATCTGGCTTACCGGGAAAGTTCAAGGCGTGGCTCTTCCAGAATGGTCTCCTCCCCAGATTGATGTGGCCCCTGATGTTATATGAAATCACTACATCTGCAGTGGAATGCTTGGAGCGAACGATCAGCAGACACCTGCGCCGATGGCTGGGAGTACCACCAAGCTTTACCAGCATCGGACTGTATGGGCGAACCAACCAGCTACAACTCCCCCTAACATCCCTAGTTGAGGAGTTCAAAGTTGCCAAGACACGACTGGTGATGACGCTCAAGCAGTCGCAGGATAGTTCAATTCGCAACGCTGGAATTGAAACTAGAACAGGAAGAAAGTGGTCAGCAAGCCAAGCAGTCGAACAAGCTGAGAGAAGACTCCAGCACAAAGACATAGTCGGCATCATCGCAGTAGGCAGACAGGGGCTTAGCAACTCCAAGACTACACTATGGAGCTCTGCCGGAAATACAGAAAGGAGGAGCATGGTGCAAGATGAAGTCAGAGCAGCAGCAGAAGAAGAAAGAAGATCGAAAGCTGTTGCCATGGGTGCCCAAGGCGCATGGACAAAGTGGACAACTACTGACAGAAAACTGACCTGGGCAGATATCTGGAGATACGAACCACTTAGGATCGCATTCTTGCTCAGATCAGTCTATGACCTGCTACCATCACCCTCCAACCTTCACAGATGGGGTCTACAAGATAACCCTAAGTGCCATCTGTGCGACAAAACGGGAAGCATGGAACACATTCTGTCTTCGTGTACCACATCCCTCACCCAAGGACGTTACCGGTGGAGACACGACAGTGTTCTTCAAGAACTCGCAGACAAGTTGGAACGAGAGAGGACCAAGAAAAGGACCAGACAGAAACCTTGTATGATTCAGTTCGTGAAGGGAAGGACAGAAGGCGCCCAAACAATCGCAGCCTACCAATTCCATCTTGGATGAATCTGATAAGTGGGAAATGTCTGTGGACCTGAAACAGAAACTTGTGTTCCCAAACATTATCCAGACATCATTGAGGCCTGACATTGTTATCTGGTCTAACAAAGACAAGTGTTTGGTTATGGTTGAACTGACTGTTCCTTGGGAATCTCGTTGTGAAGAGGCTTATGAAAGGAAGAAAGCCAAGTATTCTGATCTGCAAGAACAGTGCAAACAGAAGGGATGGCGAGTGTGGCTCTACCCGGTGGAAATTGGTGCCAGAGGGTTCCCAGCCCAGTCGCTGTGGAAGATGTTAAGTGCTTTGGGGATCAAGGGAGCAGACAGAAAGCGTGCAGTGGGCACACTAAGCCTGACAGCTGAAAGGGCATCCAGCTGGTTGTGGATGAAGAGAGAGGAGAGGAGCTGGAAGCCTTCCATCAACACGTAGTGACTGATCACCACTGCGGGCCCGCCGCCTGGAGAGTGTCCTGTTATTAAAGGGCCGAAACACTTGTTGAAAGGCGGTTCTCAGCTGAGGATGTTGATGGTATGAGCAGTACAGAACTGTATTTCACTCAGCTTCGTGATTTTTTTATATATTTATTTTTGTATTATAGAAAAAATCTTGACTCATTTTCCTTATATTACAATAAACACATTGCCCCACTCTCTCTCCTACAATTTTTAAGATTAACATGAATATGTACGAATGTAAATGAAGACTAAGCAAATTATAAATAACAAATGCATAAGATAGTTAAATAATGTATTTAAAATCTAATAAGAATATAAACCCAATAAAGTTGTTGTTGTTTTATAAATGTTATTCTTCATTACTGCACTGTGCCAGTTACTTATATGTATATGTATGATATTTTCTTTCTTTTTTCATTTTATTTCTTTATTTTTATAGGTATATTGAAATAAAAATTTAATATTACGAAGTTCTCCAGCCGGATTCGAACTCGCAAGCTAGCCTTGCAGGATTGTATGTAACACCATATAAAACATGGACACGGATGTATTTTTTTATTGGTAAATACAGCTTTAGACACGAAAATGATTCGAAGACAATGATTTCATTACGCAGCAGTAAGTTAATAACATAGCTTTGCACAGCTATACGCTAAAGTAAAAATTTCGACTCAAGCAATATCATTTAATCACTACGAATGGTCACTATGAAGAATTGAAAACAAACAATATTGTTGTGCTCCGAATGGTCACTATGAATAATTGAAAAATAAACAATATTGTTGTGTGTTGTATAAAAAAAAAGAATTAATATTATGTAATTATTGTCTTCTTTACGAAAAATGCTTAAAACATGAAGCTGCTCGCATTGTCACCGGTTTAACCAAATCTGTTTCTATAAACAGCTTTATAAAGAATGTGGATGGGAAAATCTTTTTTAAAAAAAAAAAGTGTTTGATGTATAAAGTTAATAACGAATAATCTTCTATTCAAGACTTGATTCCACCTATTATTGGAAATATTCATGGATATCCCATTAGAAATAGTGATGATTATTCGCATACATTTTGTAGGGCTGCATTAAAGAAGAAATATTGTATTCCATCTTCTATTTCACTTTGGAATAATAAAATTAGAGATACAAGAAATTCTATCATGTATACCATAATAAAGGCTCTCGTGATTCTTTTCGCATTTGTTGGTCTCCCAAAATCAATTAAATTTTATCAATGGTTAAATTATGTCTCCTCGGAAATATTTAAATCTTCAGCAATTATTCGGCGACCTTTCGTTGACATGTTCCCGATCTCATGTTTGAATCCCCGAATATTCGCCAACAATTCGGCTAGGGACTTGAAAAGGGCACTCTGATATTCGATAAAATCATCATTCATCGTTTTTGCGGTATTTAAGACCGAAGAAGAAAACGATAATTAACACATGACCTTGACCTTTGTGATTTCCAGTAGTTACTTTGTACAATTAGCTGCTATGTTGACCTTCAGTGAAAATTTCAAGCAAATCGGTCTAAAACTAAGGATTGAAACTCAGGTCCAAGGTTCGAAACTTGGTAGATCCATTGAACCTTAGTATTTTCGAGTCGGCGAAAACGTATACAATACTGCACATTTAGAACATTATAAATATACATCCCGTGAATAAAAAAGCCTTAAAAAGAAGAAAGAATGTTTTCTTAAATTCCAGGTTGCAACCACTTAT
>CM037786.1:19364240-19414240 GCA_021229015.1 Solen grandis
CTGCTTCAAAGGTGTCCGGTACGTTGCTTTGACATAAAAACTGCCGCATTAAAAAAAAAACACACAAAAAAAAACACATTGTGTATATAATAATATTATATATAAGGTCACTGATTTTTTAAATGGGCAGCAACGTACCGGGTACCTTTGGTCTGCTGCAGACGTTTTTAAGTACATACAGTAATCAACCGTAATTTTGCTGTCAGGATATTGCATACAGTCGCATAGATTAATGTTGTTCTCCTCTGAAAACATAAGGTATCAATACAGACGTTTGATATACCATGTGATGTTGTCCCTCACAACCAGCCCGATCTCATTTCAAATCGTCAGACGCTTTGATTCAATAATAATAAGTCTGTGTTATCAAATGTAAATGTAATGATTTATGATTTATCGAGTTTACCGTCGCTGTGACAGTATTTCAGTCACATAGCGATGTCCAGCTAATTATTCCGAATGCATCCGGGTAGATCAGAAGGTTTGTTATTATTTGAATAAGAAACCATAGTGTTAATCTGGATACTGTAAGTGGTTTACAAAGTATTGTCATTAACAAGGATATGACCTGACAGAAAAATCGTGTTTGTTTTCATTTAGATTATTGAGTAAATTGATAAATACGCATCGAGTAACAGTAATCGAATTATATTATTACTAATTTACTCAGGTAAAACTTATTTTAAAACACCTAACATATTTTGTGGAGAGAGAGAGAGAGAGAGAGAGAGAGAGGGGAGAGAGTGTGGTAGATCGCACCAACCATAAAAATTGACTTTCATTTATTTTTCTACAGGCCATATTTCTAATGGCAAACAGTGCTTACACCGTTTATATATATATGTGGATGTTTTGTTTTAACGTCCCATCGACAGTATTTCAGTCATTTGGAGACTATGTCTACTTGAGACAGACATAGTGCTGCCACACTGTAGTATCACACCGTGGACATGTGGCATGATGACCCAGTCACATTATCCTGACATCGGGCCAACCAGTCCTGGAACTACCCTTAAATGCTGAGCACCAAGCAAGGGAGCTATACCAGTACCATCTTTTACGACCTCTATAGTACTTAAGAATTGTGACCGTGGACAATTTCTTACTACAGGAAAAAGTCAAGCGTCCATATAGCTAGATCCATCAACAATGTGACGAAATTTTGACAATGAGTAATGCAAATGAAATGATAAGGACCTTTCAATGGATATAAAGTTTGAAAAAAAAAGCAAATCTAAGAGTTTGTATAGCTGTGCGAGATAAAAAAGAGAATCATTATACATACAAACATATATACACATGTATGGTCCAAGGCCAATTCAAATCAATGACATAGTCAAGATAGATGTGACGTTTCGAACCGATGTCTTGTGTTAAGGATAATAAACCATACACCTGGATTATTATCAAATGCCCGCAGACGTCACTACCATCAAATAATATTACTGAATGGGCTAATTCTACTTCCAGATTTCTTTGGCGTGAATAATCATAAAGAAGAACAATGCAGTAAATGACGTCACCAAAACGGAAGCCAAATTTATCCATCTACCTGTCTATATTCGAGACTCAAGATAGGCCAATCTTTATTTTATGATAAATGAATAACAAAACTCCAATAATATCTGGATATTGTTTCCTTAAGATATCAAGAAATATAAATATAGCTTTTGAAATATTTACAGATTTCATAAAGTATCGTTTGGTAAATTGGGACTTTTTGTGACTGAGTCTGAAACATCGACTTAACAGTCATATTGGTGAAATATGGCGCGGGATGTGTACATCTCGAAATTATCGTTAGGCAGACGGGAATGCCACATGGAATGTTATTAATTGCGGTCACACACTGACCAGGTTTTATAACCCAAGTAATTAAAAGATTAGGTATAATCCAGTAATCAAATATAATCGACTTCGTCTAAAAATGTACACAATACCGACCCGTTCACCTAACCTTGTATAAGTCTGGACAGATCCACACCTACATGGTAATCAGTGCTTGAATAGAACATAATACCGTGAACGTGTTTTGAAAAAGATTTAAGAGAGATTTTAAAATATTCCATTAAGTCCTTCTAGTATACAGTAAGTTTTTTGAAGAGCCCTCAATACGGTGATAACCAAATAATTTTAACTTTATCTTGTTTAATTTCGACTAGAATAGATGAAAAAGAAACAGAAAAACAACAACAACACCAACAACAAAAAACAAAACAAAAAAAAACAAAAACAACATAATAATGAAATAATCTTGAAATAACATTTAAACAAAAAATCCATTTCATAAACTTCGATTGGGCTGCACATTTTAAAACTTAAGCTTATTCCTCACAGCAGTTCCTGTATGGGATTAATATTTAAGATGGGAAGCTACATTCGAATGAACGCCGGGGGGGGGACTTAGACCTTGGAGTCAAGGTCATTTGAAGGTCAAGATCACCTGGCGGGTAAAGCTCATCAAAGTGCATGCACCCGTGAAGTTTGGAGGCTGCATGTGGAAGGATTTCCGTGGTCAAGATTAAAGTTTTGTGACAAAGACAGATCAAAAACAATATGCCCGATCTATCGATCCGGGGGCATAATAAATTCAGTAGATAAACAAATAAAACAATCAAAATTGTGATATGAAACGAATTTACGTTTTATAGTTTTACATTTAGTTACAAGTATAGATCTTGTTTTTTTTCGCAATTTCATTTTACCACATGTACATGTATTGTGATGACTTTTAAAACGTAGTCACATAGAACAAACGGAATTACCGGTAGTCTTTATTTTGTTTATGTTTGAAGACGCTTCATTATTATCGCCCACACTGCCTCGTATGTGGTATATACTCGTATATATATATATATATATATATATATATATATATATATATATATAGGAGAGCACTGATTTGAGCAAACTGCAACGCAGTGGCTCTTGGCTCCGCTGGGTTGGAGTTTGTGATTTGAGAATAGAGACGAAGGATTATGCGGGTTAATATAAATTTTCAGTCCCCATGCGCGAATTCAACAGCTCCTCTTAGATCGAGTCTAAGTCCTGATATTACAGCAATGCACTTTAGCCAAAGGGAATCGTGTTAGAATGTTGATACGGTACACATGGGGTCTTCTGTTCGAGTCCCGGTCGAGTCACGACTTTTTCCTGTGTTACCGTGAGGTTCGGGGTCTAGCAGAATTAGGTTGGCTGGTCATAGTTACTTCATAAATCAAAGCGCTCGAGAAATTGAAACTGACGGCAGAATTTAAAAAAATAGCTATAATTCTAAACACAAAGTTCCAGTTGGGTTAAACTCGATAGATTTAAAATGTCAAATGACGCCAAGAACTCCACACGTTTTCCTGCAACTTTGGTTACTAGTAAGTCAGCTGGACTCGCTCTTTGTTTCACGATAATCCTTCTGGTAGTCTTTCAGTGCTTTGATTTGTTTCTTGAGGATCATGACTTGGACTCATGCATGTCTAAGGAGGTCATGATCTTATTCATATTCTATCTATTGCTGATTACTCGTAAAAGTTGACCGCCTCGGGAGCGGGAGGTCGTGGCTTGGTTGGCCCAGTGTCAGGATAATATGACTTGGTGTGGTATCATGCCAGGTGTCAACGGCGTGATACTGCAGTGTGGTAGCACTATATCTGTCTCAAGTAGACATAGTCTCCAAATGACTGAACTACTGTCGGTCGGACGTTAAACCTAACAAACAGAAATTTGAAAAAAGAAAATGATAATTTAAGATAAATATAAAAATGCTTTTGTATTTCAAAGTTAGGAAAGGCTCAGAGAAACTGTTGGACGGTAAAAACTCGTCATGCAAAATGCGTGTGCGGGTAAATTACAAACATATGATTTTTCTAATGCGAAGTGCTACTTTCCTTTCTTCTGGAGATGTTCATGTATGTAACATGGGTTTTCTGTTCTGTTTCATAAATGACCGGGATATACATGGAGCTTTCCAGCGTAAAAACAATGTCGAAGAATTAAGAACAAACTAAGTTTAACACATTAAAAGCGTTTATGGACACGGAAACGCTACTAGAAGTGGGGTTATTATTAGTCTACTCTAGAAAACAGTATAAAAATAAGCATTGTAATGTGGTGAAGTTTTGTGAAGAACAGCTAGGTTGAAATTTCTGTTTTTCTTTAAATTTTTAACTACTTTCAACCACATACCAGTCTGAAAATTGGAATTAAAGTGATCATTTCAATTACTGAGGGAATTACCGAACTTGGGTCGTGGGTTTGAACCCCGTTTGGGAATAAGCATAATTCATGACCTTCACAGGAGCAAAGTTCATTGTACTGATCAAGCCCAGGGACCTTGGAGAGGGATTATGAGTTAAATATTTAATTAATGTTTTTAGCTATAATAATAATTTAGATTGCTTTATATGAACTGTAAACAAAGTGGCCGATGCCTTTTAATGGACAAGGGAATATAGAGTAAACCATTGAATGAGCAAGGTTGTATTTGTTACCTCCCTTTTCTGTAGGTAATAACGGTTGCCCTGTTGTTTTTATTTTGTCTAGTGTATTCTGAATTTGTTCAGGAGTTAATAAATTTCAGTATTGTTATTTTAGTCATCTTGAGACGATGCCTACTTGAGACAGATAAAGTGCTGCCCCACTACAGTATCACGACGTTGACATGTGGCATGATACCACACCCAGCTACATTATCCTGACACTGGGTCAATCAGTCCTGGAACTACAATTGTATGCTGATCCAAGGATTTCTTACATTTTTTGTATGTTATTTTTTTAACCCTGGATAAATGGCCCTTCAAAAAACAAGAGGGCCATGATGGCCCTATATCGCTCACCTGAGAACCACTGTTATAAAGGAGCTATCTTGGTAGCCATAGAACATCTGTGCCAAAACATTTTAAAATCTGGCAGTAGTTTTGGAGCAGAAGTCTAATTTTTCACTATATAAAGGCAAATTAGTCCTGCCCCTGGCAGCTATGTTCTTTTTACGGATCAGAATAATCTTAGCAATTATGGTAGAGGGTTACCCGAAGAACATCTGTACCAAAACATTTTGAAATCAAGTAAGTAGTTTTGAAGGAAATGTTTTTTTTTTTTAAATTTTCATATTTTTTTTCTTTCCATTGCCATGGCAACCAGAGTTCTACATGGATCAAGTTTATTTTAGCAACTTTTATGAAGGTTCACCCAAGGATCATCCATGCCAAGTTTAATCAAATTCTGTCAAGTGATTTCAGAGGAGATGTCATTTAAAGCAAATTGTTGACGATGGACGACGACAAACGCAGGGTGATCACAAAAGCTCACCATGAGCAGGTTGTGCTCAGGTGAGCTAAAAACAACTAGAAATGTGTCCAGTTCCAAAACAAAGGCCAACATCCAGGTGCGCAAGTCGATCATGTCCTAAGTAATATATCCATGAAATTTAAAGTCTGTAGAATAAGTATCTGCAGAGTTACCCGTGTCACAGTTTTGGGATGGATGGACAAAGGCAAATTTATATGCCTCACTTTTTGGTGAGGGGCATAAAAATACCAAAGTGCACAAGTTCATGTCCTGAATAATATATTCATGAAGTTTCAAGTCTGTAGTACAAATACTTTCAGGGTTACGTGCGTCACAAGCATAAAATTCCATATTTTTCAAAAACAAAGGCCCATAACTCTGTCAACTTCAACAATGGTTTGATGAAAATACCCAGGTGTGCAAGTTCATGTCCTGAATAATATATCCATAAAGTTTCAAGTCTGTAGTACAAATATTTTCAGAGTTATGCATGTCACAGAGTTTCGGGATGGATGGACAGACGGACGTACGAACAAGGGCAAATCTTTATGCCTCCCACCCCCCATTTTTGGTGGGGGCATAAAAAAAAGAAGAAAAAAAAGAAGAAACTCAGCAAATTATAGCTTTTATTACATAACAAAGAACAAGACAATAGCTCTAGTCAAATTGCATTTTCTCCATATAATAAAATGACAGACTGATAAAAACTAAAGTGTTGCTGTAGAGTATATAATTTTATTTCATTTGTGGAAGCCCAACTTAGTCATAATAAGGCTCCACATTGTCAAATGAATAAAAAGTTAGATTTTATTCAACATGCTCTGTAAAGATACATAGATCTATAAATTGTAAACTTGAACAAGAGTATTCTTTGGAACACATGTGTCACCTGCTGAAGTGTGACAGTAAAAGTGTGACAGACGGACAGACAGACAACGGAAAAGTGATCCCTATGTATCATCTCTACTTACAGCAGGTGACACAAAAACAGAAACACATTTGTTAGATCCTACACTATACATAATGTATAGATGCAAACACATGACATAACAGATCAATGAAATGCACTTTAACAAAAACAGACAAAAATGTAACGATACAGTTAGCACTTAGAAATACTGCTTTTGGAAGGGAAAAAAAGAACTGAATACCCTCCCACCAAACCAGGGAAATCATAGTTCTAAACTATATCTGATTGTACTGTAATGCATCTTTCTGGATTTTAGCAGTGAAATTTACGGCTAGGTCACATGATTACACGGACTATCATAAGCAAAACCGTGTGTTCTTTGACGTAAACCAGGTTAATCGTCGACTGTCATCTATCATCAGCATGTAGCTATTAGATAGGCTATATGTCAATTTGGATATATCTGTATGTATGCATTGGTACAGTGCAATCTCAAGAGACAATTTTTATAAATCAGGGATATGACAGAAATTGTTCCAGTATATCTTTATCATGTCTGATAAGGCTACATGTTATCTTCTAAATGCAGTGTTAATTCTGGATTTTACACCACACAGAAACTCTCCGTCTGACCCCTACTTTCATGTGACCCTACTACAGTGCGACCCCCTAATGTCTACTGCCATACATCTCTGGCTATGTAGGCCGTATCATGAGGTGTCCATGGTCTCATTGTCCTCTGTCTCGCTGTCCTGCGACAACTCCGAGTCGTCCTGATTGAAATCCCACAGGTCTTGTATGGCCATCACTGTATAAATAGATCAGGATATTGTATTATGGTAATTACAATAAAATATTTATCAATACCAATTTGTAATTTATGTTAAGGAATTTCTGAAGATTTGATTTCCCTGGCTTTCTGGGATTGACCATTGCTGGAATCCAGTTTTCAAACTTTAACTCAGTCAAAGCAGAAAATACAATGTACATTACATAGTGACAACAGTATTTCTATGTTGATCTCTTAAAGATGAGATGCATAGGATTCCTGTGTTACCCTTCACTCTTACCTCAGTGACTCTAAATCATACTTCAAATAACCATATGTACAGGTTTTTACTTTTCAACTGTGTCTTTAGAGTTAATTATACTAAATCAGTTGGGATTTTGTATATCTTACCAGTAATAATGTCATTGCTAATTTTATTCTTATCAATTATCTACAATTATTTACAAGGATTATTAGGATCAACAGAGCAGGCCTCAAATCCACTTACCATATTAGTACTATAGAAAAACAAGAGGGCCATGATGGCCCTGAATTGCTTACCTGTGAAACATTGCCCTCAATGCCAATTATTGTATTATGAGTCAAACTGAATAAGTAATCCATGCAGAAGTACAGCAAGATCATCTAAGGAGTTTGTACGGTTTCCCACACTACCCTATCAAAATCGGTAGATGTTCACTAGGTCATGTTACACATCAAATATCTAAACTCTAGAGGTCTACTAGGTCATGTTACACATCAAATATCTAAACACTAGAGGTCTACTAGGTCATGTTACACATCAAATATCTAAACACTAGAGATCTACTAGGTCATGTTACACATCAAATATCTAAACACTAGAGATCTACTAGGTCATGTTACACATCAAATATCTAAACACTAGAGGTCTACTAGGTCATGTTACACATCAAATATCTAAACTCTAGAGGTCTACTAGGTCATGTTACACATCAAATCTAAACACTAGAGGTCTACTAGGTCATGTTACACATCAAATATCTAAACACTAGAGGTCTACTAGGTCATGTTACACATCAAATATCTAAACTCTAGAGGTCTACTAGGTCATGTTACACATCAAATATCTAAACTCTAGAGGTCTACTAGGTCATGTTACACATCAAATATCTAAACTCTAGAGGTCTACTAGGTCATGTTACACATCAAATATCTAAACTCTAGAGGTCTACTAGGTCCACATCAAATATCTAAACACTAGAGGTCTACTAGGTCATGTTACACATCAAATATCTAAACTCTAGAGGTCTACTAGGTCATGTTACACATCAAATATCTAAACTCTAGAGGTCTACTAGGTCATGTTACACATCAAATATCTAAACTCTAGAGGTCTACTAGGTCATGTTACACATCAAATATCCAAACACTAGAGGTCTACTAGGTCATGTTACACATCAAATATCTAAACTCTAGGCCTTGTGGTTTCTGACAAGAAGATTTTTCTAGGTTTTCCAGTGCAAGTCTAAGTAAAATCAATTGACCCCTGGGTCATGATTTGAACTTGGTAAAGGTCCATAAGACAATGCCATACACCAAATATCTAAGCTGTAGGCCTTGTGGTTACGGATAAGAAGATTTTTAAATATTTCACTTTTAAAATCTATTTTTAGCTCTTGTGACCCAGATATGCAACAGACCAGAACCAATTGAACAACTTTAGTAGAGCTTCATGCAAGGAAAATCATAGGCAATTTTCATCAAATTTGGCCCAGTGGTTTAGGAGAAGATGTTGTTTAAAGAAAATTGTTGCCGCTGGACACATGCACGGATGGACGCATGCATGCACGGACGCTGGACAAATGGCGATCACAATAGCTCACCATGAGCACATTGTGCTCAGGTGAACTAACAAGTAACTGGTGTTGGAAGCAACACATAAGTCCCCTACCGTTGAGGTGCATAATTTTTCTGTTACCATACCCACCAGAATTTTGGTCCGAGAAAAAACAACAAAAATGACATGCCATACCATACCATACCAAATATCATAATATTATCTTAAATGGTTTATAAAAAATCACAAGATCCAGATTTCTGGACAGACTGATGGACAGAGTGCAAAACTATAGTCCCCTCCGGTGTAAACACCAGTAGGGGACTTACAACAACTGAATACCGAGGGACATATTTCATCATTTCAGTCAATAAAAGCAACTAATGCATTAAACATTTTGTAAAACAAGAATTGTGGAATGGCTCCTACCTTATAAATGAATTAGATAAATTTAAACTGTCACTTAAGATGAGAAGGTAGTTAACATAGTTCAATTCAGATGAGAATTATTTCAGTCTGAGTTTTCAATAGCCATTAAAATGTGAAATGGTTTATCTGAGAATAAATCCTTTATTTTATTTTGACGCGTTGGCATACATAGCTATTTGCTCTTATGATTTTGTAACTCAGATTCTACACAGTCTCCGTGGCAAACAAGTGCCGGTAGAACCAGTGGATGCTCCCCGAACTGCGCTTTGTCACTTAATGATATTATATGAGCTCTGGACAAAAATTTAGGTATGAAAAATAATAAAGGGCAATTAACTCCTAAATTATACAAAAGAGAGTTATGGTTCTTAAACACTGCACTTCTCCTCTTTAAGATCTATTTACCTATGAAGTTTCATGTTGATAGCTCTTACAGTTTTTGTGTTATGCTCCGGACAAATATTAAAAATAACAAAGGGCAATAACTCCTAAATTATGCAGAAACAGAGTTATGGTTGTTGTATACTGCATTTCTCCTCAATGAGATCTATCTGCTTATGAAGTTTCATGCTGATAACTCTTACAGTTGTGTTATGCTCTGGACAAAATTTAAGTATGAAAAATAACAAAGGGCAATAACTCCTAAATTATGCAAAACAGAGTTAAGGTTCTTGTTCACTGCACTATTCCTCAATGAGATCTATCTGCTTATGAAGTTTCATGTTGATACCTCTAAAGTTTTTGTGTTATTCTCCAGACAAAATTATGATGGACGGACAAACGGGATGAACAAAGCAGCAACTACATGCTTGCCCTTTGGGAAGCATATTAAAAAAATCATTATAATTTCTAACATACTTCAAATTCAATAATTAATTTTCACAAAGTCATAATTTATATATAAATATTCATAAGGTTAGTGAGTTCAAATATTTACTTACTTTCACTTTCGTTATTGTCAAGTGAGTGTCGCAGTATATGTGAGAGATCACACACCATCTGTACATACTGATGCTGGACAGACTGGTGCCTGCTGGAGAACATCATTTCGTGCTCACTCATCAGGTGTAACAACAGTAAACCCTCCTGCAGGATCTCCAGACAGGTTTTGTGAGGCCAGTCTGTGTCCAAGTCTATTTCTATATCAGCTGCACTAGACTGGTTCCTATCACAGCTAGGTGGGGGCTGCATGGGGCTGTTACTGGACTGGTTCTCCTTGTGTAGTGAAGTCAACTTGTGTAGGATACACACAACACATTTCACAACCTAGAAATAGTCAAACTAAGCATCAAACACAATGATCTGAACTAAAATGATTAATGAAGGTTACATAGATGGCTTTTTCAATAAATTCAGAATCTGCTGAACTTGTTTAAGAGACCACCTGTATAAAGCAACCAACCTGTCTATAATGATCATATCTAACATTTCATTATACATTTGTTTTAACCTCCAATTAGCAGCCACTTGAGGTATATGGCACAGGGTTTTCCCTGGCCCACAAAATGCCTATTTTGACCCTCAAATTGTGTAAATGACCTTCAGACATTTCAAACTTGTCTCCTAGTCTATATATCAAGGGGGTCATTTGTCCCCCAGAAAACCACTGTAGCATCTTTTTCTTGTTCTACAGATTGGTCTTGGTAATGACACTAATGAAGATATTTTTTTTATCTTTTCGATTCTAATATTCATAATGGCATTTGCACTATACAGTGGCGTAGCTGCCTATATGTTGAATACGCATGTGCATACAAATTGTTCCAGGAGAGGTGTTTTTTCAATGAGTCTTAGTGACTGAGCTACATTATTGTGACATTATATTAAAAGTAGATTGCATAATTTAATCATCCCTGAATTATGAAATCTGTAGAGCTTCCGGTGGCATCACCCATTGGAGCCCCACCAGAGCAGAGGCCCTGGACCTGCAAGACCCCCCGTCCCCCGCGAGTTTTTGAGTTCACTCTGTTTTGGCCTACCTACGCCCCTGCTATATCTACATAACATGAGCATTTGCTGTACTTATTTAGTGACTTGTTTATTATCCTATCAGCTTGCACATCCGTGCAGTCTGATCATGGTGCACTGTTCGCTATTCAGTCAATTACTTTTCAGCATGCAACCCCATAAACATCTAATGGGACAGTCTAAGATGAAGAATGGACAAGTCCAAATAACAAATTTACCCTTTCCCTCATAGAGGAAACCATGAAAAGACCTATGCGAACAGCATAAAACCAGATCAGCCTTCGAGTAACTCGCAGGCTGATCTGGTTTTATGCTGTTCGCTGCTCCTCAGTGGTCTGGAAATGAGGATTTTATAATTAAATTTGGTAAGGTTTAACTGTGGTTTTCTGCAGATCAGGCTTTATGTGGTACCTATTGAGTGCATCAAAATGAGTCTATATGAGGGAAAGGGTTAAGCATGGTAAGTGTGAAGAGCCACTACCTCGACACTGCATTCACAGTCGACTCCAGTAGAAGATTGAGACCTCCCTTGTGACAGCTGGCAATGTAGGACAGGTCTCTATCACCTGTAATACAGCAAACATCCACCTCATCAAACAGGCATCATGAATATATCATTATTCATACACACCAATTATGTATAAAGAAATGACATTTGTCACGATCAATACACAAACATATGCCCCCTATGCACAAATTGCGTCTGCTGAGGTGCTAGCATTATCACCTGCAAAATGTTTTATTTATTTATCATACAAGTAATATCAGACATCATGTGAAGCCAATTTTTATATATATCTTGTAATGTATGCAAAATTTTGTTTGTATTTACCAAAAAAAAAAATCATTACAGTATGTCTAACACCCCTACAAATGTGTCAGTGAAAGTGTTCCGGTATATCAAATAACACCAATTTCAAATGTCAGTGTGACCTAGATCTTGAAGTCACACAACTGAAACTATTGTCTAGCTGTACCTGACAAATGTTCAGTTTTATTTAAACTTGTCACGACTCTCAGAAGAACAGCCATCAATTTGAACACTGACATATCAGGTGACATTTTCCTTGAAATAAAATGACTGAAACAATAGGCCTGTATACCGGTACTGTACAGTTTCATAAAAATCAGACAAGGTTCAGGAGATATAGACCAGATACAATTTTCAAGACAAACACCTGAAAATAAACAGGTTAGAGAGAGAGAGAGAGAGAGGGGCAGAGAGAGACACACAGAGTGTAAAAAGGAATGATTTCTTACCAACTGCAGTATGCAAAGTTGTGCTCTTCTGTCCATGGACGTCAGAGTTTCCTCTGATATACACAGATTGTACACTGACAACAGGACACAGCCTACAATGGAGGGAAGAATATATTTATTTCTGAAATAACAGTGACTCATAAATCAGACACAAATCATCCTACGTCTGTTTGTATAATTTTTCTTTATATTTCCAGAAACATCACTATCATCATCAAGGATAGAAACTGCCTCTTATGTTTGACAGTTGAGCTAAAATCTGACCAGTTCAGCTAGACAAGATGTGCTAGAATTTGACCTTCTGATCCAGATATTTTGACTATATAGTACAAAGAAATCAAATAACTTCGGTATGCTCGGCAGCCTCAGGTTCAGTGAGATAAAAAGTGACCTGCTGAGCTACATATTGGCACAATGATTCCAATATTGAACTGTTCAACTGATACTCAGTCTGCTATAGTTGGCATTTTCAACAGCCACTGAGCCTGTGAGACAGATATTGGCCTTTAAGCTATATACTGAACTGTGGAACTGTTCTGAGATGCACCTTTGTTTCATATGGTAATAGTTCTCAAAAGTCTCAGACATTTTGAGCTACAACAAATTTAGCATACTATAAATTGAAATAATGAGCTACATACTGACATGGTGAGCTAAATACTGATCATATTTAGCTTAAAACAGACCCAACAATCTAGATACTAATCTGGTAAGACCCCACGAGCTCAACAGAGATCCTATAACCTAATAAATGACCCAATGAGCTTGATAGATACACAATGGACTAGATACTGACCCCATGATCTAATTATTAACCTCATGAGCTTCA
The DNA here is from genome assembly GCA_021229015.1 of Solen grandis. Lineage (NCBI taxonomy): Eukaryota > Metazoa > Mollusca > Bivalvia > Adapedonta > Solenidae > Solen > Solen grandis. The sequence continues at coordinate 19,377,505 of CM037786.1, forward strand.
TAGAGACACCATAAGCTAATTACTGACTCCCTGAGCTTGATAGATACACAATGGACTAGATACTGACCCCATGATCTAATTATTAACCTCATGAGCTTCATAGAGACACCATAAGCTAATTACTGACTCCCTGAGCTTGATAGATACACAATGGACTAGATACTGACCCCATGATCTAATTATTAATCTCATGAGCTTCATAGAGACACCATAAGCTAATTACTGACTCCCTGAGCTTGATAGATACACAATGGATTAGATACTGACCCCATGATCTAATTATTAATCTCATGAGCTTCATAGAGACACCATAAGCTAATTACTGACTCTATGAGCTTGATAGATACACAATGGACTAGATACTGACCGCATGAATCAGGTGCTGAGCTGGTACAGAGGGAGGAGACGATCTGATTAGCCTTGGTGAGAGCCTTCAGCAGCCTCAAGGACTGTATGATGAGGCCTGGCTCCTCTCTTTTCAGACAATTCTGTATACACTCCTCCGTCAGCACTGGTAACAGACTGTAACACAGCCCTACTGTATCAATATCCACCATTATAGAAACAAAGATGCAAGACACATGTTTTACAAGTGGTTGCCATTTTTAGATTTAGACTAGCTAAATATACCTTAACATTTTGTTTTATGAAACAGCTAATTTCAGCCTGTCTTTACAATGACCTGCCATGTTAAATGTCGAGGATATTTATTTGTTATTGTATAAGATCACAATTTATTTCATGACTTGTCATAAAATAAAACCCACTCATTTTCACCATGCATGGTAAATATAGATATTTATTTGTTACAGTATAAGATCAAATTTCATTTTACAACTGGTCGTAAAATAAAACCCACTCATTTTCACAATGCGTGGTAAATATAGGGGATAGTTATTTGTTATAGTATAAGATCAGAATTTCTTTCACAACTACATAAATGCAATTTTGTTTTGTTTTGAAAAGGAAACCTTTGTAGTATTAATAATCTAGAATACTTTGTGATACAGTGTTTATAACAGTAAGTCTTCCTGAGGTTCATTCTTTTTATCAATATGGGGCTGTATTCAATATACATCTTAGAGTTAACCAAGAAATTTCCTTATCCTTACTTTTATCCTTAAGATATTCCTTAACCTTAATTTTTTTTCTTAGATTCAAACTTAGAGGAACCTTGCGTAAGAAAATCTTAGAGATAAGAAAAATACTAAAATTTTACATAAGTTTGTAACAAAACATGTACAACGCAGATTGTCTATATATTTTATCATTTTTTATACTTTTTTGGGGTAAAACATGTATATTAAGCATTCAAGCTAATTTCTTCTACACATTGAAAATTTCTGTCCATTCATATATACAATGTATGATGCAAGAAAAATTATGAAATGATGGAAACGATAATGAAACAAGAGCTGTCAGAGGACAGCATGCTCGACTATTCAAAATGCTTGTTGGTAAATCAAATGAAATCTATTTAAATTCTTGCCCTTCATAGTAATAGCAAAAAATGATATACTTTGATAGTCTGATACCCCTTAATATATTTATGATGTCTAAAATCAATCCTATGCCTAGTTACTGAGAGATAAGCACAATAACACTGTGCATGCAAAACTTAAACCAAAAATCCATGTTAGAAAAGGGCCATAATTTGCATCAGTCCAAAAGTTATCCTCCTGTTTTCTGATGCCCTTGAAGACACACCTTAACTTTCTAGCCAATTCCACAAGCAATTTCTGAGATATAAGCATGAAAGTACCTTGCATGCAAAACTTTAACCAAAATTTCTAAGTTAAAAAAGGGGCCATAACTTGTAATATATTCCATCAAAAGTTATCAACCTTGATAGTATGATACCCCTAAGCATATTAAAGATGTTTCAAATCAATCCCATGCCTGGATATTGAGATATAAGCATGAAAGTAACTTGCATGCAAAACTTTAACCAAAATTTCTAAGTTAAAAAGGGCAATAATTTGTAACATATTCCATTAAGAGTTATCTACCATGAAAGTATGATACCCCTAAATGTATTACAGATGTCTCAAATCAATCCCATACCTGGATACTGAGATATTAGCATGAAAGTACCTTGCATGCAAAACTTTAACCAAAATTTCTAAGTTAAAAAAGGGGCCATAACTTGTAATATATTCCATCAAAAGTTATCTACCATGAAAGCATGATACCCCTTAACGTATTAAAGATGTTTCAAATCAATCCCATGCCTGGATACTGAGATATTAGCATGAAAGTACCTTGCATGCAAAACTTTAACCAAAATGTCTAAGTTAAAAAGGGGCCATAATTTGTAACAAATTCTATCAAGAGTTATCTACCATGAAGGTATGATACCCCTAAACATATTAAAGATGTTTCAAATCAATCGCATGCTTGATACTGAGATATAACAAAATTTAACCAAAATTTCTAAGTTAAAAAGGGGCCATAATTTGTAACATATTCCATCAAGAGTTATCTACCTTGGTTGTCTGATGCCCCTGAACATATTTGTAAACTTTCAAGTCAATACCATGAATGGTTATTGAGATACAAACTAGATAGTAGCTTGCACGCAAAACTTTAACCAAATTTTCTATTGCATGCAAAACTTTAACCAAAATTTCTAAGTTAAAAAGGGGCCATAATTCATATTAAATTCAGTCAAGAGTTATCTACCTTGCTTGTCTGATGCCCCTGAACATATTTATAAACTTTCAAGTCAATACCATAAATGGTTATTGAGATATAAGGTTGATAGTAACTTGCATGCAAAACTTTAACCAAAAGCTGCAACGCCAACGCCGACGCCGACGCCAGGTTGACTACAATAGCTCTCATATTCTACGAATAGTCGAGCTAAAAATGTGTTATTTCAAATATTTTCACAGTAACTATGGAGATATTCTTGTAGTGTAACAAGACAGTTTGTAGGCACTAACAGATACACACATTTTAGTCATTTATGATTTACATATATACATGTATGTACTTTTAGGATGAACTAACCTGATAGTGACTATATCTTCTGCTCTTTCAAATAGCATTGACAATAAATTACGGCTCTAAACATATTCACCAGCAGTTCTCAAAGCCCCTTAAAATTTTATTTTACCATAAAATGTACTAACTACTAATGGATTGCCAAAAAATGGATGAAAATGGCTAGTTCAAACAAATCATCAACAAAATCTTAAAGTTAAAATATTTAAGGGAGCACCAGTACTGTGTTTCCTTAAAGTTAAGAGAAAATCTAAGAAAAAATACAGATTTTAATACTTTTCTTTAAAGTTAATGAAAATCTTACAAGTAACGGAAAATATTATTGGAATCTTAATTTTAAGGATTTTTTTTTTTAGCTATTTAAGATTTATCTTAGAGTTCAGAATAAATGTATACTGAATACCGCCCATGGAAAAGGTTAAAAATCAACCTCAGCTGAACTATTGGTGAAAAACTTGAAACTTGTTCTACAAATTTGACAAAAAATAATGTCTATCCTGATCCTACTTTGTACAAATCATTTTTAAGGGCATATGTGACAGTTTGCTACATTTTCTATATAGACAAAGAAGGAAAATTTAAACTGTTCAATAGATTTTTTTAAAACTTTGCATGATTATAGAGAATCATAAAAGAAACAATTTTATGGGAAAATAATTGGGGTCAATGTCCTACTATTTGAGTAATCTGCCCCTGAATGTGATCTTTTAGTACTTTAAGCCAATATTCAAGGGCAGATCACTCAAAATAAATCTGATACCTTATATTATTTCTTATTAATGTTTGTGATTTCATTTCAAGTCATTATGCAAAATTTGAAACCAACTGATCTAATAGAAATTCTGTTATGTTTAAAACTGTAAATATATTGCATTTTGTTTTTAAACAAGAGCTGTCAGAGGACAGCACGCTCGACTATTCAAAATGCTTGTTGGTAAATAAAATAAAATTTATTTCAATTCTTGCCCTTCACATACCCTGTACATAATAATAGTAAAAAATGATATACCTTGATAGTCTGATACCCCTTAATATTTTTATGATGTCTAAAATCAATCCCACGCCTAGTTACTGTGACATAAGCACAATAACACTGTACATGGAAAACTTTAACCAAAAATCCAAGTTAGAAAAGGGTCATAATTTGCATCAGTCCAAAAGTTATCCTCCTTAGTTTTCTGATGCCCTTGAAGACACTCCTTAACTTTCTAGTCAATTCCATAAGCAATTTCTGAGATATAAGCTGGATAGTAGCTTGAATGCAAAAATTTAACCAAAATTTCTAAGGTAAAAAAGGGGCCATAACTTGTAATATATTCCATCAAAAGTTATCTACCTTGATAGTATGATACTCCTAAACATATTAAAGATGTTTCAAATCAATCCCATGCCTGGATGCAAAACTTTAACCAAAATTTCTAAGTTAAAGAGGGGCAATAATTTGTAACATATTCCATCAAGAGTTATCTTACCTTGGTTGTCTGATGCCCCTAAACATATTAATGATGTTTCAAATCAATTGCATGCCTGGATACTGAGATATAAGCATGAGAGTATCTTGCATGCAAAACTTTAACCAAAATTTCTAAGTTAAAAAGGGGCCATAATTTGTAATATATTCCATCAAGAGTTATCTACCTTGGTTGTCTGATGCCCCTAAATATATTCATAAACTTTCAAGTCAATACCATGAATGGTTATTGAGATACAAACTAGATAGTAGCTTGCACGCAAAACTTTAACCAAATTTTCCATTGCATGCAAAACTTTAACCAAAATTTCTAAGTTAAAAAAGGGGCCATAATTCATATTAAATTCAGTCAAGAGTTATCTACCTTGGTTGTCTGATGCCCCTGAACATATTTATAAAGTTTCAAGTCAATACCATAAACGGTTATTGAGATATAAGGTTGATAGTAACTTGCACGCAAAACTTTAACCAAAAGCTGCAACGCCAACGCTGACGCCAGGGTAACTACAATAGCTCTCATATTCTTCGAATAGTCGAGGTAAAAAGGGAGAAAGTTTGTGGAAAATTGATATATATTAGCATGAGTGATTATAGTATAAAATCTGTCGCATAAAATATCTGCAAATTTTGTAGAGAGACAGGGAATAAAGTACTGAACATTTATTTTGAAACCTTATGAGGTGTTGTTTGCCATTATATGAGTTATCTGCCCTTGAATGTGACCTAAAAGTGCTAACGTATCACATTCAGGGGCAGATAACTCTAGAATTAGGACAGTGACCCCAAATATTTTTCCATAAAAATGTTTCTTTTATGATTCTCTATAATCATTCTAAGTTTTAAAAAAATCTATTGAACAGTTTGAATTTTGCTTCTTTGTCTATGTAGAAAATGTAGTAAACTGTCACATATGCCCTTAAATACATTAGTATTATTTCATTAGCAGAACTGTATATGCCTCAAGCCAAGGATTTAGATATAAAGCCAAACAAGCAGGCAGTAGTCTTACCAGGCAATTTCGTGACCTTGACAATGTGTTGCCATGGTTTCCAGGACCCTTTGACTGGTTTGGACAATTCTGGTGTTGTACAAATGACCCTAGGGAAAGAGGACAGTCAGTCAGATACAGAAAACCCTGCAAACAAAGGCCAAATGTGGAAAACATGGCCTTTGAACACAGGAAGTGTTTATTATGAGGTAATTTTATTCTTATTCATTTTCTAGTTTAAAGATATATATTTAACGTTTATTGCAAATCAAGTTCTCACAAGTTTAGAATTTATACTAATTCCTGAATTGGATCAGTATTTTGTGGCTTGGAAAGTCATGAAAAATCCTTACCCAGTCAGGTATGTTACCAGCAGACCATGGGGCCCTTAAACTGACTCGTTCATTTTCTCATTATGGAGTTCACAAAAAAATTATCTTTTGACAGCAGAGGAATTTCTTACAAAGTTGGCTGCTAACACCATTTTAACTGAACAAAACAAATTCAACACAGAGATTCTTTAAGAATCTGGCTCGAATTCCACCAACATTACTTAGTGCTAAGTAGTACTTAAGTTCTTAACCCTTTCCCTCATATAGACTCATTTTGACGCACTCAATAGGTACCACATAAAGCCTGATCTGCAGAAAACCACAGTTAAACCTTACCAAATTTAATTATGAAATCCTCATTTCCAGACCACTGATGAGCAGCGAACAGCATAAAACCTGATCAGCCTGCGAGTTTTATGCTGTTCGCATAGGTCTTTTCATGGTGTCCTCTATGAGGGAAAGGGTTAAACTAGGTAGATACACATCCCACTATTACTATATTATGAAATATTCAAGTATGTGACTGAGCTGAAAGAATTATTACCATAATAATAAACTATAATTGTTAAGAAATGAAATATTTGGTATTTTTTAAGAGAAACAAGACTAATGAAATAAAAGTTATAATTAGCGGTAAGAATTGTTCATGGAATTCGACCCTGGTTTCATTTCTAATTGAAATAGGATGATACGGTCAGACATCAAAAAGGCAGAATAATGAACAATCCTCCATTTACATAATTACCTTTACTTATTACTCCCATCTTTTGTATTTATTCTAACTTGGGCTGTAATGATACACTAGCTGGTAAAGGCAAACACATATTACAATATGGGACCATGTGTTTGAAAATGAAGTGGAAACACAAATTTATAAATACTGAAGAATTACAAGTATTACAAGATCCGGCTTCTATGCAATTTTTCCTTATGATACAATTTGTGATGCAATATATTTACTCATCAAATCCTACTTTAAAGTAAATTGTATATGAGCTAGAATGACAATAAAGTAAAACCAAGTTAAGGTAATCCATCACACATTAAATCATAATCATGTTCCTTCAAATGCTTAAAAAGACTACAGTGCAAATGCAAGCATCCAATGACTTGAGTTACAGGCTATTTTGCTCAAATTTCTAAAAAGCTTGCATATACTATAATATCCCCATGATCACTTGATGGATTATGATCATAATTTAATGATGGATGGTTTACCTTAAGGTACAAACTCAAGGAGCTAAAGGTCGCATGTTCCATCTGGTTGAAACATATAGAATATTAATTCTTACAGATATTAGACGTCAAAAAGGAGAAAAAATTCATACCTTTGCCCCAGGATTTGTCAACTTAATAATTTTCCTAAGCAGGTTCAACTTTGATATATGCTTCATCGGGAATGTAGATAACCTTGACCCCTGACTTCTCACAGTTGACCCCAGCCCATCGTTGGTCTCTGTGACCTCTGAAGTATCTTTGGTGTCAGCATCCATAATTGCTTGTCTAACACTGTCACAAGACACTAGTATGTATAAAGTTTGCAATGCTGCTATCGCTAATCCTTCTAAATCATTCGCACAGTTGGCAGTGTTTTTTAACAACATTCCGAATGACCCACTTGGAGATCCGCTGGAAGCATCGAAACTCTCTGATGAACTAGACACAGAACTAACTGTCACAGAAGAAGTGTTTGTCGTCTCTAGTTCCGTTTCAAACATTTCTAAATAGTGTTGTAAGTAGTCATTAACAATAGGTAAAACAAGAATTGCATTATCTAAATTTGATTGGCCAATTAACTCAAGTGGGAGTGTCTCTTGAGATCCAATGAGCTGTTGTCCTTTACTAGTCCTGCCCCCTTGTGCTGTTAGGGGCGAGGTTTCAGTGGTCCTCAGCAAGCCAGACAGCCCCTGCATAGCCATGTGGAAATGTTCAGGAGGAACCAGCGCTACTGTATCCAGCTTCTCTTCTCGGCTGATTAGACTATGAAAGTCCGACAACCTTTCATGGAAAAAAATAAATTTGTTTGAAAAAACAGGAAAACTAGAAGTGTTCTTTAAAAGACTGTCTGAAAAAAGTTTGACCGGAGAAATGTGACAAATTGTGACAGACAACAGAGAAGTGATCCCTTTATACACAAAAATGATTGCATATTTATAACAGGCAAATACAGATACCATATATTTGATTTCTACTGTAAATAGTCAAATGAAATACAAACAACAGCGCTGTACTTCATTTCCAAAAGGAAGTTTTATGTTGATGTCCATTCAGATGCATATCTTTCTAAAGGTATTAGTTTATTAACCCTTTCCCTCATATAGACTCATTTTGACGCACTCAATAGGTATCACATAAAGCCTGATCTGTAGAAAACCACAGTTAAACCTTACCAAATTTAATTACAAAATCCTCATTTCCAGACCACTGATGAGCAGTGAACAGCATAAAACCTGATCAGCCTGCGATTTACTCGCAGGCTGATCTGGTTTTATGCTGTTCGCATAGGTCTTTTCATGGTGTCCTCTATGAGGGAAAGGGTTAAAAAGCCATCCTTTCAGTAACCGAGAAAGAGATCAATAAGTATGTTACATTTTCTTAACTGCAGTACAATGGACCTTTCTGGTGTTTACTGTGAGATCATTAATTTTTGTGGGACACTAATTTTCATCGATTTCATGGAGGATTTTATCCACGAATATTAATCCCCACAAATACGTGTCTCTTATATAGATCACATGTTTTCTAGAACATAGATCAACAAATAAATGTGTCCACAAAATTCCCAAAAGTACATGATCAGTGAAATTTAATGTCAACTAAAATGAATGATTTTACAGTACAGACTTATAGTCCATCCAATAGCTGGGATAGAAGTAGTCATTGGTTGACCTAGTTCACACAAAAGAAAACATGGTTTGTTTGTGATACTGTTTGTGAGGAGTTAACCTAGCCATAATTTGGAAGGGCTTGGCTTAAGGCTTAAAACATTCACTGTTATAAACTAGACAGGAATAAATAGAAAATTTAAAGAGAAATGACTTATTGTTCAAGCTGTCAGTTTTTGTCTTAAATTATAACCTCTTATTGTGGACAGGGGAAAGGAGGCTGGTTTCCCGGTCTCTGTCGAACTGTGTGCTGTAGACGCTGGTGCTGGTGGAAGGGGTACTGAGCAGTCCCACAATGCCCCTCTCACTTATACTTCCTGTCTGGGAGGGCGCCACTTCCAGCAGTCTTGCCACAAGCTGTACTCCGGTCAATTGCTGACTGCTGCATACCTTCAGTCTGAGTTTGGCAGCCTTTCTTTCTATGCCTTTTCTTCTGTCTGAAAGTTTTATTAACAATTTATATTACATTTAAAAGTAGTTAAGCACACAGTCTCCACACAATTTTTTTTTTTTTTGTCTAATCTTCAATACCTGAAGGAATGAAATAACAAGAAGGCCAAAATGACTTTATAATGCTTTTCAATGCCTGTATCTTAAAATTTGTTTCACATAAATTTATTATGCTTTTGAAACTCATTTGATAATCTAAAAATCTAAAATCCTGTTAAAATATTCCATATTTTATGAATATTGTGCAAATCATTTTCATTAGATTTGCCCTGGTGACCTACTTTTGAACAACACACCACCCAGTTTCTACTGTTTGAAATTCAGTGCAGACAAAATTCTGACCAAGTTTCATAAAGAATGGCCTAAAAAGGTAACCTCTAGAGTGTTTACAAGGTTTTCTAAAATCTGATATAGTGACCTAGCCTTTGACCCTATGTGACCCTTTTTCAAACAACTGAGATTTTATGCAGATACACATTTTGCCAATGGCCCTTACTAATCACAAAAGCATTCAAGTAAGCTAAAAGACAAATCACCAAAATGTTTTTAAAGCCCAAACTTTTGACATTTATAGAAAAGGTATGATGAAGGTCAAGGTCACAGTGACAAAATGAAATGAATAATATAATTGGATACAACTTTCATTAAAAGATGAAGAAGAGCAAAATTCCACTGGCATCTATTGGACTTTGTTAGCATATCTCACAGTAAAAGTATAATTGATTTCTGCATGAATTTGACCCTTTTCTAATCAACCTTACCAGTAGAAACAGATGGCTGATTGTCTTGGGCGGGAGGTCTCTTCACAGGGGAGGCCTCCGTGGCCATGAAGGACTGTCTTGTAGGAAACGTTGAGTGACCTTTCGGTGACCTCTCTGGGACTGCCACCCTGCGGGGTTTTGGACTTGTCTGGGTCAGCGGAACCACCTGCAAAGAGAAGGGGGTACTTCAGTCTGAGTCTTTAAGATGCTGAGTGTTTTGAAAATCTCCCTGATAATTTTAATTTCACACTAGAGCTATCATTAAACATGATGAATATCCCTACTATGAAAACATATGGAATTTTTTTAAATTTTAAATCAAAATTGTTTAAGTCTCACAGACAGCATTTCAGCCATTTGGAGACTATGTCTACTTGAGACAGATATAGTGCTGCCACACTGCAGTTTCACACCGTCGACATGTGGCACCACACTCAATCACATTATCCTGACAAACAGTCAACTAGACCTGGAACCTTCCTTATATGATGAGTGGTAAACAAAGTAGCTATACCAATACCATTTTTTTTTTTACTTTGGTATGTCGCGACCGGGGATCGAACCCACAATCTCCAGCTCCATTGACGGTAAATAATATGTGATTTTACCATCTGAGCATGGTTAAAAAAGTTAAATAAAAGAATTCTGCATCTCTTTACAAGAGAACTGAGGATATTTCTGTTTTCCAACATCTGATTTCAGTAAAACTTTCAAAAGCTGCCAATGCACATGATTCCTGTACAGTTGAACCTGTATTAGTGGCCATATGTACTAAGTGATCAGGCTGCATTTAGCAGTCTATTTTAATATTACCAAACTGTAGTATTTTGATACATATTTAAACTTCATTTAGCTGCCACATCTGTTAAGCGGCCACTTTCTCTTAATCCCCTGACTGACTGCTCAAGACACATTTGACTGTACATTCCAAATTAACATAAAAAGTGATAATGTAGGTTGATAACACATTTACAAATGTAAATAAAATGCAAAATGGCATAGTTGTTTGAATGCATTTCTTTTTAAGTGACAATGTCCTTTGAGTTTGAACTAGTACTAACTATGAAGCAAAGGAAAATACATGTGTTTAAGTAAAATGGCATTAAATAACACCTCCGGTGAGTTACCTGTGATGAAGATGCCAGTGGTTGCAGGTTCTGCAGCTGGGACTCCAACTCCCGACACCGGACTGCCAGTTCCCTCTCCTCCTGATTCTTGAACTCCAGCTGGGTCTGTAACTTGGCAACCTCACTCTACATACAGGTAGAGAACAGCAGTTGGACATTAACAGTGATGTTTCACTATTTTCATTTTTTGGGAGGATTTCTTAAATCATTAGTTTTACCTTAAAAATTGTGAATGTTTTGGCTGTCAGAATGATATTTCTCTCCAAAGACTTTAATCACTTGGGACATTGATAAAGATAAATTATTGGCTCATAAAGCTGGCAATTTAGCTTTTTTTTTTCTTTGAACACATAAAAAAACTTGAGATATAACTGAACATGAGGAAAACCAACACTTTACTGACTTGACTCAATATAATAAAAACATTAAAATTTGTTTGTAAAATGGGATGGAAAGTGTGAGTGTGATTTCACTCTGTAAAGTAGGGATATACATGTTGAATGAAAGTTACAGGGACTGACATCAAGAATTAAAGTTGCCTGTTAGTATAATAAATATCATTAGAAATAATTTTCTATTGGAAAAAAAGATCAACATTTATTAGCTGTGAAAGTAAATCTTACTTCTAAATTAATACTTTATGTCCTGTATCTTAAATATTCCTACAAAATTGAGAAAATGCACTGCATAAGTTGCCTTTAAAGGGACTGCCCCCCAGATGCTAAAATGACGAAAAAAAATAATAAAAACTTCTAATTTCAAGAAAATCAATATTATAATTGCATGTGAGGCATTTAAATTTGATCACTGATAGCTCACATCGCCTAAGAAATCCCAAGCTAATGCCATTTTTCCAACACAAATTTAAATGCTTTACAAACACATGTAAGTTTCAACAGGAGGGCCATCAAAGCCCTTAATTGTTCACCTGAGTATAGGGTTACCCAAGGAACATCTGTACTAAAACATTTTGAAATCTGGCCAGTGGTTTTGAAGAAGATGATTTTTAAAGATTTCATTTTTTTTTCTTTCTGTTGCCATGGCAAACAGAGTTCTACATGGATCAAGTTTATTTTAGCAACATCTGTGAAGGTTCACCCAAGGATCCTCCCTGCCAAGTTTAATCAAATTCTGTCCAGCGGTTTCCGAGGAGATGTCATTTAAAGCAAATTGTTGACGACGCACGACGATGGCTGATCCTAATAGCTCACCATGAGCAAGTTGTGCTCAGGTGAGCTAAAAACATATTTCTGAAAAATCATGTGACATTGTAAGTGCACGTTTGCACATGCGCATGTAAAATTCTGACAATAGTAGTTTAATACTTTGAAACGACTTGGCGACAGCTAAGAGCTTTAACCTTTATGTAGACTTTAATCAGTATTGATGTCACTATGACTGAAATCCAGATGTATTCTACCAGGTACATGTATTTGGTGATAAATCATTAGGCCAGAAGACATGTAGCTTGGTAGCTCAGTTGATAGAGTGCAGGAATGGTAATTCTGAGGCCCTGGGTTTGAGTCCCAGTTGTGCCATGATTTTTTTTTACCACCTGTTACAGTATTTTAACGGTGAAATAGCATAACTTCTCTTTGATTGTTGACACTGAGGACTCCAACATTTTGTTTATATCGCATTATCTATCACGTGATCTATGTGAAGTGCCAATAAAGCGAAATCCAAATTCTATTTATAAACAGGAAACTCCTTTATTTTGTAAGATTGGAAACAATTTTATTTGACAAATTATTTGAAAATCAGTACCTTTCTGGCCATTGGTAAACTTAATAACAAAATTAAAACATTTACGTCTGAATTTTAGTTTACATATTTTTTACGTTCAATTTACATTTTGAGTGCAAATGGGAGGCAGTCCCATTAAGCCTTTCTTTGAAGATCCAAAATAATCCAATCAGATGGTACCTGCAGATTCTTCTCCCTGTCTGACTGCTGTTTATTCTGAATATTTATCTGGCTCACTTTCTCCATCTTGATGGCCTCCAGCTCTGAATCCTTCCTGCCCAGGTTATCCCTCAGTAGGCTGTTCTCTCCCTCCTTCACACACAGTTCCTCCTTTAGCTTCTCCATCTAGACATACAGAAAAACTTTATCATGAAATAAACGCGTTTGAGAAAGTGTCATCCATCAATAATTTTACCTCAAAGACTGTTAGACATCAAGTGATCATAGGAATTCTATAGTAAATGCAAGCCTTTATAGACTTTGAGCAAAATAGCCTTTAACTCCAAATCAATGGATGCCTGCATCTGCACTGAAGTCTTTTTAACCCTTTCCCTTATAGAGGAAACCATGAAAAGACCTATGCGAACAGCTGCTCCTCAGTGGTCTGGAAATGAGGATTTTATAATTAAATTTGGTAAGGTTTAACTGTGGTTTTCTGCAGATCAGGCTTTATGTGTTACCTAGTGAGTGCGTCAAAATGAGTCTATATGAGGGAAAGGGTTAAGCATTTTAAGGACCATCTTTAAAATTTAATGATAAATGGTTTACCTTAATACAAAACCGTAAAATCATTAATTTTCGTTGACATTTAATTTGGGATTATGTACCCAAGGGGATTTCGTGTGTACAATAACTCATGGATCAGTGTTCTAGAAAACATGAGGCCTATGTAAGAGAGAAGTTTTTGTGGTGATTAATATTCGTGGATAAAATAAATCGACAAAATTAATTTCTAAGTACCACAAACAAAACACATGTGCCACTATTAGTACAAGGTTGACTGATGATGTTGATTTAACTCCCACCTGCAGTTTGACAGCAGCCAGCTCCTGTTTAAGGCGACCATCACTCTCCATGCTGGATGGAAGGCCTGTTGTACTTTGACGACCCAGGATCCCCGACATGTCAAGAGACTCTGAGCTGACACCCCTCGAGACTGACAATGAACTCTGTCTCCTCTGTCCAAAAGGCAGCTCTGATGATGAGCCTGTTTGGTGACAAGCATACATATTGATTGTTTAATCAAATGCTCTTCAAAAAATTATTCAGATACCCTTAAGTGAATTAACAGTAAAACAAAGTAGCAGTGTGAATTAAAAGTAAAACAAAGTAGCGGGCACAAATCGTCTGGAAAACTACTGTATTTTTTAATGATGGAATAACAAACATGGGAAACTTCATTGGCTCTGGTCACTTAGTGGAGGTGGCATTAACCCTTTCCCTCATAAAGACTCATTTTGACGCACTCAATAGGTACCACATAAAGCCTGATCTGCAGAAAACCACAGTTAAACCTTACCAAATTTAATTATAAAATCCTCATTTCCAGACCACTGAGGAGCAGTGAACAGCATAAAACCTGATCAGCCTGCGAGTTACTAGCAGGCTGATCTGGTTTTATGCTGTTCGCATAGGTCTTTTCATGGCTTCCTCTATAAGGGAAAGGGTTAAATGGGTATTTTGACTGTATATAAGAGTTATTAGATCATAAGGAACCTACCAGACTTGATGCTGGATGAACTGCCGGTATAATCACTGAGGGAGCCAGGGTAGGACGAGTGACTGGAATGGCTTGAACTGTTGTGGCTCGTGTGATGTTTGCCGTTGGATGAGCTGGAGGAAGACCGAGACAGCTGCGGCTTGAGGAAACGCCCACTGTCCCTGACGGGTGCAGTCACATGACCAGTTGAGGTGGATGGGACAGATTGATTTGCTACAAGTGGATAAGGTTGTTCCTTTTGGGGTTTAGGTACTGGGTCTCTAACACTGGACTGAAATAGAAGAATGATACCTTATATTATACTGCAGGAACAAGTAATATCCCCCAATACTGGCATTTAATGAATGTTTCTGGACCATATATATTTTGATTTAAAACTTGGTCATGTCTGCATACTTTCATGGACTGCAAATAATCTCCAAAACATGAAGAACAGATCACAGAGCACATCCTCCAAAGATGCAAACGGCATGACCAGGAGAGAACAGCAACATGGCCATCAGACACTCCAATGAACCAAAAACTGTATGGTGACCTGGAGGATCTGAGGATAACCATAAGGTTCTGTGGCTGGACAAGAAAAAAAATCAAAAAGAAATCTCCAAAACATGTAACTGATCATAAATTAATGTAAAAAACAAACAAGAGGGCCATGATGGCCCTGGATCGCTCACCTGATATCATTAGGCTATGTAAAATCAAGTGACCCCTGGGGCAGAGCCAATTTTGACCCCAGGGTCATGATTTGAACAAACTGGGTAGAGGTCTATTAGCCCATGTTACATACCAAATATCTAAACTCCAGACCTTGTGGTTTTTGAGAAGAAATTTTTCTAGATTTTTTTCCTTTTTTTAAAAAGAAGAATTTTCATGTTATTTCTATATTAGCCTATGTAAAATCATGTGACCCCTGGGGCGGGGCCAAATTTGACCCCAGGGGCATGATTTGAACAAACTTGGTAGTGATCTAATAGACAATGCTGCAACCAAATATCTAAACCCGGCCTTGTGGTTTCTGAGAAGAAGATTTTTCAAGTTTTTCTATATTAGCCTATGTAAATCAAGTGACCCCTGGGTTGGGCCAGTTTTGACCCCAGGGTCATAATTTGAACAATCTTGGTAGAGAGTCATAAGATCATGCTACATACCAAATATCTAAACTCCAGGCCTTGTGGTTTCTGAGAAGAAGATTTTTTCAAGTATTTTCTATATTAGCCTATGTAAAATCAGGTGACCCCTGGGGCGGGGCCAATTTTGACCCCAGGGCATATTTGAACAAACTTGGTAGGATCTAAGACATGCTCAACCAAAATCAAGCTCCAGGCTTGTGGTTTCTGAGAAGAAGATTTTTCAAGTTTTTCCTATATTAGCCTATGTTAAATCACGTGACCCCTGGGGCGGGGCCAATTTTGACCCCAGGGTCATAATTTGAACAATCTTGGTAGAGAGTCATAAGATCATGCTACATACCAAAAATCAAAAGGCTAGGCCTTGTGGTTTCGGAGAAGAAGATTTTTTCAAGTTTTTCCTTCCTATTTAAATCAAGTGACCCCGGGGGGGGTTTTGACCCCAGGGCCATAATTTGAACAATCTTGGTAGAGAGTCATAAGATCATGCTACATACCAAAAATCAAAAGGCTAGGCCTTGTGGTTTCGGAGAAGAAGATTTTTAAAATTTTCATTTTTAAAATCTATTTTTAGCTCCTGTGACCTAGATTTTTGACCAATCAAAATAATTTTAACAACTTCGGATAAGGGCCCCATAATGAACATTCCTGTGAAGTTTTATCAAAATTGACCAAGCGGTTAAGGAGGAGATGTCGTTTGAAGCAAAATGTTGACGGACGACGGATGGACGGACGACGGACGACGGACGAAGACCGGTCACAATAGCTCACCTTGAGCCTCTGGCTCAGGTGAGCTAAAAAAACAAAACAAAAAAAAACAAGAAATATTTTTGTGATATGCCAAAGTAATATGTTTCTACATCCTGGACAGTTAAACTATATAAAACATGATTTGGAGACTTTAAGAGAATCACTACTACATCAAGCAATTTATTCAATATGCAACACTTGATTGTACACTTTTGATCTTTTCTTTTCCTTCAGATATGGAGAAGAAGCAAAAGTACCATATTTTGATGGTTAAAAGTATAATTTCTTGCGTTTTTGGGAAGAAAAAATCCTGGAGAAAATAGCCATTTTGTGAAAACTGCATAAATAATTAAAGTCAATGAGATTTTCAGAGGGAAAGATGCCTATGATAAGCCCTTGATATATAAGGAAGAAAGCCCAGCAATTGGAAGATTAAAGAGAAATGTTGGTACCTGTGATGCTTGTATTTCCAGGTCCAGGTTCTCGAGGTCGGCTTGCGTGAAGTCTCCGTCATCGTCCCACAATTCATCATCACTGTCCCCCTCTGTCTTTCTCTTCTTTTGTGGTGGCTCGTCATCTAGATACACAATATTTTTTTTTTAAAAAGGGAATCATATTCTTTATATCTATAAGGCATAAAAAAAATTAGACTTGTTTCTGGTTACAGGCTTGGAAAAAAATGGGTCCGTTGGTCCCCCCCCCCTTTTTTTGTAGTTGGTCGGCTTTTTTTTTTTTTTTTTTTTTTAAAGCTTGATTAGATCTTATGTGGAAAATGTAACATGCTACATGTCAAATTACCTTTTACTGTATTTTGCAATTGCAGACAACTTTACAGAAAAAAATTCTAGTTTGTACTTTAAACATCAGTCCATTCAACTCAAATGAAAACTCAGTTGCTGGTACATGTACACAGTATGTTACTCAGAAAGCACATGCTGGGTGCAGATGAAAAATCAATAAAAATGGCAGAGTCAGTCACCTGTGTCATTTTATCCAATCAACACACGTTCTTAAGCTTCCTAATTATGAATAAATGCAGAATGCTTAAATGGTATCGCTTACAATATCTGTTTACATTTTACACGCTTTCTACCGACTTGCGTTTTATCTGTGGTAAGAAACACGCTTTCGGGTGAAAGCAGAGACGAATGGACTGATTAATATCTATTATGAATACAAGTATATTTAACGTATGCCAAGGATCCCTAAAATTAGCTATTGCTACGACGCACTTTAAATAGACTTGTTCGTAACGTTTCAGGCATGGTTTATAATTTTGATTATTTACAAAAATAAGTTGAAATTTGAAACTTATCCGTAACCTCAAAATAGCTGTCATCTCCAAATTTACTGTTAGCAACCAGTTAAATGAAGACAAGGCGATATAAAATCTTAGATTGAGATGGATATTGTTTTTTTTTTTACTCATTTTTTTTTTTTTTTTTTTGTTTCATCAGCTTCGAAATAAATAATGGGTCGGTCGGGTAACCAGAAACAAACCTTTTTTTTATGCTTAAGGGCAAAAACAATCCTGGTGGAAATAGAAAATGCAGGTATACTGCATGAAATTTAACATTTTTTTAAGAAGGGAAAGCCCCTATGAACAGCCCCTGATTATAAAGGGGAAAAAAAGCTGTGATTATAGCATCCCTGACTGGTGCCCTATCTCTTTACAACTTGGCCATGTTTGGCCATAACGAAGAGATTTTTGACTGAACTGAGTTCTCTAGATGAACATGTCTTATAAACAAGGAAGTCTCACAGAATACATGTATTCATTCTGAATGTATTACTAGAAATCTTAAGCTTGGTAAAATGTGTGGGAATTTCTTTGATAGTCAAACTAGAGTTAAATCAATCTTGCTTGAATTATTCATGCCATGATGGTGTAATTAAATGCAGAATTTGGAAAAATAATTCATATATTCACCTGATTGGGAATATTTAAGAAGCAGAAAAACAACTTAGCATGTGTAACATATAGTTGAAAGAGGCATTTTCTTTCATTATTACAATAAAATAACAAACAAATCTCATTTGAAAAAAAAAACCAACTGGGAAAAATATACATATTTTCAATTGGGATTTGGGCTGATATTTGGACCCTACAAATAGGCAGGAAAAAAAACCTGAATGCAAATCATACTGCTAGGAAATTCAATTTAAGTCACCATATAATGAGTAAGCTTTCTAACCTTTGGTCTGTCGATATTTTCCATCCATATGACCCAGATCCTTTGAGGCCTTACTGGAGGTTTTAATGTTTTTGATTTGATATTTACCTCTCTTTCCATTAAAGAGAGAAAATACTGATTTTCTTGCCATACATTGATTGCAGTTATGCACTATTCACTGAAATAAAAAAGGTATATCAGTTATCACTAACTTTACAACATTTTATACTTTTGAAGGTCTAAACATCTTAAGTTTCTGATCATGTAAGAACTAAAAACAGTATATGTATGGTAGAAATGAAAATTTTCATAAATAGATTTAAAATGTGCTTTTATTGTCTATTTGTCCAATGTCTATTTTTTTTATTTGTCACACCCATAGCAAAAACAAAAGCCAACCCATACAAGGACTCAGGAGTGACTTTACCTAACCCTAACCCTTTGTAATGAGACATCAAGTTAGCCATGGTCCCAGAGTAATGATCAATAACTACTGCCTAGGAGAATGTAATGTACATGACTGTATATCAAACGCCCTGTTGGTCGTGGCTATCCCAGGCACCCAGGGCTCAAAATTAACACTCGCATTTCGGCAAAATGCGAGTAGAAAATGAAGTTTGCAAGTTATGTGTTAAACCCCTAGCATTTTTTTGCGAGTGAAAATGTTAGCTTAACCCTTTCCCTCATATAGACTCATTTTGATGCACTCAATAGGTACCACATAAAGCCTGATCTGCAGAAAGCCAAACTCAAACCTTACCAAATTTAATTACAAAATCCTCATTACCAGACCACTGAGGAGCAGCGAACAGCATAAAACCTGATCAGCCTGCGAGTTACTCGCAGGCTGATCTGGTTTTATGCTGTTCGCATAGGTCTTTTCATGGTATCCTCTATGAGGGAAAGGGTTAAACATTTCCTTTAACATGTCTAAATGAAATAATTTCAATAAGATAATCAATAACATCAACAAAACTAAACAATCCTAGCTTGTTCTTAATATCAAAAGCGAAATTTACACTGGTAAATTGTTGTATAAAGCGTGGGTCGGTCTGTCAACTACAGTACACAACACACGGACACATTATGACATATATGTTAAAACGTCTGTTTTCAATTAATATTTCTCTAATGAATATAAATACTTGATTCCACTTTATTTTCTAATTATGATTCTAATTAATAAAGTTTACAATTACAATATTAATTTAATTTTCAGTCAATAAAAGTTATCCACATCCTCGAAATGACCTTGGAAGCCTTTTTTTACACTAGTCTTGGTTTCCAATGGAAACACGCCTGATGCTGATTTCGATCATCAATTGAACAATGTCAAAATGAAAGATATTCAATTTTTTTTTTAATACATCTTGTGATGTTAATGAACTTTGCACAGACAAACAAGAGAAAGTGCATAGATCTAACACACTGGCGATAAAGACAGTGAAGAAATGGGAGAAGGTGTTGGTTGTCAGACTTTAAAAGAGTCTGGGTTCAAAATTAACACTAGCATTTTCGGCAAAATGCTAGTAGAAAAAAAAAGTTTGCCAGTTATGTTATAAACCACTTGCATTTCTTTGCCCCTGCAGGACAAGTAGCTGTTTAATTCTACCTGTCCTGCATATGTTATGCTACTCGTCCTGAATTTCATGCACAATTTTCAATATTATTGGGAAAATTTTCTTTTCTGTATTCTTTTTTAAAGGCGCTTTTCTTTCTCTTTACTCTCCAAATCCTTGCCACACTTCTCCATTTTTGAAATGTAACACACAATAGTTCGTTTATTGAAACCCAAGACAGATTCTTTTTTCAATATTAAATTTTATTTCTCGATCAGTTTAAACAGCATTTTGATTCAAAATATTGAAATAAAATATATTAATGATAATATTAAAAAAAAATAATCACACAAAAAAAAAATTGCGATGATAAGCTCTATATGCAATGTTCAATTGGACGCAGGTTAGCGAATTGAGTGCCCCCATTGGTGTATTATACAGTGCACGTTTTATACATAACCTAACACCAACTTTGTTTCGGTTTTCCTTTGATATAAAAAAAAAACACATTGACTATGATCATTTTAGCAGTCTTCTACTTTAGCAACTTTCCACTCATCCTGTTAGATAAGCAGGCTACATTTTTTTTTTTACTTGCCCATCTGCAAATCTACTCTATAGCGGATGAGTGAAATATTTTCGATTCAAGTTGTAAGAACTTGTTTTCCAAAAGATATAAAAATTTAACTTATATTGATGGATAAAACATATTTATTTCCAGTTCAGCTGATTAAACAAGGGAATCAAATAGTGAAATATATCCTCGAGTGCCCAAACTGCGCCCCTCTAAGATTTAATTAGGAAATGCAACATAAATAAAATAGATAGAATAAAAACTGTTCACATACCAATTAATTCAATCAAATTCACATTGATACCCCCCCAAATAATTCTTTTATAAATAATTATTCACTCAAAAATAATAATTTATACCTTACGAGTCAAATATTATGCCATCATTTTGTGTGGTCCTAACTCCGCCGCCCCCTAGGTGACGTCATAGCAGTTGCGATTTGTACACATATGATTTCCATTTACAAATATGTAAACACAGCAGATGGAATTTCCGAGATACTTTTATTTTAAAAAATTGAGCGTAAAAGGGCCATCACGCGTGGAAATCATTTTGTATTAAGAAAAAACACATAAAAAAGTGGTGTGAGATGAAATTTGCAATAATTATCAGTTTGAATCAAAATTTCGTACAAAAATCATCTGAGTTTATTTAAAGGAACATAGTAAGAAAAATCTCACAGTCGCTTACGCGTGTGATAAAATCTAGCGAGACTACGATAAAAAAAAGGAAGGTGGCGGAGTTAGGACAGGGGCGCAGTTAGGACCTCCGACGATAATTGCAAGATTGTCCTCTTTCAGATCAGCTCGAATACATGTACAAACTAAATGGAAAGTAGCTAGTTCATTACAAGTAGAGACCAAAACAATCGAATAGCATCAGATAAATAAATTCTGTCTGCTATATATATATTTAGCGGCTATCTAATACAACTATAATGCTTGAGGAGCAATTCTTATTTTTTTCATCCGAAAATTTGTTATATCCGAACTTATATCAGTTACATGTTTATTTATTTCGAGCAATCTTATTCAGTCCTTACATACTTACAATAGACCACAGTCATTAATCTTAATATCTGTTTATATACAAAACTATGAAAAAAGTTAAGATTGACAACAAGTGGTTCATTTACTTACAAGGGTAACAACTTCTTTGGAAATTCATTTGTTTTTGCCGCGAGACCGGAAGTCGATTTGACGGAAATGTTCATTTTGCGGAATACAAAATATTAATCACGGACAATGTAAATACAAAGATATTTATAGTCCATTTTTTTTCCTTCAAAAATGTAAAGAGAAAAAACAAGGAGAAAGAGAGAGGAGAAAGAGAGAGAAGAAAAAAACTTTCAATTTTTATTTTCTATTAATTATGGGTGATTAGAAACATGTCATTTCCATCTCATACTAGTTTTTGAGTTGGACAAGTATTTAGCATCTGGGAAGATGTTGAAAGATGCTTGACCTCATCCCCACCAACAGTATTTTTGAACAATGATGTTATTTTTTCTGATAAACATTATCAATATGAGATTTTTTTTTTTTTGGTATAGTTTAAGACCCGTCAGCGCATTTTTGCTTAAAAGAAGATCAGAAATTAATTTTTTTATACTGTTTGCTATTTATCAGTAATTACCAATGACAAGGTACAATTTAAAAACCCCTACAGACAGAAAATACAAACTGTATACCTTTTAGCCTGATCTAAATTTCCCATGGTCTGATATAATGCTGTTAAAGTACTGATAACTCTTTAATGGAAAGATGAGTATGGTGTCCATGAGCTCAGTTTTCTGCCCATCACATGTAGAGTAGCAGTCCGGTGGTAACATACATGGCTGTGGATCCTATGGTTGTGGGTTTGTTGCCCGTTTTAGGATGGGCTGGGGGCAAGGGTTTTTCATGGCCTTCCCAAGTTCCCAGGTGCCAAGTACTAGTCCAGCCTAAGAACTGTCAAGAGGGATTAGTAGAAATTTTTATAACTTATTTCTCAAAAGATGTTAAATAAGTAAGTTTAACTCCAACCTAAGTATCTTATTTGCACTTGTGCTTTCTCCATTTTGGACCATACCATTGATTGTTTATGGGGGTGTTTGATGAATGTTTATTGACTACAAGTAAATAGCGAACAGTGCAGACCATGATCAGGATGTGAAGGCTGATCTTGTTCTGCACTGGTCACAAAGGCAGTCACAGGTGCCCACAGAATTGTAAGGGTTCATCTAATCATTATATTATAACCATGGTCCTTCAAATGTTTAATAAGACTTCAGTGTAGATGCAAGCATCCACTGACTGGGAGTTATGGGCTAGTTTGCTCTAAGTCTATAAAGGGTTGCTTAAAATGGACTGTAAATTTCCCACAATCATTTGATGGACTATGATCATAATTTAATGATAGATGGATTACCTTGAACTAACATATAGATTCCAACATTGGATAATGCATTGATGACCAGCCTGTACATGGCTATATAATACAGTTTCTCTTCCAGTGATAGTGTAGTGTATTTGAATGATTTGAATTTGAATTAAGGATTACAGCTGGCTCAGAGTTTGTGTTCTTGCAGTCCTTCAAGAGTCAACATGAGAAGAGGAGATTGGGCAGACTGAGGAAACAATGTCCAGAGTGATTATACACATACAATATTATACTATTTACAAAATCTGGTTTCTTGTCTAAAGCCACTTTACCATAATTTCAGCCTTAATAAAATACAATGTATCAGAAAATAGAAATGTTCTTTTCTCACTTATACCAAAGCTAGTCTTACTCTAACATAGCACCTACACCCTTTCAGTCATGAATATTCATGTATATTTAAGACTTGATGAATATTAATTTTCTTAACATTAATTGGTATGTATGAAACAGGATATTTCTAGCAATGCAATGCCGATTATGTAGACATACAATACTGTTTGAGCAAATACAGCAGACCTTGATCTGGTAGAAGCTGTCTGATCTTGGTCTTCTCTGTTTGCCATTGCGTCAAATCAGTCTGAGTTAGAGAGTTATCAATATCAATGATGAACAGGATGCAACAACAATAATTCCTTTTTGGTCCTCTAAAAGTAGTTTTGTTGAAGTAAGAAAGTGTGTTATTTGTGACTCGTTTTTTTCTTCATTTGTACGGAAGCTACCAGAGACAACAGTTTTTGGTAGGTTAATTAAATAGAGGTACAAAGGAATAACAAGCATCAGTACTATTTCACTATTTTTATTGACATAAATTTCATGAGTGAAATAAATAACAAGTTTAATAGCAATCTACAACACAGTATGTAAAACATCCTTCATAGTTGTAACTAATTAAAACAAAGCTAAATACCGGTATTACATAAATGCCTTACTGGGTAAAATAATATTCTCACAAAGTCTAAGCATTTACACATAAAATCTTCCATAACATTAGCACTTTTTGACTTTCTGTTTCATCAATTTCAATTTTAGAACTTAAAAAGCCCTGAATAATAAATGACAGAAATAT
Organism: Solen grandis; assembly: GCA_021229015.1. Taxonomy (NCBI): domain Eukaryota; kingdom Metazoa; phylum Mollusca; class Bivalvia; order Adapedonta; family Solenidae; genus Solen; species Solen grandis. The sequence goes on from CM037786.1 coordinate 19,401,665, forward strand.
AAGAAAGAGAGAGAGAGAGAGAGAGAGAGAGAGAACCATTTTGACAGCAATTTAGATTTTGCGATTAAATAAAAACTGACACAGACTGACATTTGTAAATGGAACAAAGAGTTTAATAGTTAAATTTATCTTTAAAAGTTTCATTTGAACAAAATACACAGATAAAAACAAAAGGTACAGGTATGCTCCATGAAGCACATTGTAAATTGTTTATAAGACAACATAAAGGAAATTAATTGCACTATACAATGTAAACAATGTCTAAGTTATTAAATACCAGGAATAGGGAAATGATCAAACATCCTTCAGTTTTTCTTACTGGTAAAATATACTTTGATACATCAACTAATGATAGAATACTTCTTTAACAATTATACAAAAAAAAATCATTATTTCAGTAAACATTCACTTAAAAATAAGAAAAAATACATGAAGTGCTTTAAGTTCTTGAGTCTGGGAACAAAGCTGATGTGTAGTGAGAACTGAGTATTACCATGATAACAAAGCTTAGATCATGTTGAGAAGAATAAGTATAAGATCAACAGTGTTTAACTTCTCTTCATATATTTTGCATTTTTATAAACTGTGACAAGCAAATCATTTAAAACAGTACAGGTTTTAAAAATGTTTCAATGTCCTGTACTTCATTCCGTAGCTATACAAAGGTATGATCACAAAAGCTGACATGTATATACACAGATATGGATCACATTATGCATTTAAGTTTTCAACAGTTGCCTGTGACTTCCTGTGGATCACCAGGACATTTTCTCCAGATGAAGAATTGAGTACAAGGTTTCCATACTGTAGAGATAGTGGGTGAGTCAGATCTATTCAGTCTATATTGGCAGTCTCAGTGGATGGCACTTCATATCACCCTAGAATGGTAAGACACAAATTCAAATTAAAAACATGATAATTGTAATTATAAACATTTCATCATTACATGTATATAATCACATTATCACATAATCAATAATATCCTGACTGACGGCATACCATAATCACCACATGTGAGGACTTGTTCTAGACACTTGTTCTGTTTTAAAAACTGAATATCCTCAATAGATCAATGATAAAAAAGCTGAAAACATTTAGGCACAGACTCTAGAAATACAGTATATACTTCACAAATCTTAAGCTCAAATTGAAATATCATTCTCAAAAACCAACTGAGTCTAACAGCTATATTTGAGTTTGAGCAAGAACTGTTAATTATGTATATTTTGTATAATCAAGAACATAGGACATAGTTTTTGATAGTTTTCAGGTACAGATAGTGCTGCTAATGAGGCTTCAGACTCATGTACAGTTGAACCTGCACTAGCGGTCACCTGTATTAAGCAGCCAACCTTCATTTAGCAGTCAGCTGCAATATTACCAACTATCATTTTGTTATATGTTTAACCTTCATTTAGCGACCACTTCTGTTAAGCAGTCACTTTTTCTTGTTACATTGACTGACTGCTTAAGACAGGTTTGCTATGTATAGTGCAGGCAATTTGCCAGTAGTCAGTCTTAAATAATGAAATATTGCCTTACTAAAGTTGATAAGAAAAAAGGCAAACATGTGTGTAATACTGCTAATTAACCCTTTACCACATATAGATTCATTCTGATGCATTTGCAAACAAAGTAGACCCAGATCCTAGAAGGAGCTGTCTGATCAGGGTCCCCTCTGTTTGCTAATACATTATTGTAGTTCATGTTCTTCACAGTCTGCTCAGAAGATAAAAATCCAAGGTTTCACATACCATTTACATTTCAATAAATTAATATTCACCAAGTCATAAATTTGTACATGAATATTCATGGAGGAAAGGGTTAACAAACAGTATATATTGCAGACTTCATTATAAAGTTACATGTATTACTAAATCATGGACTCAACTACCATGATTTTAACAGCTGTTTTAGGTTGATTAGAAAACAAGCTTTTACAACTTATACTAAACCATCTTAAAAGTCCCTGGGTTTGACCAGTACTTGGCACCTGGGAAAGTTACAAACATATTTTGCTTCTATTGGGGATCAAACTTGCAAACTTTGGACCCATACCACCATGGTGCCACATATGATAATCTTTACAAACTGTGGAACAACACTGTTCAGTATCAAAGGTATCTAGGTTTGAACCCCAAATACAGCATTATAATATAGCTGTTCTATACGGTTTAATTTTTCAAAATAACAGTCAAAATTTTTGATTCAAATAATATAATATTAAAGAAACTTAAATCAAAATTAATAAACTGACGAAATATACCCCTGATTTAAATAAAAAAAAAAAAAAAAAAAAAAGAATTGAATTAATAGTTTTGTGTGAATTTCCAAAACTGAACAACCAACAGAACATGGAATATGAAAAAGCTGAAGAAAAGTTCAATTAACTTCATATCATAAATTGTACTAATCTATAATTAAGCACTATCATACTGTGCTGAAAAGGATTGAAAGGGGCTGTATGTATAAATAGAATACAAGGTTTTTCATTGAAAAATTTCCATGGATTGGAAAATAAATACCAGTTCTGCATATTAGTGAGGTTTCCGGATGTAGAAGCATTTAATTCATTTTGCTCAGAGGACCAATTGAAGCTATGAGGAGTAAAAAGCTGAAATTCAAATTGGATGAGGACTGCAGGGTGGGCTGGCATATTATTGTATAGAAGCTGCAGAACCCTGAAAGTCTTTAACAAGTTTATAAGCCCAAACTAGCTCTTATTTTTGCAAAGAGGTTTACAATGGTGGGGTATAGGTAGCATTGTTTGTTTTGAAACTCTCAACAGTGCAATTTACCTTCAACAGTCAAATGCTGAAAATAAAAATGTCACATTTTTGGTGAAAAATGAATTCTTCAGGTAACTGGTTTCATTAACTTCAGTATACTATAAGTACCAGTTCCTTTTTTGATTGAATATGTATACTTAGGTCTATTTCAATGATAGCTGAGATATGCTTCTTTTAACTTGATAAAAATATTATTTTATCACTCATGAAAATTCCAACACATGACCAGTACTTTGCATTAGAGAAGCTACTGAACTCATCCTTCCCTATAAAGAAGTATAAAACTTGTACCCTTGTCATACTTCAAGCCTGCGTTTCAAAATATATCTCAAATTGAGGTTTTTCCTCAACTCAAAATTTTAAAAATCTAGATATACCTTAATCATTGAGCTAAACCGTAATATTTTTTGCATTACATGCTGTTTATAAATATGTTTTTACAGAAAATGGTCTTTAATTTCTTAAACAAGAGCCTGAGGGCTCTAATCCGCTCACCTGAGAAAAGATAAAATGTCCCACCATAAAGTTACAAAAGATAGGTTAAAGATCAAGGTAACAAGGTGTTTTTTTTAATGATTGAAAAATTATCTAAATGTACAAAGCAATTCCTTTTTGTTGATATGTGATGTACATGTTAAGATGAGTAATTGTGCACAGTATCATTCAGATCTGATAAACAGTTGCTAATATTAGCCTATGTTGAAGAAAGTAACCCCCTGGGCGGGGCCAATTTTTACCCCAGGGCCATTATTTGAACAAACTTGGTAGAGATCATTAGACAATGCTACATGCCAAATATCAAAGCTCCCAGCCTAAGGTTCCAGAGAAGAAATTTTTTCTGATATTTCCTATATTAGCCTATGTTAAAGAAAGTGACCCCCAGGGCGGGGCCAATTTTGACCCCAGGGCCATAATTTGAACAAACTTGGTAGAGATCCATTAGAAAATGCTACATGCCAACTATCTAAGCTCTAGGCCGTATGGTTTCAGAGAAGAAGATTTTTCTTGATTTGTTCCAATATTAGCCTATGTCAAAGAAAGTGACCCCCAGGGCGGGGCCAATTTTGACCCCAGGGCCATGATTTGAACAATCTCTTGGTAGAGATCCACTAGACAATGCTTCATGCCAAATATCTTAGCTCTAGGCCATACAGTTTCGGAGAAGAAGATTTTTCTAAGTTTTCCCTATATAAGCCTATGTAAATAAAGTGACCCCCAGGGCGGGGCCAATTTTGACCCCAGGGCCATGATTTGAACAATCTTGGTAGAGATCCACTAGACAATGCTACATGCCAAATATCTTAGCTCTAGGCCATACGGTTTCGGAGAAGAAGATTTTTCTAAGTTTTCCCTATATAAGCCTTTGTAAATAAAGTGACCCCCGGGGCGGGGCCAATTTTGACCCTAGGGTCATGATTTGAACAATCTTGGTAGAGATCCACTAGACAATGCTTCATGCCAAATATCTTAGCTCTAGGCCATACGGTTTCGGAGAAGAAGATTTTTCTAAGTTTTCCCTATATAAGCCTATGTAAATAAAGTGATCCCCAGGGCGGGGCCAATTTTGACCCCAGGGCCATAATTTGAACAAACTTGGTAGAGGACCATAAGATGATGCTACATACCAAATATCAAAGCTCTGTGCCTTTTGGTTTCAGAGAAGAAGATATTTAAAGATTGCAAATTTTTTGTCTATTTTTAGCTCCTGTGACCTAGCTATTCAACAGACTGGAACCATTTGAACAAACTTGAAAGAGGGTCACCCAAGGGTCATTTGTGTAAAGTTTTATTGAAATCTGCCCAGTAGTTTAGGAGGAGAAGTCGTTTGAATTAAAAAGTTGACAACGCACGAAGCACGACGGACGCCGGACCATCACAAAAGCTCACCATGAGCATGTTGTGCTCAGGTGAGCTAAAACAAGAGGGCCATGATGGCCCTGGATCGCTCACCTGATATCATTAGGCTATGTAAAATCAAGTGACCCCTGGGGCAGAGCCAATTTTGACCCCAGGGTCATGATTTGAACAAACTGGGTAGAGGTCTATTAGCCCATGTTACATACCAAATATCTAAACTCCAGACCTTGTGGTTTTTGAGAAGAAATTTTTCTAGATTTTTTTCCAAAATAAGTCTATGTAAAATCAAGTGATCCCTGGGGAGGGGCCAATATTTTCACCAAATATCTAAATGCCGGCCTTTTAGTTTCCTAAAAAGAAGAATTTTCAAGTTATTTCTATATTAGCCTATGTAAAATCATGTGACCCCTGGGGCGGGGCCAAATTTGACCCCAGGGGCATGATTTGAACAAACTTGGTAGTGATCTAATAGACAATGCTGCACACCAAATATCTAAACCCTAGGCCTTGTGGTTTCTGAGAAGAAGATTTTTCAAGTTTTTCCTATATTAGCCTATGTTAAATCAAGTGACCCCTGGGTTGGGCCAGTTTTGACCCCAGGGTCATAATTTGAACAATCTTGGTAGAGAGTCATAAGATCATGCTACATACCAAATATCTAAACTCCAGGCCTTGTGGTTTCTGAGAAGAAGATTTTTTCAAGTATTTTCTATATTAGCCTATGTAAAATCAGGTGACCCCTGGGGCGGGGCCAATTTTGACCCCAGGGCCATGATTTGAACAAACTTGGTAGTGATCTACTAGACAATGCTGCACACCAAATATCTAAGCTCCAGGTCTTGTGGTTTCTGAGAAGAAGATTTTTCAAGTTTTTCCTATATTAGCCTATGTTAAATCAAGTGACCCCTGGGGCGGGGCCAATTTTGACCCCAGGGTCATAATTTGAAAAATTATGTAGAGAGTCATAAGATCATGCTACATACCAAAAATCAAAAGGCTAGGCCTTGTGGTTTCGGAGAAGAAGATTTTTTCAAGTTTTTCCTATATTAGCCTATGTTAAATCAAGTGACCCCTGGGGCGGGGTCAATTTTGACCCCAGGGCCATAATTTGAACAATCTTGGTAGAGAGTCATAAGATCATGCTACATACCAAAAATCAAAAGGCTAGGCCTTGTGGTTTCGGAGAAGAAGATTTTTAAAATTTTCATTTTTAAAATCTATTTTTAGCTCCTGTGACCTAGATTTTTGACCAATCAAAATAATTTTAACAACTTCGGATAAGGGCCCCATAATGAACATTCCTGTGAAGTTTTATCAAATTTGACCAAGCGGTTAAGGAGGAGATGTCGTTTGAAGCAAAATGTTGACGGACGACGGACGGACGGACGACGGACGGACGGACGACGGACGGACGGACGACGGACGAAGACCGGTCACAATAGCTCACCTTGAGCCTCTGGCTCAGGTAAGCTAAAAATCATACTTTTGGAGATACAGAAATTGAGATTGTTTAATTGAGGACAATCTCAATTTGCGATACAGAGTAGCTTGTTAAACACTGGCTAGAAACATAAAGCTTATTTATAGGCAAGTCAATGATCATTTAAATAAAATTTAAACCATATAATGCTATATAACATTCAGTGGGTTACATAATCATACAGTATTTTCATTTTACAAGCATTGCCAGTACAGCGCCATCACAATGCACCAGGCATTATTTTCACTTCTGTCTAATGTACATAACAAAGGACGAGATATCAGCATCCCAAACCATTCCTGTATACATGGCATGCTTTATAGCAAATACTAGCTAATCACTTCAAATATAAATCAAACCCACAAAATGTATAAATGCAGGATTAATTTATCACTCGTAGAACATTGTTTTGTTAGCTCTTTTCCAGAGATATGCCAGTGTTAGGCCCCGTTAAGGCACTGCATCACCTTTTAACAAGTTATGCTAAAAACTTATAACAGTTTTGAGGGTAAGTTCAATCTAGTATTCTTTTTATTCATGGAAATGCAAACTCAGGCAAAATATTTTAATTTTTTTACCTTTTTGAGTAGTGATTTACAACTTAGATTTAACTCTCATTCATTTCAAAACCAAATCTAAGCAAATGTTTATACTTTCACAAATACAAAAGATACATATTGCATAGGTAAAGATACATTTTTGTAATTGACTACTGGCTCTTCTACACTTAAATCATCATAAGGACCTTATACAGTAATGTATATGCTCCTTGATTGCCAAGTAACATTAATGATGTATCAATCAAAAGCAAAGGTACCCAGTTCATTGCTTTGAACAAAAAACTGCCCGTTTAAAAAAAAATCAACAACCTTATATATACATGTATTAAGCTTATATAATATTAAATTGCTATTGACTTTTTAAATGGGCAGTTTTTCAGTCAAAACAACATACCAGGTACCTTTGATCAAAATTTACACATCTTTAGTGTGTGTTCAGTCTTGTGCAAGGACTGAATGGAAACAGAAAAAAAAAAAAAAAAAAAAATTTTGTGTTAAAGATTCATAAAAATGAAAGACAAAAATAATCAGATCAGTATAATTGGGAAAATGTACTTATTCACATACAGAGCCTCAAATAGAGGGTGCATATCTTAAAAATGTATACATTCACTGTGCCAAGTTTGATTGAAGTCAAATTAAAACTGTGTGAGTTACGCAAACAAAAGGGCCATGATGGTCCTGAATCACTCACCTGAGGACCCTGGCCTTCAGAAGGCTTTATAAATTTACATTGTAATGGCAAGAAAGAATGTACACAGAATCATCTTTAGCAAACATTGTGACCAATGTCTGTGAAGATTTGGCAATACATGTGACCTCTAGAGTGTCAAAGATTTTTTAAGGATTATAACCAGTGACCTACTTTTGACCCCAAATGACCTCATTTCTAACTCATCCAAGATTCCATAAAGACGAACAGTATGACTAAGTTCTGTGAAGATTGTGCCAACATGTGGCCTCTAAGGTGTTCACAAAGTTTTTCAAGGATTTGATCCAGTGACCTACTCTGTGACCCCTTATGACCCATTACAAACTTACCCAAAACTGTTTGCAGATGAACATTCTGATCAAGTTTTGTAAAGATTAGGCCAAACCTGTAGCTTCTAGAGTGTTCATAAATTGTTGACCTCAGCAAACACACAACAGGCAATCAGAATATTTCACCATAAGCATGTTGTGCAATGGTGAGCTAAAAACAAGTACATCCTACGTGTTGCAGATGGATGGCAAGACAGTAGTATAGAGTGTATGGAGAAACAGACAAGACAGAAGTATGAACAGAGTGTACAATAGCTGCATTCACCAGTGGCTGCAAATGTCCATAAAAATGCATGTATACATGTTAACTTTTTCTGAATCTCACCAGAAAAAGTAAGCTAAGCTCCTTTAACTATGGGGATTCACTCATCGAGGCAAGCATTATCAATGAGGTTGCTGTTTTATACAGGGTAATGAATAACTATAAGGTAAAAGGGACCTTCTATTTTAAGGGTCAGATTAAGCAGAAATTTATCAGTATGGGACTATGTTAAACAAATCCTACACTATAAATAGAATTAAATACAGTTTATACTAATCGTGTATTATACTTTTATTACATTTATAGCACAGAAGGGAATTATGCATTAGAGAAAATCAGAAAATCTAAATGGAGTGGGTCAAATTAATTTTTAGAAGTGAATTACCCATGCCTCAAGGTAAGTAAAGAAGTAAGAACCAAAATGAATCACTGTTACTGATTTAGATAGCATGTGTTCATTTGTCATGCTCTTGTGACAAATGATTTTTCTTCTTTCCTTCTTCAAAAATATAAGACTTAATTTTAAAAAAAATCTTACATATTTTAGAACTTAAATATTTCTGAAACTGTATCCTAAATAAAAAGAAGAGAGTTCAAAAAGACACATTATTTCTCCCCAGCCCTCCACATAGTACCCTGTTTTACATCTTCAGAAACACAATTTCAGAGAAAGGATAGATTTAGAATGAGGCAAGGCTTCCTCTGACTAATTTTTTGCCTGAGTCAGTGGAGGAGCCAAATTAAAAAAATTGAAGTCATTTTTTTCTTTTCATGAGCCACTTTTTGAGAAAAAAGTATAACCAAAATGTAACATTTTAATGCAAATTTAGGACTGTATATATGTATGTATAGCAATAATAAAGATGTTAATATCCTTATAATCAATCATTACTACAGATTTAATATTTAAGGTGACTTTGCTAAAACTCAACCAACCATACTTTTCACTAAAGTAATAATTTCAATCTTTGATCAGATAGAAACACATTCCATTATCTTTGTTTCATATGATAGTTACATAAATAATCTTTTTTATTGTCCCAAAGTATTAACATTAAAGTATTACTTTGCACAAACTAAAATGGCAGAATCATTATCTGTTTAACCCTTTCCCTCATATAGACTCATTTTGACGCACTCAATAGGTACCACATAAAGCCTGATCTGCAGAAAACCCCAGTTAAACCTTACCAAATTTAATTATAAAGTCCTAATTTCCAGACCACTGAGGAGCAGCGAACAGCATAAAACTAATCAGCCTGCGAGTTACTCGCAGGCTGATCTGGTTTTATGTTGTGCGCATAGGTCTTTTCATGGTTTCCTCTATGAGGGAAAGGGTTAACTACTACTAAATAATTTTTCTTTTAATAGTCTGATTTTCGAGATGGGTGTAGGGGTATCAATGATGAGTCTGGTTTACTATTAGTGATATAGGCATCTCAAAAACACTACAGCTGAGTTCAGTCTACAACTTACACACCATGCTCCAGTCATCGCTTGCCAACCCTACATAAACACATGTAACGGTCAACCAAGGATTAGTGGGGAAAAGAAACAATTGTGTAAATCTGCAGGAAATTCTAGAACATTTATGCTTGTTTTTAGCAATAAAATATCAACAATGACCATTTTATCAAAAAATGTTATCTACTATAATTTTATATCAAGATGAATGATGTTTTTGAGGTTCACAGATTCACTCTGCACAATGGTTTAAGCTGTAGACTTTTTGTTTGCTTGTTTAGGTTTAATGTCCCACTGACAGTTTTTAATTGAGTAATTTTGGGAAATTTTGTCTACAGGACACAAAGTGCTGACTCCCTGAAAAATGCTGTCTTAGAAAAATGGAATCACATTATCCAGACACTGGGCTAACCAGTCCTGTATCTATCCTTGTAGACCATTTCACACAGAAATGAGATGTAAACCAATGTTAATCCCAAACATCTAATCTCCATGCTGCTGTAAAATTCTTCACATTGTTCAATGGGAAATATACATACACTTGAAATGTTTCCCCTGTCACTGATGGGTCAGTTTAATCAGAGAAATTATACCAGGTATGCCAGTCACCCTTATGAGTCTAGATCAGCTAAAAAGTGACATGTAGAGGACCTGGTTTTACACTGTCTGCTTATGTCATTTTCCTGGTGATTCCTCTGTGGCAAGAGGTTGAGTAATAACATTTCGGACATTTCGAAGAATTTGTTCTTATACAGGAACATTTTATTATGTGTGCAGAAATGTTTATACTAAACAATTCTGTTTGATCAATGGCCATTTTGACATAAATTATTAACACTGAATATGATAAAACGTCATAAAGATATAAATGAAACATAAAAAAAAGATAAATGATGAGAGAAAAATAATGCCCATGTGCCGACTGTCATAGTTAGTATTAACGTTTCAACATCTTTTAAAGCCATTCTTTGTAGTCAGCTTCCCGGCTGACAGGCCAAACAAACAACAACAGTTGGGAGGGGCCAAACTAAAACTATAACTATCAGCAACTTGCTGATACCTGGGGACTCTAGAACATCTGAAAGGTTTAAATATACATTACATTGCTGAACAATTCAGATATCTATCTAATGCACCTTTCCAGTGAATATTTAAGCCCCATTTTTCCCATTCAAGGCCAGGTAAATTTCCAACAAACAGTATCACAAACCCAACTATGAATTATTTTGTGTAAATCAGGTTAACCATGACTACCTATTATCACAGTGTAGCTATTGGATAACCTGTGAGTCAATTTGAATACTGTGAAATCATTATTTTTGTAGGACACTAATTTTCGCTGATTTCACGGAGAGTTTTATCCACAAATATTAATCCCTATAAAAATTTTCTCTTATATAGACCCAACGTTTTCTAGAACAAGATCCACGAATAAATGTACCCACGAAATTCCCATAGGTACATAATCAACAAAATTAAATGTCAGTGAAAATTAATGATTTTACAGTATATCTATAAACACTGGAAATGTGCATCATTTATTGACTCAATCAATATTAATTAAAGGAATTATGATGCTTAGGATAGAAAAAAATATTAGGGAGGATAAAAACTGGAAATGAAGTTTCAGGGAAATCTGTAAGAAGGGAATTTATATTCACATAATCATACATTTATAAAGTGAAATCAAGTAAAACATATGACAACATAAGTTTTTTAAAATAGGATAGCAAATACTACAGATATATCTTATCTCATGAAATAGAATTAAAACTTCTTTAAATGAACATTTTATCAAATAATAATAATAATAAAACACAGCATACATTTAATTTATGACTGAAAAACAAAAAAAATTTGAATAAAGACTTTTACATTACAATAGTTTTTCCTGTAACAGCTCAATGTTATACAAACCATGCTCATAATCACAATACTTGTTTCAGCTAATCAGAAGCTAACTTACCATCATACAGAAAATAAAACAACTTAAAATAATGATATATAGATGATATCATAGGATAATCTCAAGTAGTATTTAAAAAAAAAATGAAATAAAAAATACCGGTATATAAACCTTAAATCCCTTTTTTATCTTAAAAGATTTTTTACCATATGGCAATACATGTATAATTATGTATAAAATGGACTTATTTTCTATTTCTGAGTGATGCTTGTATTTGTGCTTATAAACATTGCCTGTACAACAGATGCCCAGTAGTTCTACCCACCAGGCTTTTGTCTTGGGCTTCAGCTCCTCAATAATGGCCTGCACCACCTCCACTGTGGTAGCCTGACCCCCCAGGTCTGGGGTGTGGACCTGAAACAGATGGCTCATTAATAGGCATAAACTGGATATAAACTAGAGGGCCATAGAGGCCCTGAATTGCTCACCTCATACGGTTACCCAAGGAGCATCTGAACTAAAACATTTTGAAATCTGGCCGGTGGTTTTGAAGAAGATGATTTTTAAAGTTTTCATATTTTTTTTCTGTTGCCATGGCAACCAGAGTTCTACATGGATCAAGTTTATTTTAGCAACTTTTATGAAGGTTCACCCAAGGATCATCGCTGCCAAGTTTAATCTAATTCTGTCCAGCGGTTTCAGAGGAGATGTCCTTTAAAGCAAATTGTTGACGACACACGAAGGACCCAGGGTGGTCACAAAAGCTCACCTTGAGCTCAGGTGAGCTAAAAAAACAACAAAACAGAGCTGAATTTAGTCCAATCACAGGCAACATGAGATGGTATATAGTTATCAGAGAGATAGGCTTCTCTGGAGTCCTCTCACAGTTAGCTCATCTTACACTAGGGCCATCAGTTCAAAAGCTTGCAACAGTTTATGCTTGTTGTCATTTGTAAAAAGCCAACTTTAAAGATTACTTACAAGTATTAACATTTCAACTATGAAGAACTTTGTGAAACACTGAAACATCTCTAATATCAATAGTGAAAACAAAAATAACTCCTTTATGATTTCCTGAAACAGGTACATATATAAAAGTATTTCCAACTAAAAAATCAATATTCAACTTCTTTATTTCGTTACTTTGTTTAATGCCAGTTGGGAAACAAATTTTTACAAATATAGTAAAACTAATCCAGCAAAACTGTACCTCGGTT
>CM037786.1:19414340-19464340 GCA_021229015.1 Solen grandis
TTGTCTGATGCCCCTGAACATATTCATAAACTTTCAAGTCAATACCATGAATGGTTATTGAGATACAAACTAGATAGTAGCTTGCACGCAAAACTTTAACCAAATATTCTATTGCATGCAAAACTTTAACCAAAATTTCTAAGTTTAAAAGGGGCCATAATTCATATTAAATTCAGTCAAGAGTTATCTACCTTGGTTGTCTGATGCCCCTGAACATATTTATAAACTTTCAAGTCAATACCATAAATGGTTATTGAGATATGAGGTTGATAGTAACTTGCACGCAAAACTTTAACCAAAAGCTGCAACGCCGACGCCGACGCCAGGGCGATTACAATAGCTCTCATATTCTTCGAATAGTCGAGCTAAAAACACAACAAACAGGACTGTTAATTGAAACCTGTAGTAACTGGTGTCAATAACTCTTTTTCAGATTATTTGGTATACCCTCCACTAAACTAACCTCAGCATCATGTTGAAGCTTGAGTTCAGCCAGTATCTGCCGACTCTCTGTTTGTTCATGTTCGTACTCCGACTTGAGAAAGTAGAGCTCGTGTTTCAGCTTGTTACACGTGGACCGGAACTCTTCCACCTCCATCTCTTGCTTCGTGAACTTGTCTCTGTATGACCTCTCCATCTCCTCACTGATCTGCATCTTGATGACTTCCAACTTCTGGGGTGTCACAACCTAGCATACAGATTATAGTTCATGTTTACTGGACTGGGCTATAAATGAATTTGACCTTTTATGCAATTTGCATATTTTTTTTTACCATTGGACGAAATTACATTTTTTTTTCACTGTCATTTTGCAACATATTCTTTTCTAATGTTAATTACAACAAAAAAAATTAATTTTTATAATTCTTTTTTTTTTTTTTTTGGCCATTTGACAATATTTAAACAAACAAGAGATCGAAAATTCCATTCATCCACTCATATTTACGAGTACAGTTTGCTGCAGGACAAGAAGAAAAATATGACCTGCTGGTCCAACAGGAGACGAGTGAAAAATTGTCGAAGTAGAAGACAACTAGAAAGATCATTGTCAATGTGTTTAACCCTTTCCCTCATATAGACTCATTTTGACGCACTCAATAGGTACCACATAAAGCCTGATCTGCAGAAAACCACAGTTAAACCTTACCAAATTTAATTACAAAATCCTCATTTCCAGACCACTGAGGAGCAGCGAACAGCATAAAACCTGATCAGCCTGCGAGTTACTCGCAGGCTGATCTGGTTTTATGCTGTTCGCATAGGTTTTTTCATGGTGTCCTCTATGAGGGAAAGGGTTAATGTAAACATATTAAATATGTTCATTCTAGCGGTCTTTACTTTAAGCTACACAGTTAATTTTGAAAATCAGGCATGAAATGCAGGACAAGTAGCCTACCACGAAGGACGAGTAAAATTTAACAGTTGCTCGTCCTGCAGGACAAATGGCTAAGAATTTTTTTTTCATCCATGCAAACACATTTTGCTAGGATTAAATTTGGGCCACAAACTTGCTTTTCATTTTGCCATTGGACAAAATTTCAACAAGCAAACCATTTTTTATTGGCATTTTGCTAGTTTGCTAATGTTGAATTTGAGCCCTGCTAGATATCCCAGTTTTGAAAACGCACTATACTTAGGAATGCCTCAGGATCAACTATGGATGCTAGCATAATCTGCCACATTGTCTGCCTATTGGTTGTCCTCTGTTGTGTGATACTAACTGCTTTTACTTGCTGAGAAAATAGTAAGAATATTATAAAAATTTATCTATGACAATTATCAGAAACACAAAACATGACAGAAACTGTCATCTAATCGGTTTTACTCAATGTATCTATGAATACAACACTGGTACAATCCAGAGTGTGTTAATCCCTCACCCCCACCACACCCTCAACACAACAACCACCTACACACTAGAGCTACTTTAAATTATCCAATATCCTTGCTTTATAGAAAAATAAACCTATAATTGTATCACTTGTCAACAAAGTCCCTTTTTTCAGTGTCTCTGCAAGTTACCAGACCATACAATGCTCTATAAGGTTTAACAAACAGTACAGATATATACCTTTCCGACCAGTTCCTGGAGGGCATTCTGTTTCTCTATCACTTCCCTCCTGCTGTCCTCATACATGGTCTTATATTTCTCCTGTACAATCTTACTCTCCTCAATTGTTCTTTTAATCTCATCCTCCAGCTGACGGTACTCATCCTGAAGTCTGAAGCAGATGCAATAACAAGTTAGCCACAGTATAATAACCAAGAAATACTGAGTGACAAAATAAGCTTCAAGTAGGTATAATCTCTTTAATAGATATTTCTATAATGCCACAGATGTTCAGTCAGATTCACAATCAAAAAGACTTCTGACAACAATTTATGACAATATAAGTCTGTTTTATAAGTCTGTTCACCCAAACCAGTTTAACATTATGTTTATATAAACTTCAAAAATAATTATTTGATCAATGTAGCAATTTCCCTAAAGCAACAATTATTTGCCAGAATATTAATTCATTTTTCATATAACTTCTTGTATACACTTTGTAGTATATTTCTAAGACGGTAATTAATTTTTCTCAAAGCTTCAGATTTAAATAATCAGTTATTCTAAATTAGCAACAAATAAGATCTTAAACCAATCATGAGTCAGTTGTACCAAAAAATATTTTTGGGACATATTCAATTTCAAGGTAGTTCCCCCCCCGCCCCCATACCTTTAAAGTTAAAAAGAACAACACGTTCATACATAATATGTGAAAAGTTGATGATTAACTAGAAAGATTATTTGGCCAAAACTTATGATGGAATCCCAATTCTGAGTTATAACATATATTACCTTTTATGTTCATCTTTTAACTTCTCATAATTTGTTTTGTGCATCTGACTCCTCATTCGTTCATCAGCAAGAAGTTTCTGTAGCTCTGTCTCCTGAGTGAGTTTCCCCAGCTGCAACCCTGCAGAGGGAGACATAGGGGGTCTACCCATGGGCCCAGTGCTTCCTGGGAAGCTGAGATTCATACTGTTACTACTCTGTAAAGGGAAACAGAGACATTATTTTGACAGTCGATCTGTAAAGTTATTTTTCAACATGAGTGACATTCGTGCTACCACAGCTAAATAACTTATAGTCCAGAGAGAAAATTGGAAGCCAGGTATATATATTTTTATATAATGAGCAATTTTTATGATGACTGTTTTGGATTTATTATCAAAACGGAATTGCTTCTGATTAGTTAATGAAAGCATCAACTCACTGTCAGTGTTCCCAGATTTGAAAAGGGGGTAAAATTTGTGCTTTTCTTAAATTTTTGTACCCTCTCTATAAGGTAAAATACTGCCATATGTGGGTATTTGGGAACACTGACTGTATCTCTTGTATACATCAGAATTTATAATGTGAATGATCTGGTCCTACATAATGGCTTAAGGGCCCATAGGACTCACAAAAAATGCAAGGAGTAGGAGCCCAGTTAAAATATCTGGTTTGCTAGGCTCTCTGACCACCAGATATTTAAAATGATTAACAGATTTCCTTAGCTTGATCAACACTATTAGTTTGTCAAGTTTGTAACATTAAGTCAATGATAAAAGATGACGTCAAGGTATTATGGATGTTTGGGGGTGGGGGGGGCTTTTTTCATAAAAAGTATGTAAAAGGTCAAGGTCAACTGCATAATGAAGAGGTCCATTCGCCAGCAACTGTCAAAATATTGAAGCAATCAAATGAAGCACATAGAAGTTAAAGCAGATTAACCAAATGGTAAGCCTGTCCAGAGCTGCTTTATTCAACAAAAGTAGGTCAAAGGTCAAGGTCACAAGGTCATCCGCAAAGGTCCATCCAAAAAAGCAACTGTCCAAATATTGAAGCAACCTGATAAAGGACATAGAAGTTAAAGCAGATTAAAATAAAGTCAACCTGAGTGGACACCTGCCCAGACATCATCAATTTAAAGGCCAGAATTTCAGAATTTTTCATTTGTCCAATTAATTGAAAGTTACATGCAATGTATGAATAAATCAGTTTGACCTATTTTCATCCATTAACCCATTTTAGGAAGTTATATAAAAACAAGAGTGTTCTCTGAAACACATGTGTCACCTGCTGAAAGCATGATGGAAAAAGCTGATGAACAGATGGACAGACAGACAATGGAAAAGTGATCCTTATGCAGATTTTTTTTAGGGGGGGGGGCTGTTTTGACCCAATTCCAAAAAGTATGTTTTTTTACCAAATCAAGGGGGGGGGGAATCAACATTTTTACAGCGTGTTTGGGGTGAAAATAACTTTTTTTTTTATATCATGATAAATATCTATCTTCCATCAATGTCAAATCCCTAATGGGGACCTAAATTTATATTGTTTTTACTAATGAGTATAAATGAATAGTAGATTAACATTTAAGATTGCAAATCATGGAGTTATTCTATAACTTAATAGACGCTATATATGACAGCTGTCATATAACTAAACAGGCATTTATTTTTTTAGCACCAAATCTAACTGGATTGCCTAATTAACATCCTCAATACACTGTTGGAATAGATAAATGCAATCGACTTTCAAAATACACAGAAAGCATTCGTATATATCTAAATTGTCTATTCTTACCTTTCCTCGAAGGGTATTCCAAATGATGCTTTCAAATTCCTAAACACTTATCCCACCCACTCACTACATGCTTAGGAGTACGCAAGTCTGGACAAGAGATTGACAACCCGGGATGCTTATAAAAGCTTAACAGATAAATGCTGGATTTAAACATAGGTCATTTTTATTTCAATGTGACAAAGTCTTACATTGCAAATATCAAAGAAATTTAAATGGGCTAAAGATATTCTTAAAATCGTGCATTTGTTTTGGTCGGAAGAAGTTTGAACATGTCAACAAACTACAAGCATGCGCATTGCAGGCAAAGACGTTCGGCAATTTCCGACAATTTTCGGTCAATATCAAAAGTGCTGAAAGTACTGATAATAATCCTGCTCATTGTGTCTATACTTTTCTGATAAAAACAAATATTAGCTTCAATATCTATAACATTCTCCATTCCTTACCGCAGATCTCAACATTACGACTAAATCCAATCGACACCCCCCTTCGATCGCTCTCTCTCTCTCTCTCTCTCTCTATGAAATGCGTTTGCGTTTGCGCTTTAGATCTATGAGGAATTGGTGATCACAAAACTATTTCATACAATAACTAATGGTTTATTAACAGATCCATATTTTATATGTATAACGTTAATTGGTTCTCTATATGAAGAAAATGAATCCATGAATTAAGACTTTATATACACGCATTAAGATTCGTTACATGAGATAATTTGTTTCTTTCGATGAGTCGATGTTAATAATGTAATGCATTTTGTTCAGATTGAAACATTTTTATAAACTGCTCTATAACCTGTGGGTTTCCCACGCGTGCAAACATAATTCATCTTATGTCAACTCTATAATAGACTGTGAAGCACAGCGAAAATATATAATTACTGTGAGAGATCGATATACGTCTCGCCAGGGTCTCTCTATAGTATTAAGAGACCCTGGCCTCGCGTGGACACAGTTGTTACATAATGAATTTCACACACGGAAACCCATTACTGCCATTCATTGCTAACCAAGTCTGAGATTTCCGATACAGGAGAATAATTTCATATTGATGCCATTTTCTACATATTATATCTGGAATGAATGGAATTATTTAGAATTAGAGTACGTTATGGTATACTAGGAAACTTTTTACTTCTTCCATATAAGCGTACAGTAATATAGTTATACGGAACAATATTTGTATTTAAGCAATGTTTCATTTTTACGAAGTCCCGCATATTACGAAAGCAAGAGCGTATAATGTACTGTTATCTCATGTAGACCTATACTGCTCTATTGCAGTGATAAATAAATATTGACAATGGCTTAAATCATGCCATGCTGTCTGCAATAATTGTATTGTTAAAAAATAATAGGATTAAAAAGGGTATGAGATTCATAGACATAATTATTCACTATGCTGCATATATCTGTGATGAGATCATACGGATCAGAACTAGTATATCTGAAATATTTAAATAACACCATTAAAACACACTCTATAGAACAGATGTTACATTTCACACACATTTAAGCTATCTACAGTGACAAATATCGTCTGATACCCTTGGTCATTTAAATCCATCAAAACAATAAATTTTAACATGATATATGATGCGATGACGCTTTAATAACTGCGTAGCATAAGCCACATGTGCATCATTTATAGTCACGAGTCGTGTCTGACATTTCATTGTTGAACTTTTGGTATTTGATGTGATTTTTGTACATTGTGTCCATCACACTTAGGTGTGATCGCGAGTACCTTAATGTTCCTCGAGTGTCTGATTCCGTATCAACAATGTTGGTACAGAGATAAAGATTACTGTCGTCATGGAGACAAGTCTGCAGCCTCCTTGATTTTGGAATCCACAAGTGTTCTGGACGCGATAACGTTTCAGCAAAGCTGATAAACCCAAAATACCCCTGAAAAATGTACTTAAAATCGGCATTATTTGTCAAGTTTGATTTGATATCGGAAAGAAATAGAAAAGCAGCCGACAGTATATAATTATACAAGTCTATCATCTTAATTGGAAGTTACTTCAGACGGATCTAGGCCTGTAATTCACGGAAATTACAGCTTATATATACGTGTTATTTCCAGGGCAACTACTGAACATTCATTTAACCTAAAATATAACAAATGATTATGAGTTTGATTATTACATACAGATGTATACTTTGGAAAATTTATGAAAAAAAAAAAATAATAAAAAAAAACAAACAAACAAACAAACAAACAAAACTCTGCATACAAATCGAGGTACAGATCGGTTTGTGGGTTATTTGCTCGCTGTGATAAATACACCAATATCTGTGCTCGCGTTTGTGTTCTTTATGGACCGGTTGCATGGGTCAAATTATCGTGATGTCTGTTTTCATGTTAATGACATACATTGTGATAGACTGGGCGGCAGTGTGATAGTATTTCACAGCAGCTGATAATGGCGCGGCACCACTTGTCCACCTTGAACCGCAGATTATATAAAACAAATTTACTATGCTGTTGTAGTAATCAATACCAGTAGTATAAATAGTGTTACTACTAATAGCATCGAGTTGAAGTAATCAATAAAAACAGAAATAGTGTAATAATGCTGGTAGTAGCTAGAGGTGGCTAATGAATAATGAGCGGAAGGTCGTAGGTTCGATCCGCGGCCGTGAAATACTAAGTCGTAAAAAATAATACTGGCATAGCTTCCTTGCTTGGCGCACAGTATAAGAGTATATCAAGGATTGGTTTGCCCGGTGTCAAGATAATGTGACTGGGTGTGGTGTCATGCCACATGTCTATGGTGTGATACTGCAGTGTGGCAGGACTATATCTGTATATAAATGTTATCTTTGTCTGCGCATGTGTGTTTCTTTCATTGATATAGATTTGAAATAGTACATACATGCATGTGTATTTTTTTTTCAAAATCATATAGTCTGCAATTCCTGTATACCGTTGGCCATTATGCCTAATGGGTTCTGTTTTATATATTTTATGGCAATGTACTGTATCTTCGCATATACTTGGACATTATGTTACTTAAAGCATAGAGGTAAATTTTAGCACAACAAAAATCATAGGGCAAGGGTGAAAAAAGTTTTACTTCATCAATAAGTAAACAGATGTCACATGTGTGCCGAAATTAAGAGCGACCCATACCATTCTTAGTCCATTTTAACTTTTACGAAATATATTCAGATTAAATGCATAATCATTGTTAAGATTGCTTGTTTTCTTTTCTTTGTGTTTATAACTCTAATGTTAATCTATGAGACTTAGATATTGCAATATATATATATATATATATATATATATATATGTCGGATACCCAAAGTAAAATCTCAGATATATATATATGAACATTTAAAACCCTACGTTTGTATGATTAAACAATATGTATTTTAACAGCAGAGCCAAAGTCCATGTATATACCGGTATTGTTACTTCGTTCTTGTTCAGTGTACATGTGTACAGACAAACAAACAAAGATACAGACATTTACAGACAGATAGACATACAGACAGGCAGATAGATCCATCACCACTTACCAGTTTTTCCTTAAAGAAATGCTTACGTCGACACAAGCCGGGATATTTATCCATTGTGGTCACTCACTTTTGAAACCTTTATTCCTTTTTTTCTTTCTTCCAAAGACTAAAATACGTTATTCCACTGATACAAATAGTCAAGCTCCGCGGAGTGATAGCTGAACCTTCGTATTCTCGTATTAATGCGTCATCACAAATAATGTATTGGAAATTCCATTCATTATAGTAGGAGAGACGCTAGAGAAATGTGAGTATATGTGATATTATTTCGGGATGTCAGACAGTTACCTGGAAAAGTATCCATACAGTAATACAAAAAGCTATATATTTATTGAAAATAATGACCAAAAGCAAGAAGTCTGCTAATATTTTCTCCGTTTATTTTTCTTCTTCTGAAATTGGATAATATTTCATCTAGAAATTACTTTCATTTGCGAATACTGACATTTCAATCGTTTGGGCGTGTTTTTTTCCTCGTTAGTTTGTTTGTGTTGTTGTTTGTTTTTGCTATATAAGATAGTCATGATACATATCATTCTTACTTCAATTTCATGATAGATACGTATATTTAGTCGTAATTTGTACTGCGTACATCGGTCAGGGGGAAAAAAAGTCAGAAACAACAACAAAACCTGAATAAGAAGAAAAAAGGGGCGGGGAGACAACGATCGAAAAGACAAGAAATTGCGGAGTATATGGTGAATGCAGAAGACCTACCCAAATTATAAAGATAACATACGCAACCACCAGAGCCATCGAGAGTGATTTATATAAATTGTGGTAACTTGTTTCGTAATCGATGTGAAATAGATAAAGTTAAAAAAAAGACTTAACCAAAGTAGAATTATCACTCAGTATGTTGAATACTCCAGCATCCCATCTATTTTCAATGTAATGTGAGTGTAGGACGTTATTTCTATATAGCCCCCAATTCTGTGGAACTGGAGTTTAATGAACCAGTTTAAAAACAGACAATAAAATGCAGGATTGTGGCTACTAGTAAATGTTTGATTAGTAAAAAGAAAAAAAAACATGAGCCGCTATAATCTATGCACATGTATCTTTTCTTTTTAATGAAGCCAGTGGACACCCCGTCAGCAGACGTCTCATGTTTCACGTGACAGGCATGCTTTCCCATATCATGAATTGGAAATGGCTCATCTCAGTGCACAGAGAGATATTGGCAGCTAATTAATTAGTATCTCCATGAAAGAAGAAAACTTGAATTACATATGCAGCTATTTATAAAAAAGCCCAATCGGTATTGTGTTTCTCGACTGTTTTTTGTTCAACAAGAAGCAAAAATACAACCTGGTCAACGTGGAAATAGGTGTGTGTGAGAGAGAGAGAGAGAGAGAGAGAGAGAGGCGTTTATTCTTTGCGTTTGGAATGAATTACCTTGGTAGGCGTATTAATCCGAAGTCAGTACGACACTATATATATATGCGTTCAAGTCGAGGTACTAATCGTTCAGTACTTGTGAGGTACGAGTCACCTAGCTAAAAAATGATATAAGAATTATGTGTATGTGTGTGTGTGGGGGGGGGGGGGGTAATGTGTGATGAAACAATATGTTGAGAGGTAGGAAATTCGTACCTCGATTTGTCTTTTTTATATCATTATAAGAATCATTGCATAATATATTTTGTTTTACCTACACTTAATCAAGTGATTTATTATTTATATGTTTATATTCAATATGACAAGAAACTGTTAAGTCAATAAAATATATAGACTGTCTGTCTGGCTGTCTTTTTCAGTATTTTGGATAGGCTACGGTTGAAAAGTTAGTTTCAAAGTTGAATTTCATACAGAGGTAGAATAAATGTATACGTCGGTATGACACCACTTTGCATAAACAAACCGTCTTAGTGAGGTATGATACACACATGCAAAACCCCGGTAAGAAAGGTAGACCAAGCTCTCTCCCTCTCTCTCTCTCTCTCTCTCTCTCTTGCTTCTGACTGCTTGAAACTACACAGAGTGTATAGAAAGCACACATTATTAAATTCATTTGAGTTACACACAGGATATCGTTTCTAACAATGATTAAATATAGAAAAACCTCGAGCTAAATATTAATCGAGCGTGGTAACAATAAATAACAAAACATTGATAAGAATAGAAGAAACTTCGTCTATTTAACGACTATCCAATTATTCATGAGACATGATAAATCAACCGTCTTTATTTCCGTGCGACACAATTACAAGAAACTTCCGGCACAAGCGTCAAAGAATCGGACCGAAGGACTATTGTTGGCATGATTTTCAGACATTGCGGGGAAATGATGTAATAACCATTATGCTGCTCTACTGGTTTAGATCTACTTGCTTATCCAGCATGTAAAAGTGACGTTCGCACTTATTTGTTTTAATATTCGCTGATGAAAGTGATTTCAACATAATTACAACAGGACTAAATCGAAGATATTCATTTACAATAATAAAATAATTACCTTTACAGTAATACAAAACGCATTCAAAGAAAAGCAAAACAGAACATAAACTTGGGATTGAACCTGATCTTCATTTTATTAGAATAAACATGTGTACCAAATATTATTTAAATCAGTCAACCCGTTCGGGAGTTGTCATGCGGAAACTAAAGTTTGACGATGCCCGCTTGCCTGCTAAACGACATACCCCGATATAATAGGTCTACGAGAACTTCGCCCCGGCGAGCTAAAAATAATATTCCACTGAAACTAACATTTTTTTCTTTTTATTTAATGCTTTTCTGCAACGTTTTGCACATTGTTACTGAGTTCATCATATTTATTTTACTCTTTAAAGGGCACAAAATCCCCGAATACGCACGAATCGTTATCCGGTCTAAAGAATAGTCCAAAAATGAACACAAAGAAAGCGGGTAATCACAGCACTTCTTTCAAGCAGTTCTTGAAGAAATCTAATTTCAACGTAGGAATCAATATCTAAATGACTTGAAAAATAACGATAAGTAGCCCCGTTATAAAACAGTGAAAATTATTTAAAAAAAAAGGGGTAATATTCACTGTTTGAAACAATGAACTCAACATTTTTAACTCATTATTTCCCTATAATACATCGAAAGGCATTAAATAAGGTAGATAAACTGACACTCACAGCTTCATGAAATCGAAATTTACTTTTTGACCCGGTCGTTAAAAATTGTGTTGGTCTTAGATCTGTTCAAAATTTCAAAATTGCAGTAGACGAGAATTGGAGTTTATGAAAATGTCAAGTTGAGGTGTTCTTTGTAAAACAGGTTTCATACTTGAGATAGAAATGTTATATGTTGTCATGGGACGCATAATTAACTACATGTATGTATGGGGGAAAAAACAACATACTGACTAGGGTCACTTCGCCTCATGACGACAGCCGTTTTCCTTTTTTCTCATGGCGGCGATCGAATGTTAAAGATATTGGAAAATGGACATGCGCTTCATGGCGCCTAAAGATGAAAGAAATCGTTAATGGATTATACAGGGTAATTACAGAAGAGACTGATTATCCCTGCTTCAGTCAGTGTTAATTGAGCTCGTGTTGGTAGAGCTGTTTGATTTTAATGGAGATATTATATATAAAAAAATACGATATCGTACTCAAAAGGGTGTGGCACGATAGGCTGGTTATAAATCCCCATAGTATATAATACATATTATATATGGTGATTTATAGCTCTTTCCACTTTTCATGCCAGTCCTCTTTGATCGTGCTTAGCGTTTGACAAAATAAATAGGCCATGATGAAGTTTAAATTCAGTTATATCATCTGTAACTGATAGGCACATACTCCGCAAATTCCATGATACGGGACAGGAGTAGACGCAATGACGGTAGTCCCCCCCCCCCCCCCCCCCCCATTTTGGGGACTTTTTGAAAAAGTTCATTTTCTTGACAAGACCCAATAGTAGTTACGCCTCTGTCAAGTAAACGGAAGCCAGGAAAAAAATAATATAATCGTAGCGGATTTCAACAGAAATTAGATCCCATAGAGAGAATTAATTAAACAGCAGTTACCCAGGTAATTAGTCAATGACGACTGGTTTTCTATGGACTTGACTGGTTTGCAAACAGACTTTTCAACTCTTTTATTTTCTTTTTGACAGACCCTGAGCTACTGGTATAAAACGTGTGTTTCAACATCCCCGGTAACATTTGCGGCGACCTCTGCCTTGTACACGCCATCTGTTCTGGACATAATCCGGGCACGAGCCTATCATCACGTGACCTCAGTCCCAGGATCTCAACTTGGTCACAGATGTTAGGTTAGGAATTAACAGGAAGTTGATGGTGACTACCGATAATTCATATACACTCCAAGATCTTGTTATTTTGTGTTTTATTGTCGCAGATTGTAAATAATACCTTGTTTGCTTAGGTGTCCTTGTCTGTGCCCAGATTCAGTACACAGAGAAACTCTGTCTAAATTGGGAAGATTGTTTGTTTTGTTGGTTTAACGTCCCACCGGCAGTATTTTAGTCATTTCGAACTATGTCTACTTGAACAGATAAAGTGCTGCCACACTGCAGCATCAAGCCATAGACATGTGGCATGATTCCAAATCCAGTCACATTATCATGCATGACACCGGGACAACCAGTCCTGGAACTAACCTTATATGCTTTTTTTTACGACTTTGGAATGTGGCAGCCAGGGATCGAACCCACGACCTCCCGGTTCCGGGGAGGGGGGTTGAGCACTCTACACGACCTCCAGGACCGGTAAATTTTTATTGGTTCATCAATCATACAAACTGCTACCAAACACTTTTCACAAGCCTATAGATTTTAATAAGGAGACATGTTTGGTCTTTTTTTTCTTACACTATCTAGATCTATTTTTTTTTTCAGATGGATTTTGTGTTTTGGGGCTTCTTCCAAACTAGAGTTCTTTTTATCTTTTTATTTTCTACAAAAACATGGCTCTCCATTAGGCATATGACTTCACATGCTTTTATCTTCCTGTAAAATTTCAAGACCCAAACTGAAATACTTTTGGGGATAGAGGCAACACGAGATTTTATGCACATTCTAATAAAGGGCCCACAACTATGCTATAAATTGATGTCAGCAGAGTTAAAACCCCTATCGAATAAGTTCACATGTAGATATACCTTTCTGTAAAATTCCAAGATCCAAACTGCAGTACCTTAGTAGATATACATGCACAAGTTTTTGTGTACATTTTCTAAGTACAGGGCCCATGACTCTGCTAAATCTATACAGAGTAAACCCCACAAAAAGATATACTTCCTGTAAAACGACTCCAACTGAAATATTTAGGGAGATATGCACAGCACAAGATTTTTGTGACAGACAGATGGATAGACATTTCCCCCATAAATAGGGGGACGGGAGAGAGAAGAGAGAAAATTACTACTCCCCCAACTTCAGTTAATAGATAATGGTAGCACATAGAGTCAAATAATATAAAAGTATAAATAAGTTTCAAGCATGATATATTTCTATGAATTCTGTCTAGTTCTATGAAAGTAAGTGATTAAGGAATGACTGAAAAGAATTTTCCATCAGTTGAAAAACAACAAACAAATAATAAACTTTCATTTCAAGTTTTATTTTGTAAAAAGATACACAATATGAACACAAAATTTACTCTGACAGAAGTCTTTTAAAGATCTGACTCATTTTGACAGGGTTGCCTTTGTCCTTTGTAGCAAGTCTGGCTTGACCCATCAATCTGTTAATAGCTTTCTTGTTTCCCCTTTTGTATTTTCTCACCTGAAAAATACAATAATACAATACAATGTGTTGCCAAAGGTCACATATGGGGCAGTGAGAATCATATTGATATTACAGACAAGTAGATGCTTTTAGAGTGTAATGTGTGAGTGTGTGTTAAATATTATGGTAAGTATCTATTATTAATTAATCACATAAATGAAATAGCTTTTGTCTTCATCATTTTTATAACAAGAGGGCCATGATGGCCCTGAATTGCTCACCTGATTAATATTGCTTTCATTGCCTTTTATAAAACAGCAAAATTATCTTAATTGCAAACAAAAACTGTACCCGTGGTCTAAATTTTGAGTCAAAGCTATTAAATCCGGTGACCCCAAGAGCCATGATTTGAAAACTTGGTTCAGGTCCACAAGGCCATGTTACATACCAAATATATAAACCCATGTTCTTCTGGTTTCTGACAAGGATCTTTCCTCTGTAAGTCTATGTAAAATAAAGTGACCCCTGGGTGAAGCCAATTTTGACCCCAGGGCCATGATTTGAACATATTTGATAGATTTCCATAGGGCAATGATACACAATTAAATATTTAAACTCCAGGCCTCCTGTTTTCTGAGAAGATTTTTCTAGATTTTCCTATCTAAGCCTATGTAAATTCAAGTGACCCCTGGGGCGGGGCCAATTTTGACCCCGAAGCCATGATTTAAACACACTTGATAGATGTCCATAAGACAATGTTACACATCAAATATCTAAACTAAAGGCCATGTGGTTTCTGAGAAGAATTTTTTTTATTTATTTTTTTTTCCATATAAGTCTATGTAAAATCAAGTGACCCCTGGGGCGAGGCCAACTTTGATCCCAGGGCCATGATTTGAAGACTTGGTAGATTTCCACATGCAATAATACACAGTAAATATCTAAACTCAAGGCTTTGTGTTTTTTGAGAAAAAGATTCTTCTAGATTTTTCTATTTAAGCCTACGTAAAATCAAGTGACCCCGGGGGCGGAGCAATTTGTTCCCAGGGCCATGATTTGAAGAAACTTGGAAGAGATCCACTAGACAATGCTACACACCAAATATCTAAACTCCAGGCCTTGTGGTTTCTGAGAAGAAGATTTTTCTAGTTTTTTTCCTATATAAGCCTTTGTAAAATCAATTGACATCTGGGGCGGGGCCAATTTTGACCCCAGGGCCATGATTTCAACAAACTTGGTAGAAGTCTTCTAGGCCATGTTACACACCAAATATCTAAACTCTACACCTTGTGGTTTCTGAAAAGAAGATTTTTCTAGTTTTTTTTCCTATATAAGCCTATGTAAAATCAAGTGACATCTGGGGCGGGGCAAATTTTGACCCCAAGGCCATTATTTGAACAAATTTGATAGAAGTTCTCTAGGCTATTTTACACACTAACAAGAGGGCCATAATGGCCCTTAATCTCTCACCTGAGAAATATTGCTTTCAATGGTTTATAATATGAACATACTTAAAGTGGGACCAATTTTGACACAGGGCCATGATTAAAAACAAACTTTGGTAAGGTCATTATTTTAACAACTTTTGTAGTAGTTCACAAGACAATTCTACATACCAAATATTCAAGCTCTAAGCCTTGCAGTATTTCAGGAGATGATTTTTCTATTTTTCCTATGTAAAATTAAGTGACCCCTAGGGCAGGGCCAATTTTCACCCTAGGGCCATGATTTAAACAACTTAAGTAAAGATCCACCAGACAATACTACATACCCAATATCTTAACACCAGGCCATTTCTCTTTTTTTCTAGGTTTTCCCTATATAAGCCTATGTAAAATAAAGTGACCCCTGGGGCAGGGCAAATTTTGACCCTAGGGCCATGATTTGAACAATTTTTGTAAAGGTTTATAAGACAATTCTACAGCTGTAGGCCTTACAGTTTTGCAGGAGAAGATTTTCTAAGATTGCATTTTAAAATCTATTTTTAGCTCCTGTGACCTACTTTTTCAACCAATCATAATAATTTGTACAATTTTGTTAGAGGACATCATAAGGATGATTCCTGTGAAATTTTGTCAAAATCCCTTCAGCGGATTAGGAGGAGATGTTGTTTAATGGAAAAAGTTGACGCAAGACGCACGCACGCACGGACAGATGGACGGACAACAGACGCGGGACAAAAGGCAATCATAAAAGCTCACCATGAGCACGTTGTGCTCAGGTGAGCTAATAATCTAAGCTCTAGGCCTTATGGATTCATAAAAGAAGATTTTTAAGATTTTCCTATATAACTCTATGTAAAACAAGTAACCCCTGGTGCAGGGTCATTTATCACCATAGGGCTATGATTTGAACAATCTTGGTAATGAACCATTAGATGATGCTACATACCAAATATCTTAGCTCTAGGCCTTATGGTTTCATAGAAGATTTTTAAAGTTTTTCCTATATAAGTCTATGTAAAACAAGTGACCCCCGGGGCAGGGCCAATTCTGACCCCAGGGTCATGATCTGAACAAATTTTGTAGATGTTCATAAGACAATTCTACATACCAATTATTAAAGCTCTAGGCCTTACAGTTTTGCAGGAGAAGATTTTCTAAGATTGCATTTTAAAAATCTATTTTTAGCTCCTGTGACCTACTTATTCACCCAATCAAAATAATTTGAACAACTTTGATAGAGGTCATGATAAGAATGATTCCTGTGAAGTTTGGTCAAAATCCATCCAGTAATTTAGGAGGAGAAGTTGTTTAAAGGAAAAGTTGACGCAAGACGCACGGACGGACGGACGTCGGACAAAAGGCGATCACAAAAGCTCACCATGAGCAGGTTGTGCTCAGGTGAGCTAAAAAGGAGATAAATTAGGTCAGAATGAACCTAAGAGTTATATGCCCTTGTTTAGAATGTAGCCCAAGTGAAAGTGACTTGACTATTTGAGTTAACCTTCGCTTCGACATTATTTCATTAATATAGCGACATTCCAGCTGATTACAAGTGGAGAAAGACCCCGAATGCATTGACAAATCAGGGTAGAACCACTTCCTGTCACAAGCCAGCTAGAAGGCTTCCTCACATGAAAATCCGAATGACCCTGCCAGGATTCGAACCCATGCAGTGAGGGGCTGTCGAGTGAGTGTTAAAGTTGGCGACTTTACCCTTTTGCCCACGGAGGCCCCAAGTGATATTGAACAAGTATGTGAAGTAGGGCTGTGGATTGTTGGGCAAGTGATGATCCAATCCGATCCACGATCCAGAACTGACGATTCACAGATCGGATCAAGAATCACTGGTTTAAAACTTAAAGAATCCTTAGACAAACAAAACTAACATATTAAGAAATTTAAACAGTTTTATTGACAATAACAAAAGTGAAACCTGTAATGAATATCGTCAGAGGTCCTAACTGCACCTCTGTCCTAACTCCGCCACCTGTTTTAATATAGTCTTCCTAGATTTTATCACGTGCAAGCGACTGTGAGATTTTTTTTACTATGTTTCTGTAAATAAACTCAGATGATTTTTGTATGAAATTTTGATTCAAACAGATAAATGTTGCAATTTTTATCTCGCACCACTCTTTTTTTTTTTTTTTTTTTAATACAAAATGATTTCCACACAGAATGGCCCATTTACATTCAAATTCAAATTTTTAAAACAAAATTATCTTGGAAATTCCATCTGCTGTGTTTACATATTTATAAATACAAGAGGGCCATGATGGCCCTGGATCGCTCACCTGAGTACCATTGCTACAACTGATTACAAGGTTTTTAAACAGACAAGAATTCTGATATAACTCAATCTTAAACATTTTAGCCCTGACAATACTACACACCAAATATATAAGCACTGGGCCTTATGGTTTCAGAGGAGAAGACTTAGTGCAGGGTCATTTATCTCCAAAGGGCCACCATTTTGAAAATCTTGATAATGAACCATTAGATGATGCTACATACCAAATATCTAAGCTCTAGGCCTAATGGATTCATAGAAGAAGATTTTTAAAGATTTTCCTATATAACTCTATGTTAAACAAGTGACCCCTGGTGCGGGGTCATTTATCACCATAGGGTCATGATTTGTACAATCTTGGTAATAAACCATAAGATGATGCTTCATACCAAATATCTAATCTCTAGGCCTTATGGATTCATAGAAGAAGATTTTTAAAGATTTTCCTATATAACTCTATGTAAAACAAGTGACCCCTGGTGCGGGGTCATTTATCACCATAGGGCTATGATTTGTACAATCTTGGTAATGGCCCATAAGATGATGCTTCATACCAAATATCTAAGCTCTAGGCCTAATGGATTCATAGAAGAAGATTTTTAAAGATTTTCCTATATAACTCTATGTAAAACAAGTGACCCCTGGTGCGGGGTCATTTATCATCGTAGGGCTATGATTTGTACAATCTTGGTAATGGCCCATAAGATGATGCTACATACCAAATATCTAAGCTCTAGGCCTAATGGATTCATAGAAGAAGATTTTTAAAGTTTTTTCTATATAACTCTATGTAAAACAAGTGACCCCTGGTGCGGGGTCATTTATCACCATAGGGTCATGATTTGTACAATCTTGGTAATGAACCATAAGATGATGCTTCATACCAAATATCTAATCTCTAGGCCTTATGGATTCATAGAAGAAGATTTTTAAACATTTTCCTATATAACTCTATGTAAAACAAGTGACCCCTGGTGCGGGGGCATTTATCACCGTAGGGCTATGATTTGTACAATCTTGGTAATGAACCATAAGATGATGCTACATACCAAATATCTAATCTCTAGGCCTTATGGATTCATAGAAGAAGATTTTTAAAGCTTTTCCTATATAACTCTATGTAAAACAAGTGACCCCTATTGCGGGGGCATTTATCACCGTTTGGCTATGATTTGAACAATCTTGGTAATGAACCATAGATGATGCTACATAAAATATCTAACTCTAGGCCTTATGGATTCATAGAAGAAGATTTTTAAAGTTTTTCCTATATAAATCTATGTTAAACAAGTGACCCCTGGTGCGGTGGCATTTATCACCATAGGGTCATGATTTGTACAATCTTGGTAATAAACCATAAGATGATGCTTCATACCAAATATCTAATCTCTAGGCCTTATGGATTCATAGAAGAAGATTTTTAAAGATTTTCCTATATAACTCTATGTTAAACAAGTGACCCCTGGTGCGGGGTCATTTATCACCATAGGGTCATGATTTGTACAATCTTGGTAATAAACCATAAGATGATGCTTCATACCAAATATCTAATCTCTAGGCCTTATGGATTCATAGAAGAAGATTTTTAAAGATTTTCCTATATAACTCTATGTAAAACAAGTGACCCCTGGTGCGGGGTCATTTATCACCATAGGGCTATGATTTGTACAATCTTGGTAATGGCCCATAAGATGATGCTTCATACCAAATATCTAATCTCTAGGCCTTATGGATTCATAGAAGAAGATTTTTAAAGATTTTCCTATATAACTCTATGTAAAACAAGTGACCCCTGGTGCGGGGTCATTTATCATCGTAGGGCTATGATTTGTACAATCTTGGTAATGGCCCATAAGATGATGCTACATACCAAATATCTAAGCTCTAGGCCTAATGGATTCATAGAAGAAGATTTTTAAAGATTTTCCTATATAACTCTATGTAAAACAAGTGACCCCTGGTGCGGGGTCATTTATCATCGTAGGGCTATGATTTGTACAATCTTGGTAATGGCCCATAAGATGATGCTACATACCAAATATCTAAGCTCTAGGCCTATGGATTCATAGAAGAAGATTTTTAAACATTTTCCTATATAACTCTATGTAAAACAAGTGACCCCTGGTGCGGGGGCATTTATCACCGTAGGGCTATGATTTGTACAATCTTGGTAATGAACCATAAGATGATGCTACATACCAAATATCTAATCTCTAGGCCTTATGGATTCATAGAAGAAGATTTTTAAACATTTTCCTATATAACTCTATGTAAAACAAGTGACCCCTGGTGCGGGGGCATTTATCACCGTTTGGCTATGATTTGAACAATCTTGGTAATGAACCATTAGATGATGCTACATATGAAATATCTAAGCTCTAGGCCTTATGGATTCATAGAAGAAGATTTTTAAAGTTTTTCCTATATAAATCTATGTTAAACAAGTGACCCCTGGTGCGGTGGCATTTATCACCATAGGGTCATGATTTGTACAATCTTGGTAATAAACCATAAGATGATGCTTCATACCAAATATCTAATCTCTAGGCCTTATGGATTCATAGAAGAAGATTTTTAAAGATTTTCCTATATAACTCTATGTAAAACAAGTGACCCCTGGTGCGGGGTCATTTATCACCATAGGGCTATGATTTGAACAATCTTGGTAATGAACCATAAGATGATGCTACATACCAAATATCAAAGCTCTAGGCCTAATGAATCATAGAAGAAGATTTTTAAAGTTTTTCCTATATAACTCTATGTAAAACAAGTGACCCATGGTGCGGGGTCATTTATCACCATAGGGCATGATTTGAACAATCTTGGTAATGAACCATAAGATGATGCTCATACCAAATATCTAATCTCTAGGCCTTATGGATTCATAGAAGAAGATTTTTAAAGATTTTCCTATATAACTCTATGTAAAACAAGTGACCCCTGGTGCGGGGGCATTTATCACCGTAGGGCTATGATTTGAACAATCTTGGTAATGAACCATTAGATGATGCTACATACCAAATATCTAAGCTCTAGGCCTATGGATTCATAGAAGAAGATTTTTAAAGATTTTCCTATATAACTCTATGTAAAACAAGTGACCCCTGGTGCGGGGGCATTTATCACCGTAGGGCTATGATTTGTACAATCTTCGTAATGGCCCATAAGATGATGCTACATACCAAATATCTAAGCTCTAGGCCTTGCAGTTTTGCAGAAGAAGATTTTCAAAGTTTGCATTTTTAAAATCTATTTTTAGCTCCTGTGACCTACTTTTTTAACCAATCTGAATAATTTGTACAACTTTGATAGAGGGCATCATAAGGATGATTCCTGTGAAGTTTGGTCAAAATCCCTTCAGCGGTTCATGAGGAGATGTTGTTTAAAGCAAATTGTTGACGACGGACGCACGCACGCACGCACGCACGCACGCACGCACGCACGCACGCACGGACGACGGACGACGGACGACGGACAAAAGGCGATCACAATAGCTCACCATGAGCACGTTGTGCTCAGGTGAGCTAAAAATCCAACAAAATATTACATACACCCCATCCACCCTGATATATGTCCCTTAAACCATGACATCTTACTTAAGGGCATTTGAAAGAGTTCAACATGTGACTCTTAGCTTTGAGGTACAGTCTCCTTAATAATATATGTCTACTGGTCTTGACATAATAAACAGTTACACAAGGTCTGAGATCAAAGGTTCAATTCAAGTTACCTGTCTGAGGTGTCACCTGCATTCAACTCTTGTCCCTGTTTTGTAAGTTTAAACAAGAAGTGTTCCTTGGAACACGTGTCACTTGATGAAAGAAGTGTAACAAATAGACGTTATCCATAGGTATTACCTCAGCTTACAGCAGGTGACATGACTAGACTTGACTATTTGAGTTTACTGTTGCCTCGACAGTATTTCAGTCATATAGCGACGTCCAGCTAATTACAGGTGGAGGAAGACCCCGAATGTACAGAGACATCCGGGTAGAACCCCTGACCTACCGCAAGCCAGCTGGAAGGCTTCCTCACATGAAAATCCGAATGACCCTGCAGGGATTCGAACCCACGCAGTGAGTGGCTGAGTGAGTGTTAAAGTCAGCAAATTTACCCTCTCGGCCACGGAGGCCCCACAGCAGGTGACACAAAAACAAAAAGTCAAACTATTTGTATCAACATAAAACACTCCTCAAAGTGGGATTCTTCGTTGGTTTAACTTCCTCCCGAGTCAATATTTGAAATCATAATTTCCACTCTATCTGTATTATAAACTAATCAGATTTGAAATCCTTGCATTAGTTTATGTATACATGATCTCAAACAGTTTGGACTTAATACTTTTCTAAAATATCTCACATATAATTGTAAAAATATAAACCTCAACATTTTAAACTAAAAAAACATCTCTAATAGAGATTTGGATCTAAATAGAGAGCAGGATACGTACAGACTTTTGCTCCTGAGATATGATTTTCCGACAAATCTCAGTGAGATATTCTTCATCATTAATCTGCCACAAGTCTTCTGTGTCAGCCAATGTCTTGAGATTAATGTCTGGGTCAGATATCAGCGTGGTCATCATCTGTATATGGACAGAGTGTTTATAGTATAGCTAGTGGGCCATCGTCAGACACTTTCAGTGCATTTTTACACTTTTGACCAATATAACACTATACCAATTTGAACCTAAATATAGCATTAAACTGGACCTGCAATAATACATGATGTACACTCCTGTACTTGGACCCACATATAGCATTATAATGGAGCTGCATTAATATAGTGTATACACATAAAGAGATACAAATGTTTGCACATATGTTTAATTTTATTCAAGAATGAATAGGACTGAACAACAGGCTAACAGACAGAGCCAGTCCTCTCCCTTTACAGGACATGCAAACACAGTATATAACAAATTAAAAGTAAATATGTTTGGTGGTGACATACAAACAAAAATGTAATGTTGATATCTTCATTTAGAGTTTACCTTGTTGTTGTTGTTTTGAAGTTTACTGAAAAAGTGACATAATTTCAGTCAAGATAATACAGTTGGTTGAACCACCAATCTACAGCAAGCCATGAACAATCTGAGTGAAAAGACTGGAACTTGAACCCTCATTTATCAGTAACTATAATAACAACAACATACAATTTAACTGGTAATTTTTCTTAATGAGTATCAGAATGACATGAAAATATCAATCATTTTTTACAAAAAAAGCCCCATGATTATTGTCTGAAGCCCCAAAGAAATAAAGTTAAAAAAAACCCTCAATCCCTACCCTACCTTACTTTTTTTGAGACTGGTTGCAATAAACGCACATTTTTTCTTTTTGTCTTACCATAGGAAATCTGCTACCAAAACTGACAAACAGGGGAGATAACATGACTGATTAGATAGAGATAACCAATCTTCCCAAAGTTCCTTACCTTGTCTACATTGATCAGGGACAGATTCTCTGACTGGTACCAGTCATACAGCTGGCCTATCTTCTCTGCTGGTACCTCACTGTACATGACATCAATAATTCATGTCTTTAAAATTTACTTATTTAAAAATGTATTTACATGTATTTATAAATCATTTACATAATTAATTTAAAATCAAGATGTAGTGAACCATTTCATTAAAAGGCTAAATTCAAAACTTTCTTCAAATATAAATCGCAATTTTAAAATAATAATTTCTGTATAACCATTTATAATAATACATAAAAATACCCCCGTCAACGGAAAATGTGTCTATATGTGTTGTATAAAGCTGTGTGACAAAGGCAGCATTCAGTAATATTTTCTGAAAATAAACAGACCATTTCCTGAACTACCCTTGCCACTATATGCTTAGTTGCAAGCAAACTCCAGTGATATATGTATAATAAAATGCATCCCACTAGAATTACCTCTACACAGGTATGGCACAATATGTAAAACCCTCTACACATGGATTGTAAAATAAAAAATATACGCTTGGGTACCTTGTGACTATGGCACCACACAGACATCCTTTGAATTCATGTGGTACAATATATACCAATCAGACATGCTCTAGATATGTGGTATGATATATACCACTCAGTCACCCTCTGAACATGTGTGGTACAGTACATACCACTCAGTCACCCTCTGAACATGTGTGGTACAGTACATACCACTCAGTCACCCTCTGAACATGTGTGGTACAGTACATACCACTCAGACACTTCTATCTCCCTCTCCTGTAGTGGATCTAGGAACTGGTGAATCAGGAAAGTTGAAAAACGTTGTATATCTCTGCCATCAACTAACTTCTCAAAATGTTCCAGTAATCCCTCATTCTGAAAAATAATGAATATTTTTAACATTCCCATCAAAAGAATGTACCTTTTTCATAACTTACCATCAGTATTTGTTTTGAGTATTAATTCAAAAAATAAACATAAAAAGCACATGGTACTGACTAGATGCAATCTTTACTTTAAAGATAAAGTTTTCTTGGTGGAAAAACACTTAATAAATATACTTTGTAAACATTAGATGAATACGGCTTTCATGATACACTTGAAACATTACATGAAATACTGCGATATACAAAGAGGTTATCACAGTATGTGCCACAATATATTGCCATATTTCAATATACAATGATTAGGGGCTATTTCAAACAACATCATACTTCAATAAAATAATAAGCCAAAGAAACAACAAATATCCCCATAAAGAATACTGCAAATGCTTTGAAATGGAGTACGCCAAGTTCCTAGAATCATTTAGAATTATCTCCCCTGACATGAATTCCACCCAAATACTGGTATTTGCGGTACAATATTAGCTATACTGAGACAGTCCTAAAATATAAGAATTTCAAATCATACACCAAGTCACCTGACCTCTTCTTTACCCAGTATCATTGTTTAGTACAAGATCACAAAGATTATATAACATACCACAATGAGGGCTGACCTGTACATGGTCAGTCCATACTTGTTTATAACGTACTCCCGCAGAGCCCGGGGCAGGGTGGGTAATCTTTCTTGTAGTTTATCCATCAGTACAACACAGTTGGCAGTGGGTGGGGCAGTCTCACTGGTGTGGATGTGTAATGGTGGGAGATTGGGTTCTGGTAAAAACCTGTAATCCTGCTTAACCTCCTTATCTCTCATTGGCAGTGTTTCCCTGAAAAAAAGGGTTTTTTTCTGATGAGTAGCTGTATTCTTTTTGTCATTCAGAATTCTGAAACAACACACTACAATATAAGTTGCAACTTCATCACACCTTCTTCTGGGTGGATCAAAACCTTTTAAAGAAAGTAAATAAACTTACCAGAAACAGGCCATGAACTACCTGATTCTGTGTCCAATAATACAGAACCATAGACTATCAAAATTCTTAATATTGTTTTCTTTCATCTTATATACCGGCAATACTGAAATATTGCATTCGAGAGGTCAAAAGTTCGAATCCCAGATGGGGCACTTCCTCCAGTGATTGCGTCAAAACCAAAGAAATATAGAATTGGTACCAGATGCACCCTTGCCTGGCACTCAGCAAAATGGGGTTGCTTTGGGAACATGGAGTACTCAGTATTGGTTCTACTCAGGAACTTGCCTCCTGTGTATAGGTGCTATACATCGGGCACATAAAAGAACCAAGAAGTCTATTCACAAAATAAGCTAGGGTTTCCCACCCCGACTTCATTGTATCCAACCACTGTCTCTTCCGATGCTGTCTCTTCAGCAAAAAAACAGGACCCACACATGTGAGAAATCCTTGACCACAAGGCCTAAAATATGGCCATAATAATCAGAAAATTTTGATTTGATGTTTATTCAGGTTAAAACCACACATATACACATATAAACATACTGTTCAAATTATAAAATAATAAATTATAGCGTTTAAAAACACTTAAAAATCAACTATTTCATAAATCAATTATTCATCCCAGACAAGATCAATAAAATAATTCAAAGAATGAATCAACACATTATATCACAGTTATTCTTCACATGTCATATTACTTTCACAGCTAATGCAA
Source organism: Solen grandis (assembly GCA_021229015.1). Classification (NCBI taxonomy): domain Eukaryota; kingdom Metazoa; phylum Mollusca; class Bivalvia; order Adapedonta; family Solenidae; genus Solen; species Solen grandis. Next base: position 19,439,911 of record CM037786.1, read on the forward strand.
AAAAATTCAGTTTACAAAACTATATAATAGAAACATAAAATTTTTGGAAAATATCATATATGTATGGGTCCAAAATCACAGTGCAACATGTATATATAGAATATTAGTGTGTATTAACCTAGGATTGCCCATAAAAGCTGTGAAGCTTATTTCCAATGGGGTCCTTGGCTAAATATACTTACTATTACCATTTTAAACTAAAAGCTAATCTAAAAAAAGACTTTGGAATTTGGAAGCATTCCTCTTATATAGTTTCTATAATATAGCTACATCGAGAATTACTTTATGCAATTTATTAAAATCAGCAAGAACAATCTATACTGTTTTTGCTAGTTTTAATAAATGGCTCTTAACTTTTTTTTTAATTCATTAGTTTTCTTAAGTTTCTTTATATCATCAGGCAGGGAATTCCAATCATTGATTGCCAGCCATTACAAAAAAAAAGAAGACATCTTCACAATATGACCGAGACATTTTCTCTCACATTTCCTGTTCATTATGGCAGGTTTTTATAAATCCTTACAGACACAGCAACAGGATTCTAAATATTACAAGAGGAGGATGCCCTCTCTGTCACAAGAGTGGTGTGTGGACTCACCCAGTATCAACATCAAAGGACCGTGTTTCGTTAACAACCTCTCCACCCTCTTCAAGAACTTTGATCTGCCTCTTTATTTCAAAGTCTGTCAATAAAAGATAAAGCATAAAATCATTGTTATATGTTAGTAATATCTTGTATGAGAGAGATTCCTATTTGCTAAACAATGCTATTTATTTGCTTATGATAATATTGTAAAAATGATCTGGATAGACTAAGCAAGACAGATTCTTCTTCAAAGAGGGTCTAATTTTGCTTTGATTTTTTTCCCAGCCACTTAAAGAAGTATTTAACTTTCAACAATGTGTAGATATAGTTCAATATCTCATGATGAACAAGGGCCATGGTAATTCATAAAGTTACATTATCAGGTAAGCATCTTGCTACAGAGCTTTCAGTTTTGAGAAAGCCTTTAATACTTGGAAGATATTTAAAAAGATCTATATCTATATTATCATATAATGTGTCATATTTTTAATGTCCAAGTCTGACCTTTACATTGAAGTCTACAATGGGTTTTTTATGCACAACACACTATACAAACTATTTCAGTCTAGTAATTTGAAAATCCTGCAGTCAATGGAAAATTTAAAGTCAAGGTAGGCCTATTGGCATTTATTGATAATCAATGACTTCCAAGTATGACCATGAACTTTGAGCTAGCAATCTGCTTTTTTTTGTGCCAAAATATTTGAAAATCACTCAATTCTTTGAAAAGGTAGAGCCTGGACAAATAAATTGGCTCTCATTTTTGACCCTTGAACGTCAAATATGATTTTCTCTTTTGAGCTAGTAATCTGATTCCTGCGTGTGACACTCTGACTTAATATGGCAAAAAATTGTGACAAATAATTTTAAATTCCACTGTATTTTTGTTTCATGAATATCTTGACCAGTTTTTTACCAGTGAATTTCTTGTTACTGACAGTAACTGGCCCTGATGGCTAATTATTCAAAACTCTAGTGTCCATGTATGTGTATTTTCTGTGCATACAGCTGCACTTATACAAACCTATGGCCTTCCTGATGCTGTTTGAACTGTTGAGGTTCTTCACCTCTGAACGAACCCCCAACGGTTCATCTGGTCGATGGACAGAAATGTTGGCATCCACGCGCAGGGATCCCTCTAGTGGAAAAGAAAGAATGGAGGCCTTTCTTGTTATATCTTGGTTTATGCTAATTAGAAGGCTTTTAACTATGCCAATATTGCTGTTTTAAGATAGCAATAGTGCTAAAACCCAGCAAGAAGTTTTGAACATCCCTGTCTGAAGTTCTTTTCACCTTGTATTTATCTCCTTTACTGACCTGATAAAGGAGTAAGCTAACAAGCTTAACAATATCAAGTTGGAAGTGTATTCCTAAGCACCACAAAATAAAAGTCAATTTCTATAACAAACAACATGCTAATTTATGTTTAACTTAAGATCTTTTAATTTCATTTTTTTGGTCATGTTAGGAACAATTCTGCATTTAAAATAAATATACAGTCAGTAATCTGTCAAAGAATTTGTTTTTCTTAACTTTATAATAGCTCCTACCAAACTATTGTTTTCATCCGGAATGCTAGTTCAGTTATAAAAGTACTGACTGAAATAATAAGCGGTCAAACAAAGATTAAAACCATTCAAATATTTACGAAATACAAAGTCAGCCATTGGTGAATGTCATGTGAAAAAAATGACAATTGATAGAATGATTATGCAACCAAATAATGGTCACCAGAAGATGAAGGTCATAGAGGTTGAAGGTCATGTAAAGGTAAAGGTTTTCCTACCAGACATTTTCCCATCACAAGTGCCCAGGATCATCAGGGTTTGTCGCAGTTCACGTATGAAGGCTTTTGCCTCCTCCCCGCTGGTAAAATCAGGTTCTGTGACAATCTCCATCAAGGCTGTGCCTAGAAACATTGAATATAATAATTATATAATCATCACATTCAAAACAGAATTTTATCATATAGGCTTCAGTATCAACTTAAGCACTACAACACAGCAGATCAATATAAATTGCTTTTTTTTCCTTCAATTTTTTACTAATTCTATTTTTAAGCAATTCTTTTATATTTTATTGTTTAACATGCTTTCTTAGCATCAAAGCGAAAACTTAAGAAAGACCTTGAGCGTATCTAGAACCATCAACCTACCACAGGCCAACTGGAAGACTTCTGCACTTGAAAATCAGATCATTAATCAAACCAGGACTCAAATCCCACAGTGGTGAGAGGTTGAGTGACAGTAATCAGAAACTTAAACCACTCAGCCACAACTCCAACCAGACTAAGTCTTTAACCCTTTACTTAATATAGACTCATTATGACGCATAGGAAAAAAGAGCAGACCTAGATCAGACAGTAGGAGCTGTCTGATCAGGGTCTACTCTGTTTGTTCATATAATATCGTAGCTCAGCTTCTACACAGTGTGTGTGGCAAAGAAAAAATCATGACATCATATACCGTACCATTTTAATATGTTCATGAATATTCATAAAGTAAAAGGTTAAGATTATAGTAGCAGAACAGTTAAACTGATTGATATTGTAGGAATGATATGATATTTTATTGTTGGGATATTAAAGACATTTGGATGCATTTTTAATCTTTAACATTGTTGACAAGTTCTATGAAATAAATTCACACATAATGTTAATGAATAATAAAAATCAACAACACAAATTATTTAACACTCCACCTGCTCTGTTCAGGTCGATAAGACTCCGCCTGTCCTCCTCGTCATGTAAACTTTTCCCAGAATCCTGTTCTAGCTGTATCTGTGTTATACGCGCCACCCGCTCCACACAATCCTCCTGCTTGTGCCCGTACACCATATAGATGAAGCTGCCATTGTTGGCCAATGCCTTCCTCTGTTGGGTGATCTGGTACCCTGCCTGATGTGGCAATACCATACAATGATATAACCTTATTTTATTTTACACCAATTGAGAAGCAAATATTTACTAATTATAACAGTCATCCAAAAAAAAAAAAATGATTTAAAGTAAAAAATGCATCTATATCTTATACACAAGCTTGATTATAGAATAATATAAGAACCCCCTAAAAGAATATACCAGTCTCCAATTTGAATATTTGTGCTAATTTCATTCACTCATAGACTGATTCTACTGAAATGTGGCATGAAAATGGAAAAGGTAGGATAAACAAAATATGGGCACTGGTATAGTATATTTAAAAAAATCAGACATGTCTTGGTCAACTGACGGACTGAAACAACAAGTATGTGTCCCCTCCCTACTTTTATTGTAACATTTAATAGAAAATAAAGATTACCGGCAGATCAGCATAGAAATAGTGTTTCCTGTCAAACATAGACACTCTGTTGATAGTACAACCAAGGGCAAGGGCCGTGACCACACCTGCCTCCACACATCGCTTGTTGAGCACCTGAAAACATATCATAATATTTCATCATCAGGGTTTTCATTAATAACTAATTGCCTAACAAAATCATCTGTTAAAATTGCATAAAAAATCTGTAGTGTTATGGCATTATTAAACATTTTAAGTCATAATCCCCCTTGCCAGAAATTTTCCTCCAGTTAAATCTGTTGTAAAAATCTCTTGTTATTTTTTAATGAGAACCTTCATCATACTTATACTGTCAATATAAGGCAAAAGAAACATGGCATTGCTATCCCTTGAGATTTTCTTTTGACCATTTGAAATGTTTTACAAGAGGATTTTCAGACAAAAAAAAATGTTATTCCGAACTCTTCCTATCAAACTACACAGAAAAATGTTCCTTTACATTTTGTCTAGGACTACACCTTCTTACTCTTAGTTCTAAAAGTATATCAGGCTTAAACTTAAATATTTAACCCAAAATGACACTGACTGATTATAATGATGACAGTTCAGTTTGAGCTTAACATTGATTACGTTGATCTGAAAACAAATTCTTATGATTTAAAATATACTAATCCCTCTCAATGATTCCTAGGTAGGACCATTTCTTAGTTGACCCTGAAAAGCCATGAAAAATTCTTGACCCATCAGGTTCAAACCCACAACTTCTGATCTGCAGTCAGCTTGAAAATCATACTTTAAGTATATTTGGTATTTTCTAGAATTTCGGCTAGAATCTTAATATGAATCCTGATCTTATTATTTTAAACTACACGCCCATGCCATGCAAATCAAAGTAAGGATGATCTGTATGTGTGTTTGTCTTTAAGCCATGTACAATGTTCACAGGAAATATTTCACATACTGGTAGCGTGCCTGGTAAAGCTGTGTCAAGAAATGCCACTTGAGAATTCACTGGGCCTCCGAACTTGGGAGATGCGCTCGAGAACAATTTGCTCTCTGTCTGGATCTGAGCGTGAATCTCCAGACCAATCACTGGCTTCCATTCTGGCGTCTGTTGTAGCTTGGATTTGGTTGAAGACAACCGACTGAAAGTACATGGAATAAAGCACAAAATTTTACTAATTCCCACTGGTTTCTCCCAAAAGTCTCCATCATTCTATGTTTATTCATTACACTGCACCTAGAAAGTGAACTTTCTAATTCTCAAGTAGGACAGAATATTGCAGGGATATATTATCACTACATATACAGTGGTTGTTTTTTGTTTGTTTCTCAGATAGTCAGTTATTTGTGTAAACGCACATAGACAAAGACTTTTAATTTCTTTAAAAATGTTATTCGTTTTTGTCACCCTACCATATCGGGTACTGTCATAATTCTAAGTGCATTTAAGAATGAAAACTTGTTCTCCATACACGACAATGTCAAAATTTTAGTGACCGGCATTAAATCTCTTATTTTCAATCTACTTCGTGATAAGTCTTACCTGTGAAAATTGATTATCTTGTGTGTTCTTCGCAAGAACTGTGTCAGCATTGGCTTCACTCTACCGCAGTAACTACATATTGAAATCTGTGTAAGAGTTGACATTTTTATAACGAAAGTATATTGGATGAAGTAGTTTCCGGTTAAAGCCGAATATTCGCGGCAACTGTGGAACCTATGCTGATTGGTTTACATTTGCATTCGTTATATTCCGTATATTGCCGTCAATTTTTACAGTACAGTAGAGTACCAAAGCACCAACCCACTCCAAATCTCGCGAGAATGCGGCTTGAACGAGAGCATCACAAAAACATTGTTCGCGCTAAATATTCCTGCAAGAAATAATGAATATTTCTTCATATTTTACAGAATTTGCATAGGATCAGTGTATTTGCATGATATATAATTGCGCGTGCCACACGACGCAAACGAAATCCCAGCAAAAATGCCTGGTTATCTGAAATACATCGAGGTAGAAAACTTCAAATCGTACCTCGGCAAACAAAAAATTGGTCCTTTTAAGAAGTTTTCTGCTATCATTGGCCCCAATGGATCTGGTAAGTTTTTAACTTAAAGCAAGGTGCAATTTAAGCCAATACACCCGATCTGTAGAGATATATGTTCATTCATTTGCGATTAATTAAACAGAAGGAAACTTAATACAATATTGTCAGTACACAATCGTAAAAACTTACCACAGATACCGTCGCAGGTCCTAACTGCACCCCTTTCCTAAAGCAGCCACCTTCCTTTTTTTTTTTCCTAGTCTCAAAAGGATTTATCACCTGTGAATCTGAATCAAAATCGTCGTAGATCCCAATACTGGGTTTTACACAAAGAAGGAGAATAATCTCTACTGAAATCCGCTCCCGTTTTTCGTATTGGCCTCTGCTGGATCTCTACCAAAACCTTATATAAAAGCTTTGGGAAATTTACACCGATACCCCTAACTTGTTTCGGCCGTTCAAATCGATTGTTTTCAGATGCACACCTAAAAATCCACGCATGTCTAGTAAGAAGACATATTTTTCTTTCCATTTCATTCAACATCATTGCCTTAGCTTACTGATTTCACCAGTTTTACAGCTACAGACTCACAAAACCTCCAAACTCGCCGTTTAAACCGCCATATTGTTTACATGCGATGGTTATCACGTGACTAATCTGTGATTAGGTTCAACTCGCGGGTTATGCGGTACAGAGCGGTGTGTGGTTTTCTCGATCTATAAGTAAATAGAACGTATTTCACATAAACTTTCTTTTGAAAAATCGTTTTATTCAGCAAAATTTTTTTGACTTTGCCAGGGCCGACTTATTGGCAAAGAGCATTTACCTTTTGCTGTTGAACAGTTGTAACTGAACGGAGCTGTAGTTTAAACTGTTTCGCCACTAGTCACGTGATCAATATTTACAAAATGTCTGTTTAAAACTATGAGGTGAGCGATTTGGTGTTTTCCGTCACCGTATTTCATGAAATCGGCAAGCTAAGACAATGATGTTGAATGAAATGGAAAGAAAAATATGTCTTCTTACTAGACATGCGTGGATTTTTAGGTGTGCATCCTAAAACAATTGATTTGAATGGCCGAAACGAGTTAGGGGTATCGGTGTAAATTTCCCGAATCTTTTATATAAGGGTTGGGTAGAGATCCAGCGGAGGCCAGAACGAAAAAAATAACCGGAGCGGATCTCAGTAGAGATTAGGAAGGAGAACTCTGCACTATTGGCGGTGGCTCTTTAAGGCATTTTTTGAATGCCTCAACAGAGCCAGCATGCACTATATTATCATGGAGATGATTCCAATGAATCACAGTGTCCACAAAGAATGAATTTTCGTATTGTTTAGAGTTTGATGATGGTATTTCCAGACCCTTTGAATTTTTGCAAATGCGTTTTTCTGATATATTTGATGTTTCGCCGCCATTAATTTTTTTTGTTTTTATTGTCCTTTTAGGTCTGGTGAATTTCACAAAATCTGATGTTGGCAGTGCTGGAACTAACCCCTCAACCACCTTGTACATTAATAATAATCAGAGGCTTAGGCGTCTGTCTTGTAATGTTTCTAATTCAAGTTCTTGTTTCATATTTGATATTGTCCCTGGTGTTCTGCTTGTATAATCTCTTTTTATGAATCTTACTGCCCTGTTTTGGATTCTTTCTAGTTTGTCTATATTGTCTTTCTGGTAGGGGTTCCAGGTGGTAGCCCCATATTCCATTATTGATCTTACTAGTGTAATGTAGGCTGTTTTACAACAGGTCTCTGGTACACTTCTGAGATTTCTTCTTAAAAAGCCTAAAGTTGAATTTGCTTTCTTGCATACCTTGATGATATGTATATTCTATTTTGAGTCATTTGAGATTTGTAGTCCAAATTTGTAGATTTGTGAGAACAAGCTAACAGGGAAATATTTCTACTATGTATAATGTAGACATTTTGATGTATATTACTCTTGTTTATGAAGTTTTATTACATAAAAGAATAATAAGAACAATGATATAACATGTTTGCTCAGTTTTATTAAGAATATAACATAAAACTACAACAGTGAGTCCATGCACACAATACGGTGTGTAAACTCATAATTATGGAGGGGGAAAATGAAAAAAAATGGGGGGAAAAAATATATTCCAGGCAGGGGGGAATGCCGCCTCTATTCTCTGTATATTTTGACCCCCCAAAAAAACACTGTTCAGTAAATAAACTCAGATGATTTCTTTTAGAAATTTTGGTTTAAACAGATAAATATTGCAAATTTAATATCGCATCACTCTTTTTATGTACTTTTTCTTTATACAAAATGATTTCCATGCAAAATGGCCCTTTTACACTCAACTTTTTAAAATAAAAGTATCTCGGAAATTCCAACTTCTGTGTTTACATATTTCATAAATGGAAGTCACATGTATACAATTCGCAACTGCTGTGATGTCACCTAGATGGCGGAGTTAGGAACACAAAAAATGATGGCATAATATTTGACTCCTAATGTATTAAATGTTATTTTAGAGTGAATAATCATTTATAAAAGAATTTTTTAGAATTAATTTGAACATTCTTTCTATGATTTATTTACAGTTCCTAATAAATCTTAGAGGGGCACAGTTTGGGCACTCAAGGATAAATAAGATTTATTTGTAGACAGTCCTGTATGAACACTGAATGTGTATCCATAGGTAGCTTTACCAGGATAGGAAAATGATATTCACACATCACATATTCTGATGGTGTTTGAATAGCATTTAATTAGAATAACCAAGCAAAACATTTAAGAATTCCAATGCTGTGAATGAAAGGTCCTTTTATGTTATTCTCCTAGACACAGCATCTTTAACCCATGCTAAAGTCAAGTTGTATATGACTTCATTGTTTGTTTATTATTGTCATTGTTTTGACTATACATGCCTGTTATTTTCCAGATTTACCTCCTGCGATCTACTCTCATCGATTGTGTTTCTATTTTAACCCCTTCTAACTTAGCAGAAGTGCCACGATCCAATTTTTTAATAGCCTTAATTTTATTATTTAAAATCAAAACAAACTTGTTTCTTTTTAGTTCAGACATTTTGTCTACAACAAATTTTGTTTATCAAATCTGCGATACTTATTGGCCGAAGATAATAGACAGTGGTTTCCCTTTGTGGAGGGGTGTTCTTGACTGTGATGTAACCCAAGGAGACAGCTCAAAAGATGTAAAATAGGCATTTAAAAGGTGTGAAGTTTAATACAAAGAAGCGCATAAGAGTCTGAAAATAAGAATCGCTTATCACGCAAGACTGAGTCATTTAATTCAGTTCATTTATTAGGGAAATGTGTTGTGCGGACTGAAACTAGGTCGTAAAACAGATAGTCGTTGAATTCTTTGTCACTCAGATAGTCTCGACTGTAGCAGGAAATTTTTTATGGTACATTATTTGTATAACACTTTTTATTTCAGGGAAATCCAATCTTATGGATGCTATCAGCTTTGTGCTGGGAGAGAAAACATCAAACTTGAGAGTGAAGAGACTGAGTGTGAGTAAAAACCCAAAATGAAAATATATGATTTTGTTTGAAGCCTTAGAAATTAGTCTTGCTGATCCATGTACACCATATTTACTTGTTTTGACACATTAGAAAATAAAGCAGATAAAGATTAGAAAGTTTCAGAAGGAGCTGCCTGATCAGGGTTTCCCTGTGTGCTTATGTATTTTATCTATCCTTACATCCTTCTGTCCATTACTTTCTTTTCTTAGAGCATAACTCTAAAATCTTTGCAGATGTCAACTTAAAACTGAATAAAGTTTGAATCATACTCAGTTGGTAATTCTGGTGTCTTTATAAATAAATGAAAACACAAGAGACCACAGGCGTTGTTTTTTCTTTACACGACAGGATCTTATCCATGGAGCTCCTGTTGGTAAGCCAGCTGCCAATAAGGCCTCAGTAACAGCTGTGTACGCTGACAGGGACACAGAGAAAGAAACCGTCTTCACTAGGGTCATCCATGGCTCATACTCAGACCACAAGATCAATGGAAGTGTAAGTTGTTCTAGATGGTTTGTTAGAGGATTTGGGATGTGCCAAAAGGAATCTTTAAGATTTTATGATAGGGCTGTCACGATATGCTTGAAGCGAACCACAATATAATTCTTGCCATAGTTAAAGAGCTAATTACTGCAAAGGCTCTGAAATCGAGTATGCCATGATTTTAGTTGTTCAGAATTATTTCCCCTTTACTTGGATTCGACCCCAGACTCAATTTTCAGTCAATTGTTGGTTTATGTGAATCTTTGAATTTAGACACAAAATTTCTGGCGGCAACAAAACTTTATAAAATATCAGCAAAAATCGGTATGTTCATTTTGTATTGAGGTACAAAATTGATTTTACTCAGTATTGCAATATATTACCAGCATACTGTAACAGCTCTAGTTTAAGGGTATTTTAAATGATAAAGGTGGTAATTGAAACTAAACTATACAATTGGGATAAGAAATTCAGATACACTTGAATATGGCAATAATGTTTTGTTGTGAAGGAAATGTTGAAAGTTTCTTACTGATGTTTTTATACTATCTGAAAAATGGTGCATACGTGGATTCTTCATTTCTGATCAATAAATTTTGAAGAAATAAATTGATTTCATTCATGTGTGCTTTATAAGAAAATGATATCAAAATGCAAGTCAAGTTTGGTTTTGGTTGCTATCCACTTAATGTTACCAGAGATATCTTACTTATATAGATGATAATGAGTATCATTTATGTCTAATCTGGTTATTTTGATGTTACAGTCTGTGTCCGCCTCTGATTACAATGCTGAATTGGAGAAGATTGGTGTCCTTGTCAAGTCTAAAAACTTCCTGGTCTTCCAAGGCACGGTGGAAAGTCTGGCCATGAAGAATGCTAAGGAGAGGACGGCTATGTTTGAGGAAATCAGTCGGTGAGTGTTGTCATTAATATACTGTCCCCAGTGGCCGTGTGGTTAGAGGGTCTGCCTTTGGAGTGGGAGGTCGTGAGTTTGATCCCCAGCTGCGACATACCAAAGTCGTAAAAAATGGTACTGGTATAGTTCCCTTGCTTGGCGCTCAGCATATAAGGGTAGTTCCAGGACTGGTTGGATCCACATGATACTGCAGTGTGACAGCACTATATCTGTCTCAATTAGACATTGTCTCCAAATGACTGAAATACTATCGGGGGGGACGTTAAACCAAACAAACAATTTTGTTAATATTAACATGCCTTATTGTTAAAGACATATACCTGCTATAGTCCTGGGGTATAAAAATCCTAAAATTATCACTTTCCAATTTTGATAGCTAAACCAAAAGAAATGTTCTGGTGTTTCACTCACCTTGCACTTGTGTTCACTGGCCATGGTGAGCATGTTAGTGAAATTTTACACCCCAGTAGAAGGAAAATACAGTAAAAATAGAATTTTTCAAATGAGTCCAAGTCATGGCTTTCCTCATAATTACACTTCTGTGTGTACTTCATAATTAATTTTCACTACTGCACAGGGCTTTTTTTCCCCTTCTCTATCAGGGGCCATTCATAGGCCCCTTCCTCTATGAAAAATTCTTTAAAATCATACAGTTTTCCCCAAATTTGCATCATACTCGGGGATTTTTCTTTCCCCAATGAAGAAAAAAAGCAAGATTTTCCCCAAATGTGATATCAAAGTCCCTTCCCCAACATCTGAAAAAAAGCTTGCTACATTTATATGCATGCTCTGTAATATAACTAAATAACTAAAACAGAAAAGATCAATGATGAATGGTTAGTATGGAGTACTGAATACTAAAGTATGTGAATACTCAATACTGCATATTTTTAAGTTCTTCGTCATATTAGAGTGATGAAGTCTCAATTGATGATCTCTTTCTAATTTTTTGGGGTGTAAGTTTATTTACAAGCTAGAAACTAATAGCTGATTTGGATTGATTTGGATTGAAGCAGTATAGTCCTGAAATTTAATTGTAAAAAAAAAAAAAAAAAAAAAAAAAAACATTTACAAATTTGTTGACAGGTCTGGGGAACTGAAGGAAGAATATGATAATGCCAAAGCTGAAATGTTGAAGGCAGAGGAAGACACTCAGTTTAACTATCACAAGAAGAAGGGGATAGCTGCTGAGAAGAAAGAGGCCAAACTGGAAAAAGATGAGGCAGAGAGATACCAGAAATTGAAGGAACAATTGGTAGGTTTCATACTCAAGTCTGCAATGTTATTACATAATGGCTAAAATTAATCACTAACACCAGCACTAAGTTAAAAGTTTAATAACCAATATTTATCAAATCAATTTACATTCCAAATGTAGTAATAACAACTATTTATCAAATCAATTCACATTCCAAGTGTGGTAACAACAAATATTTATCGAACCAATTCACATTCCGAGTGTGGCTGTAAAGGTCCTTTATGTAGCGGAAACCCCCAAAGAAATTATTATTAAAGGAACTAGCTGCGACTCCCCAAGAAATAAATCCAGTAGGGTCCAATCCCTACACTCGCTCCGCATGGGGTCCAATCCCCATTTAACTTCCAATAATTCCCCGTAGGGTCCAATCCCTACTGGGGTCCAATCCCCATGATAGGGTCCAATCCCTACCACAAGTCACCCCTGGGGTCCAATCCCCATGGCGACTTACAAACCTACCTGGTGGGGTCCAAACCTCCTTCACTTCCCTCCATACGGTAGATGTTAAACTAATATCAGGTGAAGGACCTAGCATTAGAGTCAATCACTAGGCCATTTGATCAGACAGACCCAGTGTTAGATTCAATCACTAGGCCATTTGTAGGTTTCATACTCAAGTCTGCAATGTTATTAATTAAAGTTACCTTTTCTTGGGATAATATTGCCAAAAAAAGGATAAAGTCAGTGTTTTAATGCGTAATTTGTCTGTAATACTGTTGGTGGGACATTAAATGAAATCCCTTATATGATGTTATTGTTTTTATAATGTCTGTCGCACTTTTACTGTCATGCTTCTTTCAACAGGTGACATGTGTTCCAAGGAATTACATTATGTAACTTTAAATTTCATTTTTATGTGGTCTCACAGGAAGAGAAACATTTAGAGCTGTCCCTTGTGCGCCTCTTTTACAATGAAAGAGACATTGACGAGATCATGGAAGAAGTAAACAGGAAGACCCATGTCCTTGATAAAGAAGTGAGGAAGAAAGACAAGATTGAGGATGAAATCAAAGACAAGAAGAAAGAGCAGGGCAAGCTACATAGGGAACTGACGAAGATTGAAGCCAGTATTAAAGAATCCGTAAGTTATCATCCTTCAGCAGTTTAAGAACTTTAGTAGTTATTACTTTGAAAAGGCATTACTTACAAGGTGTATAACAAAATCAGAATTGAATGCTTGATAAACATACATCGTACATTTGAAATATTTATTTCATGGTTGAATTACTTGAAATTGCCAATAATTAACTTAAGTGGATTTGCCATGAGTTCTTTTAAATTAATGAATCAGTGCCAAGTAGCAGGGTTGTTAATTGTCCTCAGTAGTAGCTCTAGTTTAGACTGAAAATACAGTAGTGCTATTTGTATTTTTTATTGATTCATAAAACAGATTGTACACTATATTTTCAGGAGGTAGAATTGAACAAAAAGAGGCCCCTGTACATCAAAGCAAAAGAGAAGACTGCTCACATGATCAAGAAACTGGAAGGTGCAAGGTAATGGGGCAGTTCAAGAAATCTTTGTCTACATGATTTCTCGGATGAGTTCGAAATTGGGTCATGTGGGGTCAAAAACTAGGTCACCAGGTCAAATCTTAGAAAAACCTTGTGAACACTCTAGAGGCCACAGTTTTGGTCCAATCTTCATAAAATTTGGTCAGGATGTTTGTCTACATGAGTTCGAAATTGGGTCTCGTGGGGTCAATAACTAGGTCACCAGGTCAAATATAAATAAAACCTTGTGAACATGCTTGAGGCCACATTTTTGGCCCAATCTTCATTTTAAAAAGGTCACTAGGTCAAATCTGAGAAAATCCTTGTGAACACTAGAGGCAACAGTTTTGGCCAAATCTTCATGAGTTTTGTCAGGGTGTTTGTCTACATGATATCTTGGATGAGTTTGAAATCGGGTCACATGGGGTTAAAAACTAGGTCACTAGGTCAAATTTTAGAAAAACCTTGTGGATAATAAATAAAAAATTATGCAATATTTTATCCTGTCATGTCTTCAAATTTTTGTGTCGCCTGGGTAGCATGGCAGACACATAGGAATCACTTGGCCGCCATCAGTTGTCATATGCTTTCTTGTCTGGAGTATGACTTCAACACTATCCAAGCTCAGAACCATGGTCTAGGAACATATAGCTTTTAACCACATCTAGCTGTTTTAATTGTGGCACTTCTTCATGTAGGAATTGTGTAATATCTCCGCATGTTATTTCATAGACTTTCCAATACGTACTATCAATCAGCACGCATCGCTGACACTAGTCCACATTTGTGTACCCATAATATGTGATATCGTTCAACTTAGCATGTCGTGCCAATAGCAGCTCATTGATTGGACTACGCTGACACCCTTATAGGGATAATGAATTTTTAAGTCAATTGCGACCGACACTTCCATCATGCAAGTTAACTGGGAACTGAGCAGAAATCAATAACCAGGTGAAGCCAAGGGGCTGAGCTACGTTCTGATTGGCCTACACAATGTCTTCTTTTTCAACTGTAAGAGTGAGAATGGTAGCAGTTTTATCGATGTAAAATTACTGGAAAAATCGAAGTCAATCGCATGGCGTAGTAATCGGGTGGAGAGGTGCGTGTCACAAATTTCACTTGAGTTGTCTCAAGGATGACAGAGTTATAGCGAAAACTTTAAACAACATCTCCTCTGAAACTGCTGGACAGAATTTGATTAAACTTGGCAGGGCAACCAAATGTATATTACCAAGGGGTTCTTTTTGTTGTTTTTTTCTCATAAATCTTCTTCTCTAAATATGTTGGTAAGAATTTAAATTCATTAAACAAAATGATCAAAACTGTTCAAACCAAGCTGATCTCTTGAAAATTCAGCTTCCTTGGGATTATTTAGAAAGTAAACTTATACAAACCTGATGGTAATGTTAATGACTATTATCTTGCAGTCAAGGCTAACATGGTATTGGACCACTATCTCCATTTATGACCCATAAAATATAAAAAATGTCTTATTTAAATTTGTTCACATTCTAGCATCCACATTTATAAAGCAATCTTAATCATATACATATAAATGTTAATAAACCAAGGATTATTATGCCATGTATGGGACTTACGGTCCATAATACTTAAGGTTGCCTTTAGACCAGTGGTACTCAGGTGAGCTATATAGGGCATCATTTTTATTGATAACTTGAAATGAAGATTTGTAATCAAAGAACGTTGATGCAAATTTGATTTTTTTTTTTAACTTTTGCACGAATATTTCCTAACAACTCTTCACATCTCCACATAAATAAGTCATTTTAACATCTTAATTTGAAAAAAAAATGTTGAAATTTTGTCTGTTTAAAAAGATATAAATGGACCACTGATCTACATAACTGTCTGAATCTGGAAGAAATGTACAAAAGCTGCTGTATAACAAAATTTCTTGTCTGAAATTGAAAATGCAGGAGATGACTTCTCAAGGGTTTAAACTTAAACAGTTTTCTTGGGGTGCCCCCCTAATTTGGCTCTTCGTGCCTCAAAGTGCCCTTTTAGGCATCACCACCCGGCCCTTTTCAAGTCCTAGCTGGAGCACTGTACTGTTTATATACCCTTGACTCACAGAAGTGGAATCACTATCAACCCATCTCATCACAAACATACATGAAGATGAGGTGGGATGTGAGGGTATTAACCACCTGATGTGATAGTTTATAGTTTCCTCTGTCATTTTGTTTTTAGCTCACCTGAGCACAAAGTGCTCAAGGTGAGCTTTTGTGATCGCCCTTCGTCCGGCGTCCGTCGTCGTGCGTCGTCCGTCGTCAACAATTTGCTTTAAACGACATCTCCTCTGAAACCGCTGGACAGAATTTAATGAAACTTGGCAGGAATGTTCCTTGGGTGAGGCTCTACAAAAGTTGCTAAAATAAAGTTGATCCATGAAGAACTCTGGTTGCCATGGCAACAAAAAGAAAAATAATTTGAAAACTTTAAAAATCATCTCCTTCAAAACTACTGGCCAGATTTCAAAATAATTTGGTACAGATGTTCCTTGGGTCAACCTCTACCAAAGTTGCTAAAATTATTCCGATCCGTAAAATAACATGGCGGCCAGGGGCGGGGCTTATTTGCCTTATATGTATATAGAGAAACCTTTAAACAACATCTCCTCTGAAACCACTGGACAGAATTTGATTAAACTTGGCAGGGATGATCCTTGGGTCAACCTTCACAAAAGTTGCTAAAATAAAGTTGATCCATGTAGAACTCTGGTTGCCATGGCAACAAAAAGAAAAAAAAATGAAAACTTTAAAAATCATCTCCTTCAAAACTACTGGCCAGATTTCAAAATAATTTGGTACAGATGTTCCTTGGGTCAACCTCTACCAAAGTTGCTAAAATTATTCCGATCAGTAAAAAAACATGGCCGCCAAGGGCGGGGCTTATTTGCCTTATATGTATATAGAGAAACCTTTAAACAACATCTCCTCTGAAACCACTGGACAGAATTTGATTAAACTTGGCAGGGATGATCCTTGGGTCAACCTTCACGAAAGTTGCTAAAATAAAGTTGATCCATGTAGAACTCTGGTTGCCATGGCAACAAAAAGAAAAAGAAATGAAAACTTTAAAAATCATCTTCTTCAAAACTACTGGCCAGATTTTAAAATAAATTGGTACAGATGTTCCTTGGGTCAACCTCTACCAAAGTTGCTAAAATTATTCCGATCCGGAAAAAAACATGGCGGCCAGGGGCGGGGCTTATTTGCCTTATATGTATATAGGGAAAACTTTAATCAACATTTCCTCTGAAACCACTGGACAGAATTTGATTAAACTTGACAGGAATGAGCCTTGGGTCAACCTTCACAAAAGTTCCTTAAATAAACTTGATCCATATAGAACTCTGGTTGCCATGGCTACAAAAAGAAAAAAAATATGAAAACTTTAAAAATCATCTGCTTCAAAACTACTGACCAGATTTTAAAATAAATTGGAACAGATGTTCCTTGGGTCAACCTATTTATCTCAGGTGAGCGATTTAGGGCCATCATGGGCCTCTTGTTTATCTTCATGTGGTTCAGAAAGGAAGCATCAAATTAAGTGATACAAACTTGTTTCCCAATCAGCATTGTAGATTTTAAATTTATTCTAAACTATCAAAGTTGATGATTTTCAATATTATATATATTTTATACAAACTCGTTTGAAGTCATAAAAACTTTATGATTCTGTCAAAATATTTTTCTTATAATTCTTCTTATCAAAATATTTTTCTTTTAATTCTTCTAAAGTCTATTGGGTTAAGATCCTTGACTTTGTTTTAAGTCTTGGATTGAAATTGTATTGTTTGAATTATTGCAGGAAATCTTTAAAACAAGCCAAGAAAACACATGACAACCATGAGCAAGAGGTAGGTAGTGTTTTGTATGAGACTTGAAATGAGAATGGTTTTCTCCTTAATTAAAATCTGAAGATGATTTTGTCATGGAAATTCCAAAATGTTAAACATTATTTTGTAACTGTGTGTTAAATAGGAGTTTATTTTAAAATAACTTGCAATTCTGACTTTTCTTGGAATTTGTGTATTCTTTTGAGAACATTGCTTATCAAAGTGAAAAAAGGGAGTAGTAGAAATGATATATATATTATATTTCGATTAAAACATGTCAGTAAGTTATACTTAAAATTTTATCCACTGACTAGTCTATGATAGATTTTAACTTTTAAAACTGACTTGTTTATGTAAATTTTTACCCTGAAAGCTAGATTTTTACTCTAAATACTGACCCTTTGATCTAGATATTGACCTTGTGATCTAGTTATTGACCTTGTGATCTAGATAATGACCTTGTGATACAGATTAATGAGCTGGAGAGAGAACTGGAGGAAGTGGAAGCCAAGAGACGAGAGTTTGAGGAGCGGATAGAGGAGGAGTCCCAGTCCCAGGGTCGTGACCTTGAACTGGAGGAGTCACAGGTCAGTGGGTGTGGCCATGATGATCATGAACATAATTATTGCAGGCATTGAGGCCCTAGCCTTATTTCTGATATTTATATAATGGTTAAAATCATGGTCAAAAAGGACATCTACCATTAATATATGGTTTCATAAATTTTGATATATTTTATGCTTTTTTGGTTTGACGTTTTATGAAATAATGTTTTCTTAAACCACTGTCTGTCTCCATATGAATTAAAATCAAGGCTTGAGGATTAATATTTATTATTGTCTTTGTCTAACATATCAGTTTCTATCTCAGTATTGATAGAGTTCTTAATCAGAATTGACTACCAGTCATTCTGATCTGTTTAAAAAGATATATCCAGAATTTACTATAACTTGCTCTTTTCCCTGTGGCTGAGAGCTTAGAGCATCCATCTCAGATGGGGGAGGTGGTGGAATGATTCCATGCTGCAACAAACTTAAGTCATAAAAAATTGTACTGGTATAGTTCCCTTGCTTGACGCTCAGCACATAAGGGTAATTTCAGGACTGGTTGGCCTGGTGTCAGGATAATATGACCGGGTATGGTATCATGCCACATGTCTTTGTGGACAGCACTATATCTGACTATGACTGAAATACTGTCAGTGGGACTTTAAACCCAACAAGCAAACATAACATCATTTGCAGGATTTCTTTTTTTCTTCATTTTAAAATTCATTGAGATTGGAGATAATCATGTAAGTTTAAAATGAAATCTTTCCTCTGTAGGTATTGGAATATCAGCGGTTGAAGGAAGAGGCGGGGAAGCGGTCTGCCGATTGTTGCAAGAGATGGACTCCATCCAGCGAGAACAGAAGTCCGACCAGGACAAATACGATAACGAGATCCGCAAGAAGAACGAGCTGTTGGCAAAGATCAAACAAAAGGAACATGAGATGGAGGAGAACAAGAAGAGAGTAGAGAAACTGAACGATTATATCAGGTACTGTCAACAGGCTTGACATTGTTCTTGTTTCATATTGAAAGTTTAAAATACAGATAAGGAAATTTTTGTGTAATAAGGGTTACAGTCATAGTATTTTAATTGAGTTTTTTTCATTGAGTTGCTAAATAAAAATAAGTCACATGATCAAATTGGAATGTTTATTGACAATAAGTGAAATTTTGAATGTATATTTAGATGAAAAAAGTATAGAACCACATGATTACATAATACATTGGTCAGACTTACAAACTACAGTCCATTTACAATAATTCGGAATGCAATTTTTACTTAATAAATAAATGCATATTTTTTTTTAATTTATAGAACTATAAATTTATTTTTTCAAACATTTCTGTCCGTCTGCAGACCGTTTGAATTATCGTAAATGAAGTGTATTGGATGTTATATTAATATATGATCATCTCGAAAACAAAGTGTAATAATGATTAAAACTTAGTCAGATTCATTCAATTGATACCCCGTAAGTATAATAAGAGATGTGTGACTCTGTAGGACCAGTAACCAGTCAATAGCGGAGCAGAAACTAGCGGAGGAGGAGCTTGCAGAGGAGGTAACCACGGCCAACAGTCGCATGAATGAGATAGAGACAGAGATGATCTCCATTAACGAGCAGCTTGGGGAGGCCAAGGTAAGACTTCAGTCATAGTGGTTTTAGTGAGGTATTAACGACTTTTGATAGGGATAGTGGTTAAAGCATCTGGCCTCAGGAGCGGGAGGTTGTGGATTCAATACCTGGCCTCAACATACCCAAGTCCTAAAAAAATATTACTGTATAGCTCCCTTGCTTGGTGCTCAGTATATAAGGGCAGTTCCAGGACTGTTTGGACCTGTGTTAGGATAGATAATGTGAATGGATGTGGTATCATGCCACTTGTCTAAGGTGTGATAGTGCAGTATGGCAGCACTATAATTGTCTCTTGTAGATAAAGTCTACAAATGACAGATATTCCTGTTGGCTGGATATTAAACCCAATAAACAGACAAACATAGGTTTGCTCCTCTGCTTGAAACCAGTTGTTACATAATTGGTATCATGCATCTTAAGTATAGGATGATAATAAACCTGTAATGGCAATGTAGCAATTCTCTTTGTTCATAATGAAGATAGTTATTCTAATTAAAAACATCAGTAGCATTTAAGAAGGAAGTACAGTGCTGTAGTGTTCTTATTTCTTGACCAGGTGGACAAACATGAGTCAGCTAGAGCCATGAAGAAAGCAGAGTTACTGGAGAGTCTTAAACGACTCTTTCCTGGTGTGGTGAGTTGCTTGTCATTTTTGTAGTCAGAATAAAGTTTCTGCACTGACATGTGATTATGTTAGAATGTTATTTCAGGGTTTTCAGGGTTGACCCTCAAATTTCCTTAACGACCCAAAATTATTTTTTATAAAGGGCTCATTTGATCCCCCTTTAATGAAAATTAAAGGGAAACCCCTTGTAATTTGTGTGTATTTCTGTATGCACCTGGAGTTTAAAATTTTAAATTGTGTTATAACATAGATGCCCTTTGACATAGCAAATTATTAAAATAATAATTGAAATCAGCAGAGAAATTATGGAAAATCGAAACAATAAAAAATGCAGGATATTATTCTTTTTAAGTAAATGTAATTTTAGACCAAAAGGAAGAGCAAGTGAACTGCAGTAGGGTGTATTTTAAAAATTTATGTACACAAATCATGTCTCAAGTCCATGTATTTCAGCATGGTCGACTGATAGACCTTTGTGAGCCTAGTCACAAACGATACCAGATCGCTATCACAAAGTGTCTGGGCAAGTACATGGACGGCATCATCTGTGACACACAGAAGACAGCCAAGGAGTGTATCCAGTATATGAAGGAGCAGAGGATCGAACCAGAGACCTTCCTGCCACTTGATTACCTGGATGTGAAGCCTGTGAATGAGAAATTGAGGTAAAGTAATGGAGATTCAAGACTTTTCTCATTTTAAATGTATTTACTTCCATGGATTTTCAATGCTGTTCACCATGCTGCTGTTAATGATTTTACCTGGTGCACAAAATAGCCAATTTTGTCTGCAAATTTTCTAAATGATCCCCAAATATTTCAAAATTGGACTTTTTTCTTTATGTATCATGCAGTCAATTTACAGGTGATTTTGTTTATGTTTAAAAGTTCATATTAGATTTACTTCTTGATGAATATTTTATGAAACTAAAAAAAAAATGCATAATTTGAAGTTTGGGATATTTTTTGTTCAATATCGGGGAATTTTATAGAAATTTTAATATCATATCTTGAAAGAGTTGTTGACTTACATATGACAGAATGTTGAAAAAGCTTGTCACCCATTACAACTATTGCAGAGAGATCCGAGAGCCCAGGAATGTGAAGCTGGTGGTTGATGTCATTCGTTACGACCCTCCATCCATTAAGAAGGCTCTGATCTTCGCCTGCGGTAATGCACTGGTCTGTGAAACAGTGGAGGATGCCAGGAAGGTGGCATTTGGTGCATCAGAGAGGCACAAGGTAGGTATCCGTAGTGGAAAGTGACAGATCTATATTAGTGTCATTATACCATGTGTCAGATATTAGATGCTGGATACTAAGTCTTAACAGGAGTTTTGAAATTAGGTTTCAGACATAAAGTGTTGTAGTGTTTCTACTTTTGTGGAATGCTGTAAATGACAAAATTAGATGTCCATCAGGAGTAAAATGTAACAAAGATTTGTAAAAAAAAATTGTTGTTTTTTTTCTTGATTTTAATTGACAGTCTTCAGTCAGTTTCAGTGTAATTTGTTAGAGATGAAAATTCATAAGCTCATGTCAGATCAAAATTGAAATTAAATTCAAATCAAACATTGAATTCTTGTATATTTTAGTCTGTGGCCCTGGATGGAACCCTTTTCCAGAAGTCTGGTGTGATCTCAGGAGGTGCTAGGTATGTACTTGACAGTTTGTAGCCTCTGTATGTTGCAGAATATGAGTTACGATATTGTTACACAAGATAGAGTTCTTGCCTCTGTGAGGAAAAATCTTTGACATTGGTCATAGCAAGTATAACAAACAGTGAACATTTTTTTAATGGTATGACATGACTTTGAAAAATTGGTACTGATATATTATGCTTGATGCGCAACAAATTAGAGAAGTTTCAGGATTTGTTGGCCCAGTGCCAGGATAACATTGTCTGTCTGTCGGTTTCTTTGTCCGGGCCATAGTCTGTCGGTTTCTTTGTCGGGGCCATAACTCAAAAAGTATAAAAGGCATCAAGATGAAACATCATATGTGGATAGATCTCATTGAGGGGGCGTGCAGTGACCAAGAACCATAACTCTCTGTAACGTAATTTAGGAGTTATTGCCCTTTGTAAATTTTCATACTTAATTTTTGTCCTTGCTGTAACTCAAAAAGTATAAAAGATATCAAGATTAAACTTCATATTTTTGTACGGGCCATAACTCAAAAAGTATAAGAGGTATCAGTAAGAAATTCCATATATGGATAGATCTCACTAAGGGAGAGTGCTGTGCCTAAGAACCATAACTCTCTGTCACATAGTTTTGGAGTTATTGCCCTTTGTAAACGTTCATGCTTAATTTTTGTCCAAGCCGTAACTCAAAAAGTATGAAAGCAATCAAGATTTAACTTCATATGTGTCTAGATCTCATTGAGGGGGAGTGCATTGTCCAAGAACCATAACTCTCTGTCACATAATTTTGAGTTATGCCCTTTGTAAATACTTATTTTTTGTCTGGACCATAACTCAAAAAGGATAAAAGATTTCAATATGAAACTTCATATGTGGATAGATTTCATTCAAGAGAAGTGCAGTGCCAAAGAACTGTATCCCTCATTAGCATCATTTCAAAAATCCCTGTGACAAAGCGGCATGTTGGGGAGTATTTTCGCCATGACAATGGCAGTTCTAAGTTTTCTCTGATGTGATATTTCTGTGGGGCAGCTCTATAAATCTGCCTCATGTAGACAGTCCCCAAAGCACTGAAATACAGTATATTGGACTTTGAATGTAAGCATGCAAATATTTTATTTTTTTCTTTGATCTTTTAAATATAAAGAATATGCTTGATTATGACAATATGTAAAGAGAATCTATGTTGAGATTTAATACATTCCAGTGATCTAAAGGCAAAAGCCAGGCGATGGGACTCCAAGATGTTGGGACAGTTGAAACAGAGGAAGGAGAAACTGACGATTGAGTTGAAGGACATGTCCAAGAAGAAGAGGAAAGAGTCGGAACTTAACACAATAAGATCTCAAATCAAGGGTCTCGAGACTCGGCTAAAATATTCCATTACTGACAGGGACAACACAGTATGTGACGTTCTAACCACTAGTACTAAATTTATTGTACATTTTGCTGGCACAAAAAGAACATGGTTTATTGGTCTGTCAAGGCTTTATTTGAGATCATTGCAAGAGTTAAGGTAATCCATCCATCATTAAATTATGATCGTCAAATGATTGTGGGAATTTTATAGTAAATGCAAGCCTTTATTGACTTGAGCAAAATAACCTATAACGTCAAGTCAGTGGATGCTTGCATCTGCACTGAAGTCTTTTTAAGCATCTGAAGGTCCATGATTATATTTTAATGATGTATGGATCACCTTAATTAATACTTGCAGGGGTGCATGATGGTGTAACACTGATAATCTGGTCATAATATAATCTAAGGCAAGTCTTCATTGTTAGATATGCTCTGTGTTTTACGGCATATCAAATATAAAAAGTACGAACTCAGAGCTATTTTTTCTCGTGTCTGATTATTCATTTTGTTTTGGGTTAATAATTTATAACCAGAGAGTTTTATGTTGCTTTATATAAGGTAGTCTATTTAAATGTACCAGGTAATTGTATTCTCTAATGAGCGTAACTTATAACGTGGTGAAAATATTTCAGCAAAACAAGCATATGATGACCAATGAGAAAGATCTGAAGAATTACAGGGAGCAAATTGTGTCATTTGAGGTAAGTGTTTCATCTCTAGTTTTTGTAAATCAGTTTACAAAGTAATGTGTCTAATAACAAGAATTTATAAGGAGAAAAATCATGCTAATAAATAATGAATGATTTGTTCTTCTATTTATGACAATTGTGTTGTCCCTGTCACAATGGTGTTAAAACGTTTTGAGTCTTTTTAAAGCAGAATGTGTCTTGGTAGGCAGACCACTAATATAGTGTGGCTCAGGGTTAAAATCCTGTTGGAACCTTGAAAATTTATGGAACATTTTTTCAGTATCTCCTGCCCAGCACTGGATCATCCAGATGGTGGCAAAGATCAGTTCCATATATGGGACAAGTTAAAGAACCAAGGTGTCTATTCTAATACTATTGTATCCAACCACTGTCACTTCCACCTGCTGTCTGTTCAGCAACAACAAAAAAAAAAATACTTTGGGGGTATTCCACAACAGCAAGGTCTAAATAAATA